>VWZO01013821.1:494181-661654 GCA_013396975.1 Bucco capensis | reverse complement strand
ACGGGGCTCGCCCGCTCGCGCCCGCCCTCTCGCACTCTCTCTGTCTCTCCCGCGCGCGCGCACACGCGCTCTCTCTCGCGCAGAAGCGCGCGCTCGCCTCACCCCGCCCTCTTCTCTACACGCGGCCCACGCCCCCCCCCTCCTTTCCCGCGCGGGCTCCTCTCGCCCAGGCGGCGGCGGCGCGCGCGCGGAGGCGGTGGCGGGGCGCGAACGGGCGGGAGGCAGGCAAAAGCCGGAGCGGAGTGTGAGGCGGGACGGGACGGCTGTGGACCGAGAGCTGCGTCTGCCCCGGCGTCCGAGCTAACGGGGAAGCGGAAAAGGAGGAGGTGGTGCTGCTGCTGCTGCACACCGAGGATCCTGAAGGATGCAAAGGGAAAGCAGGGCGGGAGGATCAACCTGTGACACACACACACACAACACCCCCCGGCAGAGGAAACACCTCTGGGCTGTTCAGTAATGAGAAGAAAAATCCATGGGAAAAGGAAGGGAGCGAGTTAGGAGGAGAGCAAACCACAGAGGTTTGATTTCACCTTCTCGGGGAAGAGGAGGCTCAGGGGACACCTGGCTCTCTACCTGAAGGGAGGATGTGGTGAGCTGGGGATTCATCTCTTCTGCCAGGTAACAAGGGATAGGACAGGAGGAAATGGCCTCAGGCTGCACCAAGGAGGATTGAGGTTGGACATTAGGAACAATTTCTTCCCCAAAAGGGTTATCAATCCCAGGCTCAGGCTGCCCAGAGAAGTGATGGAGTGTTGCTCCGCTGGTTGCTCATCAGCAATGACAGTATGTGCTCAGGCCCCAAATGGGGACACACATGATGAGCTGAAGCAGAAGAGGTTTGGGCTTTTTAGCATGGGAAAACGTGGGCTGTGTTCCCACTGTTTTACTGAAGCTCCTAGTAGCCATGCTACACGGCATATGGATGTCCTGAGTAATCACAGATTTGTTGCAATACTTTGGCACGGGAAGATACCAAAATGATGCTGAAGGAGAAAGCAGCAGACATCTCTGAGCATTAGCTATATTCTAGTTCACAAAAAAAATAAGAAGCTACATTAAGTAATATGCAAATATCATATTATTAATGCAAATGTCAAAATTAAGGTTTTACATTTAAACCTACATCCTTCTCAAACATTGGGGATTACAGTAGCCTTCAGTTGTGTTACTACAGCATTTTCCACAACCACAACAATGTTTTTCTTCTGATAGTTTCTCCATCCATTTTTACACCATTTGCCTTGTCAGAACGGCCCGGTATTATCATTAGCTCTCATACCCCTTAGGAAAATGGAACAGCTTTATCCTGGTCCTCAGGAGTTAGGGGGGAAATCATCACTGAGTGCAGCAGGGCAGAGCTGCCACACATGCTTGTACACCCAGGACTGTCTCATTGATTCAGTAAGTCAATGCTCTAGTGCCTCTCTGTTTGGGTGGTAGCAGTGCAGGAGGATCAGGCATTTACCTATGGAAGCATCCTGCACTGCCATCTGTGTGTCTACCATAGCCTTTATCACCCACACACAGGCTTACAGGGCTTCAGTTCAGTTGGACCAGAAAGACCTTTGTGTCCAGTATACTCCTACTATTGCTCTGTACAGCTGTGCCTAATGCTGCTGCTGGATACTGGGCAGAACAAGTGTCCTCTCTCTGCGTGTTATAGCATTGATGCAGCACACATTGTGGTGGGTTATGTACAGATTAATGTGCTGTTGTGTAAAGACAGGGCTGAAGTGGGAACTGGGTGTCAATCATGGATCACTCTGGTGTCATAAAGAACTTTTATTGTTGTAGGATAGCCTTCCTTTCTTTCCTTTGGCAAATAGGGCAAGTCATGGACAAGCACGTTGGACTGGAGGCCATACAGGCAGAGAACAAACAGATGTACTGTGCCCCCAAGGAGCTTACAGTCTCAAAGAAACACAGTCCTATAGGTGTCAGAGCATAGTTTGTTTCTGGAATCTGTCAGATTCTTTTAAAGGCAGAAAAAGAAATGCTAAGAACAGCACAGTGTTGAACTGGAGGCATTCACAGTGCTCTCTGTCCTCCTGAGCTGCCCATGTGGAATCCATCAATTGGAATTCTTTGGCTGGATTCTGCCAAGACATCTTTATCTTTTATGCTGTAGAGGCATAAAAGATGGGAAGAAGCCCTTTTTCTGTGAATGCTGAGCTCCCTATAGCTCTGCATTCTGAAGAGGCTGAGAGGAGAGCTCTGCCCAGTGTTCAGCAGCTTTCAGTGCCAGCCATGCACATACACATGCTCAGCCTCAGTGCACACTTTTAGTCAGGTTCATCTTCCCTCCAGAGTGGTCCTGTTATTTTCAGTGGAAATACTAAAGTCAGGATTTTTCAGGGTGCACAACCACAGCATGGTCAGATCTTTGGCTATGGAAACATCAAGCAAACTGTACTGCATGCACCTTGGACAAAATTAAAGAGTTATCATTTGGACAAATTCACTTTCATGGTCATGTGCAAAGGTGCTTCATGAGGAAATCTGTTTCCTTGTCAACTCTGAGTGCCTCTGCAGAGAGGAGGTTGATATGAAGAGTGAGTTTTTATTTACTGGCAACCCAGACCTGGCATCCTAGTCCAGCCTGAACAATCTCAGATCCTAAAAGCAGCTTCAATAGCTTAAACCTTTCTCTGGACCCAGAAGTGATTTAAAATGTTTTCTTGAACTTCATCACGAGAAAATGAAACTTGACAAGGTATTAAAGTACCCAGCCCCAAAGGGAAATATTTCACCCAGTGGATTAAATGAGGTGGTCAAAATGCAGAATTGCTGTAGACTGTGGTCTCCTCGAGTCCATCTGGGCACATTAAGGATGTGTTAAAGGAAGGCTTCCCAAGTTGTGGCTGTTTGCAATCTTGGCTGAGATTTGGTGAAACTACCTCTCCATTTTTCTCCTTACCTCTTTTGTCAGTCATTCTCATTGCCCATTTTCTGCCTGCTGCCTCTTGCCCAACAGCCCAGCTATAAGCTGTAGCAGTCCCTGTTCTTCTGTTAGTGCCTGGCAATCCACTGTGGTCCCAGTCCTTGGCAATGTCTCCTCTGTGAGGCCACCAGTAGTAAGTAAACCATTTCCAAAACAAGATATACCCTGTTCAGTGTATATTGTATATCTAGACTTGTGCAGTTTTTCCCTCCCTTACTGCACCTGAAGCCTAAACTATCATTTTTATTAGCATAACAAATCATTTTGTCATGACTTAATCTTCCCTGGTGGTAGAAAATGACTTTCTTCTCTGTCCCAGCCATTCCTCCTCTCCATTTGCCCTGGGCTTGATGCCTCCCCTTTTTCCACTGCTGGCTGATGGATGAGGTAGGCAGATGGACAGAAACACATGAATACACACACATTTGACCCTCTGGGGTGCCATGCTGAATGCCACCAGCATACCTGGGTCCTGCTTGAAATGCCACTTAAGTGGAAAACTCAGCAAGTGTGGCAGCAGGGATGAAACAGCATGGTTAAAGCAGCCACTGACCCTGCTCTCTCCAAACATTCATCTGCCCAAGGCAAATATCGTCCTGCTCAGCCATGTTTTAATTTGAGCAGCAGCCTCACCACTGCTTGCTGGGGGCCACCACTGGGGAGGAAAGAGGCCTCACTCTTTTCCCTGCCTCAGTGCTCATACTCCACATAGGCTTGACTAGACTTTATTTTGGCTTCTGCAAGGCTTTCAGGGCAGACTGACCTCTTTAGCAGACACGAGCTTGTCATAACCTTTAAGCATCTGAACATTTTGTAAAGGAGGAGATGAAATTTATTCTCCTGCCTTCTCCAGCTGTGTCAGCTCCCCAGGACAAAGGTCAGCAGTCACAGAGCCTGGCTCTGCTGGAGATGCTGCTGCTCTGAAGGTCTCTGCAGCTCCTCACAGAGCCTTTGACACACTCCCAGCAGCACAGAGCACCCACTGCAGCCACCTCCTCTTCTGCAGGGGCTCCTGATGTTGCCAGCTCCCCTCGTTGAGGCTCAGGGGTTTTGTTGTGGGTAGGTGAGTGTGCTAGGTAGGAATTGTGTGTGGGCAAGTGCCACACAGCTTGGGTGAGTCTGATTTGTACACCTGAAGTACACATACAAATGCATGGACATCACTCCTGTCCCGTCCCCCCCCCCAAATCTCCACTGAACCACTGCATTTTGTAGGCTCATAACGAGCCCTTCAACATTAGGTGAGATGCGAGTTGCCCATTTTTAGCACCTTTGCCACTTTCTGCTCTGCTGTGAACTGCATCATGTACAAATGACCTTCATGAGCTCCTGACTGCAGGAAATGCTCACTCTCCTCTTGGCAAGGGGACAGGAGCACAGCACACGCTCAGATGGACACTGGGTGAGCAGGTTGCCATTAACTCTTCTGCAGTGATTGAGGCATCTGTAGAGGCTCTCACTGCCCCTGCCTTTCCTTCCCCAGATCTACAGCCCTGGGCATAAGGAAGACATTGTTTACAGTGAGAGTGGTGAAACACTACTACAGGTTGCCCAGAGAGGTGATAGATGCCTCATGCCTGGGGACATTCAAGGTCAGGTTGGCTGAGGCTCTGAGCAACCTCATCTAGGTTAAAGATGCTCCTGCTCAGTGTAGGGGTTCTGGACTGGATGACCTTCAAAGATCCCTTCCAACCCAAACCATTCAGTTGTTTGGGTAGAAGTAACCATCTCACTACAACACCAAGAGGGCTGAGCAGGATCCCTGCAGCTACAGGATGCCAAGGGTTAGGGCTGGTCCAGCCACTAATCCAGGCATAGTCTCTGTTATCCCCTTTTCCCCTCACTCCAAGAAGGAAAAGGGGAGATTAGCAGAGAGAGAGAGAGAGACTTAGGTATTGGAAATGAAACTTAAAACTACTTTAATGAAAATAATAACAAGAAAATGAAATATATATATACATCTACACAAAACCAATATCACACCCAAACCTCCCTTGATGGCAACTACATCACCACTGATGCTGTAGCAGGAGGACTCACCAGCAGATGGGAATCAGGCTCAGAGGCTGGATCCTGGAGCTCAGGAACTCTTGGATTGAGAGTGAAGGCAGAACAGAGAGAACCCTGGAACAGCAGAGCTGCGCTGCTGATCCCTACCAGGACAGTTAACAACCTCTCACCCCAGATGGCTCAGGTGCTCAGCCTTCAGGAAGGGTAGAGAGCCCAACCTCTCTATTTTTGTACTGGCTGTTAATTAGGTGCTAAATAGCTTAATCATGCCCCTGCTATGCTTGGGTGTTAGGCCTTGTCTAAGAGACCCTAAGGTGTCAAAGTTTCAGGGACTCAATATGACCTCGATGACATGGAATACCTTGTTTGGACTCAAGCTAGGACACAGGAGACCACCCCTCCAAGACAAATGGAGGGGAAAAAAAAATGATTGGACATGTTTAATGTGTGCAAGACTTAAATACCAGAGTGCTGATCAGACAGAGCCAAGTGAAGCACGCTGCTTTGGCTCTGAGTGATTTCCAGTGCTCCTGGCCCTAAGACTGCTGCAAACAGTGGCTCCAGATTGGTCCCTTCTAGAGCAAAGAAAAAGCCAAAGGGAATAAAGGCTATTGTTTATTGCTTCTTCCCCTTCACATAAAGAAGTGTGCAGTTACACAGACGATTGAGGGGCAGCAGCTGAGCAGGAATAACTGTAAAATTCATGTTTTAATAACAACAACAATAATAAGCACACAACAGCATTGATAAGCCTCGTTGCAGGCCTGAGCTATCATATCCATAGCAACTGCAGCAAGCAGTGAATGCCATCTATTTCCAGCTCCCGTGCACCTGCCTAAAATAGCCACCCATAAATGATGCTGATGGTTGTGCCTTTCTGACAGCTCTCTAAAGGGCTGGTGATGCCCTCTGCAATCCCTCCCAGCCTTGGCAGCATGGCAACAGCAATTCCCCTTCCTTCCCTCCCAGACCTCTGCTTTCTCACAGAGTCACTAAGGTTGGAAGAGACCTCTAAGCTCACCCAGTCCAACCACACCTAGCACTCCGATGCCACTAAGCCATGGCCCTAAGGAGAGCAGCTCAATGTCTCTTCAACCCCTGCAGGGATGGTGACTCCAGCACCTCCCTGGGCAGCCTGGGCAAAGACTTAACAACCCTTTCAGGAAAGAAATTTCTCCTTGTATCCGATCTAAACCTCCCCTGGGGCAACTTGAGGCCACTTCCTCTCCTTCTCTCACTACTAACCCTGGAGAAGAGACCTACCCCATCTCACTCCAACCTCCTTGCAGGGAGTTGCAGAGAGAGCTAAGGTCTCCCCTGAGCCTCCTCTTCTCCACACTAACCAAGCCCAGTTCCCTCAGCTGCTCCTCACCAGACTTGTGCTCCAGAGCCCTCCCTAGGCTCCTTGCCCTTCTCTGGACAGAATGTCAGAACATGCCTATTGTTAAGTGTATTGAGCTAAGAAGCTGTGCATAATTAAGCCTCTATCCTGCTCCTGTTGCTGACAGCAGGGCCAGGGAGGTTCTCCTCCCCTTCTCCTCTGCCCTGGGGAGGCCACAGCTGGAGGATTGTGTTCAGTTCTTGTCTCCTCTGTTTAAGAGAGACAGGGAACTTCTGGAGAGGGTGCAGAGAAGGGACACTAACATGATTAGATGACTTGAGCACCTCTCTGATGCAGAGAGGCTGAGAGAGCTGGGGCTGGTTAGGCTGGAGCAGAGCAGCCTGAGGGAGATCTGAGCAATGATTAGCAATACTCCAAGGGTGGGGGTCAGGAGGATGGGGCCAGGCTTCGTTCTGTGGTACCTAGTGACAGGACTAGAGGTAATGAGCACGTCTTTCCTCTGAGAGTGATGGAGAGCACTGGCCCAGGCTGCCCAGGGAGCTGCTGGACTCTCCATCTCTGGAGAGATTCCAAACCCAACGGGACACATCCTGTGCAAGCTGCTCTAGGTTCTCCTAGGGGATTGGACTAGATGATCTCCAGAGGTCCCTTCCAACCCCTAACAGCCTGGGATCACACTCTATATTAATGTCATGTGCATAAAGAGTTTGCAAAGAGTTAATGAATGACTGAGAGGTGTTGGAACATAGTGGCTGGTTAGTTGTGGAGGTTGTTACAGAGTCCAACAGGTCAATCACAGGCTTATACCCATGGCTAATAAGCATCTACCAGACCATCTGTTGATGTGCTGATTACATTTTATTACACAAACTCCTGATATCTGCAACGTGCTTGTAACAGCTATTAATCTTGTATTATTAACTCTTTCAAAGCAACATCATTTTTTAACTTTAATATGGGAGGTTTAGATTGGATGTTAGGTAGAATTTCCTCCCTGCAAAGGTTGTTAGGCATTGGCACAGGTGCCCAGGGAGGGGCTGGAGTCATTGGGGAGGGACATGGGTTAGTGGCATGATGGTGATAGGTAGATGGTTGGCTTGAAGATCTTGGAGGTCTCTTCCAACCTTAAGGATTCTTAACCTCACTGGGAGAGGGAGCAGACTTTTACCCAATGTAGTGGGCAGAAAAGATCTATCCCTACTATCTGATATGATTTTTGCATTGAGCAGTTTGGGTTTTCACCTCTTGAGACTGGAGATGTCCATGAATCCTCCTGAACATCACCTGGATGCCTTCTGGGACATTGCAATGCCAACCCACAGCAGGGAGAGGAGTGTGCTGTGATCATACCAATCCCTGGAAGAGACTGGCTGCATTTTCTAGCTGAATAGCAACATCCATCCCTAGATCTTAAAATGTGTTTATAGGCAATTAAATGTCACAGCTCATTTGTAAGGAAGATAATTATTGCTACTGGGAAGAAAGAAACACAGGTGCAGGTTGACTCCAGTGACTTCAAGCTCACTCCTTTTACCTGCAGGAGAGTGAAAAGGACCACAAATGCTTCTAGGGTTTTTTGGGTTTGTTTCTGAAAATTGTGGAAGAAAAGAACCCTTGATTTCTTCTTAGTTGAAATAGGATTTTGGCCTTCTTAGAAAAGCCAAGCTTGGGCCAGAAATCAAATTATCCTTAGATTTTAGGGGAAATTAATGTACAACTCTGAAAAGTTGCATATACATTTAAATGATACTGGAAGTGTTTTCCAGCAGGTGGAACATATTTCCAGGAGGTTTGGGAATGTGTCAATATTAGCACCTTCTGAAGGTTGGTTTTAAGAGGCCCCTCATACCCAATAGGTCTTGACACCAGCTTTCCCCTCATTGCCTCTGTGTATGTGATGTGTGCACCTCAGTGCACAGTGGGACCCCCCCAGGGTTTAAATGGATGACTCCTATAGGTGCAGTGGC
The DNA here is from genome assembly GCA_013396975.1 of Bucco capensis. Lineage (NCBI taxonomy): Eukaryota > Metazoa > Chordata > Aves > Piciformes > Bucconidae > Bucco > Bucco capensis. Next base: position 653,394 of record VWZO01013821.1, on the reverse strand, counting down.
AGCAGGAGGAATATTGGTCTGGAGATGAAAGAGATGGAGAGAAAGTTGTTCATCATAAGCAACTTGGAAAAGAAATGTCTAACTAGTCTTTTGCAGGGCATGCCAAACCAAGAACTCACAGTATTCCTTTGGAAGCTGGATTTCCATCAGCAGCTGGACACTCACTGCCTTCACCCTGTTGCTTTACAGCACAAGTGAGTGTTGAGAGTGGGTGCAATGCCCACATGGGCAGTGACTGTGTCCTTCTCCATGTCTTAAAGGAATCCACTGCACTTAACAAGTCAAAGGTAGACAGAAGATTCTTGTTGTGTATTGTGAAATGAACTTGAACCAGAAAGACCAACTTCAAATCTTTTCAAGCTGTAGGTCAAATCAGAATATAGGCTATGGATCTAACAATGGTTTTGGTTAGAATGGAACAGAATTAAAACTTTCTTTCTTAAATGAAGGAACTCCAAAATGATTCCTTGTGCTGCACTCTTCATTTTTCTCTTGCTGTGCTTCCACTACCTACAAATAACTTGCCAAGAATACATGTGCTATGTGAGGAGACTTATTCCATAATAGAGAAATGACTCCAAAAAATGGGCTGTGAATCTCAGTTGTTTAAACCCCAGTTAGCAGCCAATTATAACCCCAGCAGAGACAAACTGTCTCCTTTCCATAATGCCTTTGTTAACTCCTCTGTATTCAGTGCCATGTGGATCCATTCAGGCTACTGCTTTTTCCCTGGATGGACTCCTCTAGCCCTGTCTGGACTTTTATTCTGCTCCTGGAGACAGTCACAGCTAAAATTCAGTCCAAATTGGGGAGATGGAGTATAGCAGCTCGTGAGACCAGCCATCAAATAGCTTTTTATTTCTATTTTGATCCATATCTACATCCTTATTATGTACTTGTATCCATGTTCTGTATTTATATAAGGGATAACTACAGCTTACCTTCCTTAGGGACCAAGGACCACTCTTCCTGCAAGTTAACAACTATCTGGGATAATGAAAATACTTACCCAAGCAATTTGGAGAAAGCCATCCCAGCATTTCCCCCTCACCTCCCTCCCAGCCATAGCCTCCCCATTTTCTTCTCCCAGAGCATTTCTCAAACTGGTATTTATGCAAATGCCCTGGGGGAACACTGAGAGTTTGTCCTTCAGCATCCTGGGAGCTCCTGGATTTGTTGTGTGTGAGAGAGTTGTCACTTGTCTGGAAGTTCCCAGAGTGAATTTATTGCTCTTCTGACATTCCTGGCGCCAGGTCTGCATTCCCAGAAACCAAGCCAGAAGCAGCTTTGGAAACAGAACCTTCCTAGTGTCCATGGTCTGCTCTGAAGTCAGCAGGTGCAGCTCCCATTGCCTGCAGTGGGAATTCTGTCTGCTTGGGCTGGAGCTGAACTTGCTCCATAGGAGCTGGGCACCTGTCCCAAAAGCTCTCTTCACTGAAAGCAGGGAATGAACCAAAGCTTAATACACTAGGAAAGGAATCAGGCTGTCTTTTCAAGAGATTGGAGGGGGAAAAATACCTGCTGCTCTTGCTGTTGTAGCCCAGTGTGACTATCTGCAATGTTCTCATGAACTCACACTTGCCCTTGTTCAAAGCTTGTCTGACCAGGATCACCTCTTTTTTGAGGCTTAAAAGAAAGGATTCATTTAGTCTCCTTTCCTTTCCTTTTTTTTTCCCCCTCATAGAACAGTATTTGTTTAAACATCACTCAAAAAACTTTCTAATGCAAATAATTCTGGAGAGAATCTTTCCTGAAAAAGGAAAGTGATTTTGTCTTAGAGAAATGCTCTTTCTGCTAAGTCATCTTACAGAGAAAATTGCTCAGTTGCCTTAGATAATATTTTACTTTAAGAGGGGAAAAGAAACCTCTCAGGTACATTTTTTTCAGACCCTCCCTCCCAAGGATGTGTCAGTGAAACTGAAGATGATGCTTAAGTGTGTCTTTAAATCAGACACTTCTGAGTGAGGCCTTACATAAGTGTATCTCCAGAGCAGAGGATTTGCATCTTGTAGTATTTGCTACAGCAAGTGTAGGAAAATTAAAATAGCATTATAATCTCCAGGCAAAATTCTGTGTGGGTTCAGGCAGGAGATTCCAATGCCTCAGCAGAATCTGGTGAGAGCAGATCTTTCAGAGGGATGTCCATCATCCTAGGGCCAGGAGCTTATCAGAGAAGGCTCTTGTCACAAGAGTTGGGCATGGATTAGGTTATGTAAATTCAAGGTAAGCTGCTGAGATAGGAGGATGTCTTGCTACAATCTCCACCTTCTCAATCCAGATAGAAATAACTGAGATGAAGCCATAGCTGCTCAAGGCAAGTCCTCAAGATGTTCTTCCAAATCACTTGGTTGCACCATCTTCACTGTCAAACATGCCTTTGAAAAATCCTCTTGTAGGCTTCCAGTTGGCATAAATCTGTCCATGTATGCTTAGGAAATGTTATTTTCACTTTCCAACACACAAAGTCACAGGCATTTTCCTGAGGAGGCAGCAGGGGCAGTTCCCTGCCTGGGCAGAAAGGGAGCTGCAGGCTGAGTCAGGCTGTTTGCTCCTTCCCTTTCTTCCAAGGTGGTGGCTTTCCCTGTGCTCCACTCCAAATACTCCTAGCAGCAGCTGTTAACTCACAAATCAAACCAAACCATGCCATAATTGTAGGGTCTTTTCAATCACTCTGAATCTAGATTGCAATCTTCTGTAGGTAGGCTCCTCAGAGCAGACTTCTGGTGTAACATTAGCCCTACAGTCTCAAGGAGCAAGAACAAGAGGATGTTGAGGGGAAACCAGAAGAAGACTGATTGCCTTCACCAGGAGAGAGGACTTCTGCAGCATGCCTTTCTACCAGGAGCCAGACAGCAGGGCTGTGTCACCTTAAATATACCATTTACCTGATAAAATACATTCAAGAACTATCAGCTTCTTAAACAGAGGCAGAAGAACCACGTACACAAGGCCCTGTTTTAAAGTCCAAAGATGGAGCAGGCAATGCTGGAAGGTGTGGTCCATAAAGGAGCCTTTTCCTCCTAAATACCATTCTGCATCAGCTCAAGCCAAAGATTTTCCTCACTAGACATATTTATGCAGAGCCTGGCATGAGGAGAAAAGTATAAATCATCTTCTGATTTTACCAGGTCTAAAAGCACCTCAAGAAGAGGTTTAGAAGAGTCTCAGCTTCATGGAGGGTGTCATTGCTCCTGAAGAGCAAGAAGGATGTGCCTAGAGAGTTGCTTTCTTTGCCTGGATCCCATGCATTAATCCTGGCATTTAAGCACTGAATCCTCCTGGCTTCTCCACGTGCCCCTGTCTCCATGGAGCACAGCACAAGCCCTTCTGGCTGCAGTGATGCTACAGCATTTTTTATCACATCTACTGTAATATTGTCCCTTGTAAAGCAAAACACTCCTGAGCAGGCACAGTAAACTGGAGACAATCAGGCTCTTAAAGGGTAATATGCTTTTATGTCTTTCAGCTCTCTATAACTCCAGAGCCCAACTGCAGCAGTGGCCTCTCCAAATCACACTATTCATATTGTATAATCAGCACTGCTGCTGCTCCTGAATTCTGGCACACCAGAGGGTGATTTCCAGCATTTCCAGCCCCTACTAAAAATGTTATCCTCTCCATGCTTGGCTTATGCTGGGCAAAGCTGCTCAGGCTTGCAGTGGTGTCCCTGCCATTGAGGGAGAGTTTCCCACACTGATATTGGTGTCACCAACACTGGGAATTTGGCTTTTTGCTCTCTAGGGATGACCTAAATTGTAGCAGAATAGAAGTTTTCTTGGCTCCAGGGGTTTTTCTCTAAGGGCCATCTCTCCTCCCCACTTTCACCCCAAGTCAGGAGATGAAGCATCTCCAGGGAGTATCCTCAAAGCATGTGCAAGGCTTTGGGCATTGCACCAACCCACCCCAGATAGAAGTGACATTTGTGACAACTTCCTTACCTTCTGCACCAAGGAGAGTGCTGCTGGAAGTCAGCTTGTCCATTTTCTCTCAGGGGAGAACCAAGAACAGCTTGGAGCTGTATTGCAGTGTAGCCAACTGAATGCAGATGGGGATGATGAACCTCTCAGCTCCTTTAGCACTTCTGGATTTTTGTGATGGTCCAGAGAACTGTACATGTCTCCATCTTCCCCTTCTGCTGTCTGAGAATAGCTGTAAATTCAGGTTAAGAGCTGCCTTGGGTTTCCTTTGCTCTGGCACTCTGTAGGAGTCACAGGAGCATCATGCCTAGAGCAGCCTCCTGGCACTGCACAAGCCTTAGCAGTTTGTATGCCCTGAAATGGCTTCTGGGATTCAATGTGAAGATGCCTGGAGAAAGACTCACCAAAAAAAACCCCTAAACCAACCCAACCAACCCAAAAAACACCCACACTCACTGAATCCCCAAGAGGCTGCTGGAGAAGGTTTCCAGGATCACTGCTGGAGGGCAGGAGCAAGCTCAGCTTGAGTTCCTCATGCATTGGATAGGGCACTACTGGGCTTAGGAAAAGTGGGATTGAAAGGGCTTCTTGGCAGGCAGCAGTGTGAGTGCAGCACATCCCTTCTCTGCCAGCAGGAAGAGGAGTGTGAGCAGCAGTGCAGCACAGCAATGCAGGCCAGTGCATTGCCACCTCAGGTGGTGAGGAATTGTCACATAGGCAAGGCTAACACAGCTGAAGCTGTGATACACCAAATGTCATCCCTTCTCAAATGGAATATGTCTTTCCTGTTGGGTTCCCAAGGCCTTAAAACAACTCTCTCCTGCAGCAAACATGTCCCAGGGCAATGAGCACAGGGCAGGATGGAATAGTAAAGAACAGCCTTTTCCCCTCCATGAGTGGTATTTTGCTCCCTCCCACAGTAATTGGGATTCAGATAATGTTCATGTTCCCATTCTTATGCTAAAATTAATAGCAGACTGCTGGTATTTCAGCCAGACATTAATTGTATAATATTCACACGACAACTGCTGTTAGGTTTAGAAATCTTCCAGATAAACTTATATAAATTTGTCACCACAAACCCATGGAAAAAAAAAAACTTGCATGCATATTGATGAGGGCTTTTCTATAGCAATGCCAGGATTCTCAATAGTCCAACAGGAGCTGCCTGCTTCTGAATAAAAGAGAAGCTCCAGCTGTATCCCTCCCTTCTTCCAGGCTTCCCCCCTTTAATGTTCAGCCTGTCTCTTCTCACCAGGATGTAACAGGGAAGAAGTTCCCTTCATCCCTTCAGAACAGGTTGATGTTTTACAGCTATTACCTGAAGATGATTTGTATTTGGGTGGTTAGAGAAGGGGAGGTTTGCTGGGGAGGTTTAGTGAGCATCTGGCATGCACTTTCCAAAGCAGAAGGTCTGTGGTGGGAGCTCTCAAGGCCTTTCCAGACACAGGAAAATCCATCACCCCACTTCACCTCTGGTGGAACCTCACTGGTAACAACTCAGCAACAGTTTTCCAGGGGCCAGACCCTGAGCTGAGCTACAGGCAAGTAAGCAAAATCATTGCAGACCTGTGACAGAAAGGTGCAGCTTCATGTTATGCACCAACCCTGTTACATCCTCAGCCACTAGGCTCTCAGCTGCCATCCCCATTCACTAGGAACCATGAATTGTTACCTTAGATCTCCTCTGGACTTTTCATAGTTTGGTCCTAGAGAGAAGCACTCCTTCCTTCCTTCTTCCTTCCTTCCTCCCTCTTGCAAACAAGAGAAGATGCCCAGCTGGCACAAGCTACCAGAGAGCCATCAGACTCACCTGCCTGATGATCTTCCTGGATACTCTGTTGTGACTGTTTTATTGTTGTGCTCTTTGCATTACAGTTACAAGCCAGATGTCAAAATCATTATTCTGTAGTTTGCTGAGCATTGTCCCAACTCTTCTTTCCTTCCAGTCCTCCACTCTCTCCTCAACTCACCCATGGCTTGCCCAAACAAGGGTTTGAAACTTACCTTCAAGGCAAACATGCAGTTTTAATTCAACCCTCTTCTCCTGTGAAAGGATGCTCCAGCCTGCCCATGAGGTGCAAACTGCTTCAGTGGCAAACACACTTAAGAAACCTTTATTTAACAGCAAAAAAACAATGGTAAGGTGAAGCTACTTAGCTTAGCCACTGAAATGTTGGCATGTAAAGTACTTAGCAGTGTACAAAATCCCAGAAACTCATGGACCTTGACTCCACTCCTGACCGTTAGAAAATGACTTTCCCAAATGCTCCTGGTGCTTTGTGTAACCTGAGTTTCCCTTCTTTGTGTTCCTCTGGGCAATCCAGAGTGCTAAATCATTCCAGGAAACTTTTTATTACCTCACAAGAGCCCTCCCAGACAATCCTCTGCAATTTCCACTGCTCTGACTCAGACCTACTCCTATCAGCTGAGACAGAGCCATGACCTTCTTTGTGTCATTGATGTTCTGGGGCTCACAGAAAAGCAAAGGAACTTCTGGATGAAGTTCTGACAGTTTGGAAGGGGAAGGTTTTGCCTCTTCTTTCAGCCCAGCTGAACTCACACTGAATAATTTCATTATGCCTCTGTAAATTCCCCTTGCAGCTTAAAAGGCACTGAGTATTTCTCTCTCATTGATTACAGCTGAGCAGTCTAAGGCAGCTGCATTTCAATGGCAGGCAAGTGATTCCTTGCTATTATCTCTCTTTTGCTGAGAGCATATGGTGTGAGCTGGATAAAAAGGACAATATTGCAGGCAGCCAGAGCAGAACCTCATCTATCACAGCCTGAACCTCCCAGAGCACCATTTTTATGTCTCTCCATCACTAGCTGACTCTTCCTTGCCACGATGTGCAGTGACAGGAGCACTCACAGTGTCTTCCAAGCAGCTCAGCCATCAGATCCTTTGCTTCATTTGAACCCCAGCTCAGCAGAACCCATTTCCTCTCCAGGAGCAATCTCCAGTACATTATGGCTGCAAGGGGAACACTCAGGAGGGTGGCTGTGTTTTCCCATCCTTTCTTATGTTGTGTTACAGCCAAGGTAGCCCCTGGAGGAGCTGCTGTTGATTCTGGAAGGGACTGGTGGCACAGGGATGCAAGGACTTACTGCTCTCTACAACTCCCTGCAAAGAGGTTGCAGTGAGATGTGGGTAAGTCTCTTCTCCAGAGTTAACAGTGAGAGGATGAGAGGAAATGGCCTCAAGTTGCAGCAGGGGAGGTTTAGATTGGATACAAGGAGGAATTTCTTCCCTGAAAGGGTTGTTCAGTCTTGTCCCAGGCTGCCCAGGGAGGTGCTGGAGTCACCATCCCTGCAGGGGTTGAAGAAACATTGAGCTGCTCTCCTTAGGGCCATGGCTTAGTGGCATGGGAGTGCTAGGGATGGTTGGACTGGATGAGCTTAGAGGCCTCTTCCAACCCTAATGATTCTGTGACTTCTCAGGTGAATTTTCCCTGTGAATCTGGCTGGGGCAATGAACTACAAGCTTCAGGGCAGCCCTCCTGGCTTATTTCTGACAGCCACTACCTGAAGAACATTCACTAACGCACTGAAACCTTCTCCTGACAAACATGATGCTTCCCAAGAAAGACAGAAACTCTTCCTCTTCTGTGTTCATCCCTTGTCACAGTGTACTTCTGCTGAGCTGACTGACATTGGAATAAGCCCCAGGAGGATTATACCTAGGAGGTTTCTACTAAATATTGCCATTGTAGTAGGAGGGTGCAAATGCAAGGGAGGGATTTGGAAGAGACTTGTAAACAGTTGCCTTGGTATTGCCTAATTAGAGTCTTACATTGTCTGCTGGGATCTACTCCCAGGAATGTGCACAGCCTGGATTCACTTTTCCAGAGCCAGGGTGATAGACTGTCAGCAGTCAGAAAATCATTTGGAAATGGAGTTGGGTGGCTTTGGAATCTCTTCCTGGGGGCTTTGTTACCCATGAGCAGAAAAGGCCCTGTTCCACCTGGTGCTGTGGTGGCTGTGCCTGCAGAAGGGAGGGCTCCAGGTTCTTCAGTAACAACAATTGCCATTCATCCTCTCTCTGGGGGGTTGCTCATGTGCAAAGCAATGTGGTCCAAGGAACCATCACCAGCAGAAGATTTCCAAGTCCTGGGTTTTACTGCTGGGCTTGCTTTTGACCTGCGTGGCAACCTCGGCCAAGAGACTTCTTCTGCCCTTGCTTATACTCCCTAAATTTAATTCTCCCAGTCTTGTTCTTTCATCCTCCTGATCTATCACACTTGCTTATGCCAGCTCCCATTATTCCTCCATCTTCTGATGGAAGAGCCATCAGGTGAGTATGTTCTGAGCTGCATCCTTCTCCAGCAGAAGTCAGGGGCTTGGGCTTGAGCAGAACACTCATGTGCCCACCATGGTTCATGGAATGACGTAGATGAATACTCTGAAGGAAAAGGGATCCTGATATTCTCCTCAGAATTCCTGGGAACTTTCTGGAAGTCCATCCTAGGCAAAGGACTGCTGAGAACACAAATGCTAGTACCTGGGGAGGGCTGGAAGATGCTGTGCATGTAGGAGATCTCCTGGAAAGGGCAAGGAAGTGTTCTCACCCCTCAAGAGAGACTCAAGGGATGATCTCTCCTGTGCAGAGAGTCAGACCCAGCTTGAGATGTATGAATGATCTCATTAACACAGTCTAGCCATTTATTGCACATAATAATTGCTTACTTAATGCTATTGCTGTTTGGTTATTTAATGGCTGCAGCATCCCTTTTGAGCATTCTTTTGTACATGCAGAATTGTGATAATCTCCAATTCATTTAATGGCTCTGGATATTCTACTACTAGTTTCAATAAAAAGAAGATACAGAGAGCTAGTTGAATAAATTCTGGGATTCCTGGGAATTTTGAAGTCTATTTGCTCAGTTACAGAGGAGAGAAGTGTTTCCAGGTTCTGAATTGTGAATGTACAGAAGGAAAAGTGCTGGGAAGCAGCTCAGCACACAAAACCCAGGGCAATGTTTCTGTGGGGCTTCTGAGAACCACCCTGTGGAAAATTCTAGATGATGGAACTTCAGAAACTTTCCCTTCCATGATGTTTTTTACCTCTATCCTGGCAGCTGAATTGTTGCTCTGTGTATTGTAAGTAATTTAAAAATGTAATAACTACCCCCAAAAATCAATACACAAACTAAATGTCCTGCAAACCTGACACCAGACATCTGACTGGGAGCTCACCTACCATGATGCTCGCTGGAAATTTAATCAATTCCACAATAAATTCTTCTTTTATTAATGAGGATTAATGATTGGATTTGGTTTCTGTGCATTGACATGTGTGTGTCCACCGGCCAGTTCCTGGAGCTTTAACCATCCTCTTTCAAAAGGTTTTTCCTCTCACTCTCCTTACATCATTGTGAAACAAAAAAAAGCCCAGATGAAGAACAAAAGGAAACTACCTAAGTGACCACACAGTGGAAACACTGAAACCAAACACCCTGGCCACAAAGTGATATCGAATGAACGGAGTAAACAACCTGGAAAGAAAGAGAGAAAACCATTCCTCTTGTCTCCTTCAGTGTTAGTAATCTGAGACACAGCAAAAATCAGACAAAAAGGCGATTTGAAGCAGCTTCCAAAACTACGTGCCGGGACCCCAGAGGAGTCCCTCCCGTTCGGGCTGGGCTGGGTCAGGCTGCATCCCTCGTCCCTCGGAGCCATAGATAGCAAAATTAGGGTTGTTTGCTTGCTGGCTGGCTCCGAAATGATTTCTGTATATTGGTGTTGAGTGAGTCACTAGCCATGCACCGCACATCCCGCAGCCCATGTGCAGGGAGCTGCAAAGATCTGACTCAGAGATGCAAATCTGCGTGCTGCTGAGGCACCGAGGGGCTCAGCCACGCTTTAGTGTCTCTGCGTTTATTGTCGCTGTGGGGAAGGTAAAGGGGAGGAAAAAAGCCCAACAGCAAAACGCTTTTGTCATTTTCGGCATGTTTACACTGGGAGAAATCAGTTCCTTCTCTGTGTCTGCGATCAGAGGTGCGTGGCAGAGGTGCCCGGCGCTGGGATGCTCGCCGGCTCCGGCTCCTCCAGAACAAGCCCTGGAGGTCTCTGGCGCGGCAGCGAGACGAGATGCGAATCCCATGGCTCGCATGCCTCTCTCCAGGACCACCCACATCCGATGGGAGGCATGGAAATCATTCTGCTTACATGTGTGTGTGTGTCTGAGCGTGGAGCCTCAGAGCAACGAGAGCCACGCTCGGCTTTGGGGCAATAAGAGCAAGCCACCGAGCCGGGGCTGGCGCTCAGGCATTCCTTGGCAAGCGCTGCCCATCTCCCGTGGCGAGTGGGAAGCACCTGGCTGGCTCTCCCCAGCGCCTTGCCCTAGTGCTGCCCTTGGTGCCCAGCACCCACGGGTCCCCTCCAGGTCCCGATTCCATTCGGGAGAGGCTCCGCTCCGCTTCTTAGGGCTCCGCATATTTTGCTCATGACATATGGCGCGTCTGGGGTTACAGCAAGAGCTGGGGTGGACTTGGCTTCAGGAAACCTGGATCCTCATGGAAAAACCTCATTCATCCAGAGCTAAGAGAGGGGGTAAACACCCAAGCCAGGCAGCTGCAATACCTGCAAGCAGGCTGGGCTCTGCTATAAGTAGATTCTGTTTATTTTACACCAATTTGCTGCACTCTACCACTGAAAGGAAAAGCAGATTTCTCCAGGTGCAGGCTCTCCTCACCTTGGCTACCTGTGCTGATGCCAGCAGGCTCTGCCTGGCTTCCTTTGTTTTGCTTGGATATGGGGAATTGTTGTCTGATAATACTGACCCAGCTGGGATGCTGTGGGAGGAGGGAATGGAAAGTGCAGAGAGTTAATGTGGATCTCTCAGGATGAGTGGCTTCATCACATCAGCTGGAGTTGCAGAGCCTGGAGACAAGAACACAGCTGGGCATCCTGTTGGCAAAACCTTTGTTAGTGCAAGCAAAATTTGGGCTTTGCCTTTCCTGTGCAAAATTGCCCTTTTGGCCAGATACAGAAGCTGGTGCAGGCTTTAGCTGGACACAAGAAACCTACACTAAAGAATTAGTTGGCCTTCTAAACTTAAACAATTAGAATTGGACCTAGGGAGCAAAGAAATCCTGAAAGAAAACATTTCTAGTGCTTTTAGTCTCCTTCCTGAGGGCTGGCAGGGCTGCTGGAGACTCCCTTGTGTGGCTTAAGGTTGGCTCCTTGGTATTGCAACTACTACAAGAACCTGTACCATTGCTGCCTGAGGCTGGACCATTGCATCATGCCTGTGAACTGCTGATGGATTTGGCATAACTCTCCAGTTGTAATTCTGTCTGGATGCTTGCAGTGGCCCCTGCAAGGAGTGCATGGTCAGAAACTTTCCAGAGGCTGGAGCAGCCAGAAGATCCCTGTCTCAGTGGTGCTGCTCCTGGGTTTGTGCTCTGGGACTATGCAGAAGCTTGCTTGGGGCTTGCTATAAGCTTGGAGAATTTCAGGACTATCCGAATTGTTTTTCTGCTTCTCCCTAACCCTCACAAGTTGAGCAGAACCTAGTAGAGTGAATGCAGGCTGTACATCTGTCTCCTCTGCCAGGGAAGCCCCTTAGTGGGGAAACGCACTCAAGTGGCCACATCTCTCCCAAAATCATGACAAGGAGAGGTTAGTGCAAGGCTGAAGAGCAGATGGTGGCTGCTGTGTCCAGAGCAGGTACAGCAGCCACACCACATGCAAGGCAAAAAAGAGCTTGCAATTCCCATGTGCCTCCTTCCTCCCATCTCCTGTTGCTTGTCCTGCTGGGGAAACTGGGATTTCATTCTGCCACTCTGGAGACAAGCAGCTGGAGGCTGGGGTGCTTCCTGGCAGACAGGACACAGTACAGGTTGGGTAAGAAAGAAATGATGTGCAATGGCAGAAAGAAAGAGGACGAGGGAAGAGCAGGAGCTACAGGTCTGGGCACAGTCATGCCTTGGGTAGGAATTTTGCAAGTCCCTGTCTGCATGGCAGTGGTGTTGATTTTGCCATCTTGGATCCAGGTAAACAGGACTTGTGTGCACAATGAAAACAAACAAGCCAGGCTGGAAAATATCATGAGTCAATAAGGCTCTTCTGCTGCCTCCACCTTTCTTAACCTGGAGTCAGCAAATGCTTAAGTGCTTGGCAAATCAAGGGAAGAGCCCAGGACTCAAAGCCTGGGGCAGCCCAGCCTGCACCCTGGGCTCCAGCCACCTTCTCCTGCTTCATCAAAAGACCTAAGGACTGGCCATCAGCCTTGTGTGAGGAGCTGTACTGACACAGCTGAGAGCAGCTTCCATCTCAGCCTTCCCCTGCCTGCAGAGCATCCTCCCAGACTGATTGTGGATCAGCAATACACTGTTTTCATTCCCTCTACACCTTCTCACCTCTTCCATGCAGATACAACCAGCCAGAACTTGATGACAGTGCAGCTTTGCTTTCATCTGGAGCCATCTCTGGATGAGGCAAAGCCTGGTTGTTCCTTGACATTTTCTATGTTAGGCTGATGAAAAAATATCATTGGAAACTTAATCATTCTTGCTGTGTCTTCCTTTGGCTGCCTCACTTCCTACATGGCTTTTCTGACAAAGCACTCACCCCTTTTTGACATCAAGACAAATGCTGGCAACTTCCCTGAGGACAGCAAGAGTCAAACACACACTTAGCAGTCACCTTTCTCTGGTTTAGCTGGGATGCTTTTCCCCACTCCCTGGAGAGGCAACAGTGGCTTCTGGACCTCAAACACAGAGCAGTTTCTTCCTCCTGCACCTGTTCCACTTCAGAAAACAAAGGAAGATGGAGCAGACTTAGCCTGCAGAGGCTTGTTAGCATGCTTTTTAATGGCAGAAACTGAGTCATACAGGGAAGTAAGGAGTGAAAAACTTTCCTTCCAACACCTGCACCCAGTCCTTCCCTGGCATGAACAGCCACTCTTAGTGTGATTAGAATAATGCCTGGAAAACAGATTTAATGAACCAACAAACCTGATACCAAAGCCAATATAAAGTATATCATACACCCAGCACAGCCAATGTGCAGTGGTCACACTAAAGAGGGAGGCAGGCTGCAGGAGAACAAAAAGGAGCAGGATCAGGAGATGTCCAGGCAAGAGCAGAAGCCCAAGTAGGGAGCTCCATTCCCTTTATACTCAGCATGATGCTTGTGCTCTGGGATGCAGCTGTAGCCAACTAGGCTCAGCTGCCTCCAACCAGCTAACCCCTGCAGCCCATGCCTGGCCTGGGATTCTGTCCCAGCAAAAACAGGACATTTTATAGATTCTAGTGAATATATTTATTATATAGGAAAAAAGTCTTATTTAGGCTTGCTTCCAATGGGAAATAGGAATACTACATTCTGCATTACAGACAATTTTATTAATCTGAAAAAAAATACAAATAGAAGAGTAAAATCATCTGAACAAATACAAATAGAAGAGTAAAACTAATATTTATTAATTCAATATTTTTTTCCAAGTAAACTAGTGACTTTTCAAACTGATATGCATTTTTTCCCACTGACTCCTGCCTTCCCTGGTTGCACCCATGACCAGGGTCAGAAACAATAAAATTCAATGAGAAAAGACAATTCCCAGAGCTTTCTGAGCCAATCTTCTGTGCCTCAGAAGCTGGGATCGTTCAACTAAAGATCAGCACACTATCAGAACTTCTGGTTCTTGATCCCAACAGCTGAGTCTTTTCCAGCTGGCCCATCACAGCCCAATAATCATATGGAGCTAGAGCAGCCATGCTCCTTCATATTTCACAGGCTGTAATAAACACAGCAAAAATTAGATGAGGTTCCATTTGAGGTTAAATGTTTCCATGAGATAATAATTTCTGTTTATAAGAAGCAAAAAAAACATAGAAGACCACTGGTCTATTTTTGAAACCTCATTTAGACCTGGTATCCAAAATATCAGTTCACAACAAACCATGAATGAGACAGGACTCTGCTCTCTTCCTCAGAGCTTGGAGTGTAAATGAGGATGTCAGGAGCCCTGCTGAGGAGAGGCTGAGGCAGAGGGAGCCACCAGCTCTTGTCTTGCCCATCTTGCAGTTGGGTTTCGTTGCACCATCCCCAACAATTCTCATGTTAGCAGATTTTCCAGCCCTGCCCAGGGCAGAGCCTTTACACCCTTGTGCCACATTCTGGTTTGTTTGTGAAACCCCAAATCATCCCCAGGAAAAGGCACCACATCCCTTTTTGTTCCCTCATAAGCACTAAGGGGTTTTCCAGGCCAGTCCTGGGACCTCCTGCCAGTGCCATGGGGAGAGTGAGCTGCCACTGGCTTGGGACATCACTGCATACAGCCATGGAAAGATAAACAGGGAGAGATGGTAACACAGAGCTCACACTGGGACAGATGCAGCCTTCACTGGCAAGGAGCTCACTCAGGACTGTGGGCACAAGGGAGCAGGCAACATCTGCCAAGGAGGGAAGGCTCAAAACCCAGGGCTGTCTACTGCAACAGGAAATGTTCCTATTTGCCAGTGGGAACCTTCCAACAAGCACTTAGAGACATCTCCCCATTGATCACCCCAACACACCTGGCTGTTTGGAGCTGTAGGTGAGCAGGAACCTAACAGGGAGAGCACTGCTGCTGCCTAGCTAAAGGGAAGCAGGACTGAGGAGTTATTACTTGTTCCTTAGCAGCGTGCTGGAGGCTCAGCTGGAGCTGGGATGTGCTGAGCAAATGCAGCAGCAAAGCAGGGTCCCTTGCTGTCAGGAGCTTCCCAGCCAGATCAAAGGCTGAGAGCTAAATGCATTAGTCTTGTTTTGCAGCTGGGAAACAGCAGCAGCAGAACACTTGCCGATGATTTTCCCCAAGGTCCTACTAAAAGTCCAAGCTGAAGGTTGAGCAGAGCTCCGAGGCTGCGCTCAGCACCGCAGTCACCTGGCTGCTACCCCCGGCTCCTGCTGCCTTCCCTGCCCTCTCCTTGACCTCAGGAGATCTTAGGGCAGGCAGAGAGGAAAACTTCCCTAATTGCAGGCACTGATGCGTTAAAGAGCACTTCAAATCCTTTTCTCTGCTTTTGCATCAGAGGAAGAAGCCATGTGGTGTTTCAGGCATTCGTGCCTATGGAGCTGCACCTTCTGGGTTGGTGCTGCAGCGTTTGGGAGCTGCAAGCCACAGCCTCCTCTCAATGAGAACACAAGCAAAGGACTTGCTTTTGTTTCTTTTCAGACACAGAACATTATGCCAGCTGAAAAGTGCCTTTTAGAGACACAGCTTTGCCTGTGGATGAGGGCTGTTGACATGTTACCCAGTCCTCCAGCAGCTATAATTCATGGTGCCACAGAGATGGTGTCACAGGCTGATGGCAAAATAAATAGCTGGGAGAAAATGCTCAGTCAATTATTTTGCCACTGGAGTTTATTAGAAGTGTGCCTGTCCTTTAGCCTGTCTGTCTTCCAAAAATTGGGCAAGGCAACAGGGGCTGATCCTACTCTCCCAGAAGATGTCCTGGGAAAGCCAGCAGGTCCCAACGTGAGGAAGGAGAACTGCTGCTGCCAACCCCCCATGGGCTGGAGCCCAGGCACAGCTTCCCTCCCTGCTCTGCAGGCACCTCAGGCACCAGACTTAAATTCATGCTCTGTAGGAAAAATCTAGACAAGTGCAGGTGGAAATCACCTTTCCATGGTAGTAGTGAAGCCATCTGAGATAGCTCCAGCCATCTGCAAAACCCTCCAGAGAAGGGTCTGGGAGGGGAAGGTGAGGAGGAGGCAGCATCCCTCAAGCTGTCGCTCTCAGTGCCCTGCAGCAAACCCCAGAGCTGTTCTCCAGGGGGCACAGGGAAGGCTACAATTCCAGAAGTTTGGCTGTCCCAGAGCCAGATAAGCTCCCAAAGGTAAGGCCAAGTTTTCCAAATCAGACAGCCACCAAGTGCTTCCGGAGAGTTTGCAGTCTGGAAGCTCTGTCTCCAAAGGGCAAAGCTCCTGGCTCCTGACAGAGGCAACAGGCTGGGGCTCAGCTAAAGGCACTTGGTGCATGGGCTGAGGGGCAGCTGGGGATTGCTCAGCCTCTAGGTAGCACTCCCAGGAAAATGAATAAAATGAATGTCCCTCATGGTGTGTTTTCATTCCTCCTTCCAGGGAGATGTAGCTAAGAGAGACCATCCTATGCCAATACCTGAAAAACATCAGGAACCACAGGAATTAGGGCTTCCTTCCAGAAGGAAGCAGAGGGAAGGTTTCCAGGCAGGATGTAGCTACCCATTCCAACAGGAGGCAGGGAGGGATATTGGACATCTGAGCAGGGATTAAATCTCATGAGATGTGGCTTTGTTTTAAAGCAGGCAGGTAACTGGAGAAGTTACACAGAGCCCAGTCTGGGACTGGAGATATCCCAGCTCCTGGGCTCCAGGGTGGATTCCCACCAGCCCTAGCAGAATGGATATCTCCTGTGAGCAGCTTTTACACTTCCAGGTGAAAAGGCTGAATGAGGTGGGAAACAGAAATACCCTCAGCAATTTCCTCAGCTTAATGACTTTTCAATTGGATGGCATTGATTATTGGAGTGAGGAAGTGTGCTTGGGATATGGAGAAAACACAAAAGCATGAATGAAGATTAACTCTTTCTTTCCCAACCCTAGAAAATGTTAAAAAAGAGTTAGCAGAGTATTTGGAAATATTTTTAATAGTTTGGAACAACTAAATTTAGCCAAGCTGCAGCTAGGTCTCTCTGCATTACAGGCAGAGTTCCTATGGCAACATGCTACAATTATTTATCACCAGGAGGATCCACTGTGGATTTTTTAGATGCATTCTCTATTTCTGCTTGCATTGTCATTCCTGCCAGGGGAGGGAAGACACCAGTTTGGTGCCCTGTGAGATGGTCAGCATTTCACCCAGGCAGGATGGAGGCTGGGGGAGATGTTAAAATGAGAGTGGCAGCAAAAACCAGGGAACAACCACTCTCAGGATTAATGTTTCTTTCATCTAAAAGAGGTTCCTGTTTCCAACTGACAAGTGAATAGGAGCTTGTTCTGTGCCAGTCTTCTGCTCTTTGATAAGCTGAGATACCAGAAAAAAATGGGAATGAATGAAGTTCTGCAACACCCATGAGGTGGGGAGAAGAGAAGGTTCAGGGGACACCTTCTCTCTCTCTACAACTCCCTGCAAGCAGGTTGCAGTGAGATGGGGTAGGTCTCTTCTCCAGGGTTACCAGTGACAGGATGAGAGGAAATGGCCTCAAGTTGCAGCAGGGGAGGTTTAGATTGGCTATAAGGAGGAATTTCTTCCCTGAAAGGATTGTTCAGTCTTGTCCCAGGCTGCCCAGGGAGGTGCTGGAGTCACCATCCCTGCAGGGGTTGAAGAGACATTGAGCTGCTCTCCTTAGGGCCATGGGTTAGTGGCATGGCAGTGCTAGGGATGGTTGGACTGGATGAGCTTAGAGGTCTCTTCCAGTCTTTGTGGTTCTGTGTTCTTATCTGCCATGGAGAGAGGGCAACAGCACAGATTTAGATGAGGCAGCTCCTCTAAGGTCAGTCACATCACCAGGCAGTGCTGAGGATGTGATTAGGACTTGCTTCCCTGGCCACGTTCTCCCGCGCGGCAGCAACGGTGCCGGTGCCCTGCTGCTGTCACAAGGGCTCTGTGTCTTTGTTATATACAACAGGGCAGGGGAAAGCCTGCCCATCCCTAGCCTGCAGGAGAAAGAGAAGGATGTCTGCTAGGTGCTGCAGCTTCACTCTGTGTGGCTGTGACAATGCAGGTGCTCCACCAGCTCACCAATGCCTGTGGGACATTTTTGGATGCAGGGTGGGTTTCCACCAGCCTGGCTCAGCCTGTATCTGAGTTTCAGGGAGGTGGTAAGTGGATGCTCCAACCTGGAGTTGTCTTGCCCTGGCAGAGGCACAGCAGACCTCCTTCCATCCTGGGGCATGGCACATGGGCAACAGTGTGTCGTGCAGGAGACACAGCACCCACCTCCCTTTACCCCTCTGTGGGAAGATGCTTGAGTGGAGCGGACGTGCTTGGGAGAAGGATGGTGGATGCTGTTATGGCACACCCAAATAATGCTCTGATGATCTTGTCCAGAGTGATGGCTAAGTAATCCTAAGGAGGACTTGGAAACAACTCCCTTTGTGGCTCCCTGACTAATGAAAAGCCCTTTATATAATCCTGCAATCAACTGGATGGGGCTGCTGGGATGGTAATTGGGCTGCAGACAGGCTCCGCTTACGGGAGATGATGTAATTTACCATTCTGTCATGGTCTGCTCCCAAAACTGGGGCTCTTTCTCCAAGGCTTGCATTCGCAGAGACACGAGTAATGATGAAGACTTGGGTCCTTGCATCTTAGGTCATGAACAGGACTTTTACAGATGCAGCTAAGTTTGGGTTCAACTTGGCTCCCCAGGGCATGAAGGAGCAGCCAGAGGCAGCTCCTGGTGGGAGGTTCCAGGTTTTTGCTCTTGTACAGCAATGTGAACATGCAGAAGTGATAGGCAAGCAAGTGAGAGAGGGAAACAGGGGCAACATCATGGCTTGAACTATATCCTGGCTTCTTTCTCATCAGTGGGTGTCCCCTGAGGGCTTTGTACAGGTAAAATAAGAGAGGTGTTTCGGTGGAAGAAATCTCTCTCTGAGAAAGGACATGGTGTGCAGAGATAGAAAATGCTCCATTACACATCCAAACATTGGGCTGGCAGAGAATTTGCAGAGCTGCTTTAGTTAACCAAACACTAAAGAGCACATAAGTGTTCCTTTTATTAAATGGAATGTTCAGGATCTAGAGACAAGCCAGTTCTGCCCACTAACAAATGCCAGTGACAAGGAGTGAAACGGGAGGAAAGCTCCCCAGCATCACACACTAACATCCTAGAGATGCAAGAACCATTGTAAAACACCTCTGCACTCCTCTGAACCAAAACCACCTCATCTTCATGCTTGAGAACATGGACTATATTGGGAAAAAAAAACCACTTATAGAGCAGTTTTGAAATTATAAACCAGCAAGGGAGATCTTGAGCCACACACCTCGTGCTCCTCAGTCTAAGAGAGCAGATAGATAGTGCTGGTACCCATCCCTGTGTCTCCTGGTGCTTTGTGCTGCAAAGCAACCTGGGGTTTGCTGCTTGAAAGGTTGCTGGAAGCAGGTCTTTACTCAGCCCAAAGAAAGCAGGACACTGTGCTTTCCATTGCTCTATTGCCAAACACACACCCAGAGACATGGAAGCAGAGCCCCAGCAGTGACTCACCTGTTAGTTCCTAGTCCTTCTCAGGGGACATCCACTTGGCAGGATGGGGACAGGCTGAGGGTGCCCTGGTGTTGATGTCCAGGGGGATGTGAGGCCACTTTTGTGATCTCACCATGAGATGCCAGCTGCAGCACAAGCCCCTGCACACAGGAACTCTGCCAGTCACCTCATCCCCTAGGTTACTCTGCTCCTGTCTGGGAAGCTGAGGGTGTAGGTGGATTAGATTTTATGAGTTTTGCAGGACAAGAGGAAAGCTATGAGGAATTAGGTCTTTGTTGTACTAAGCACTGCAAATATGCAAAGGAAAGGATAATATCTCTCTCCAGCTACCCATGATCTGTGCAAAGAAAGGGTGGGATTTGTACAGGAAACTGGGAACAGGTCTAGTCAGTGATTTTTTCACAGGTGACACACACACACTGGAGTGTTTTCTTTGCTCAGACTATTTACAGATGTGAAAAAAAAACCACAAAATCCTGGGTGTAAAATCAGAAACAGACAGTCTGGAGAGGTGTTTTCTAAGAATTAAATCTGGTTAATGTCCTGAGCCAGACTTTTCAGGGACTGCTGCAGCAGATGCAGGAGGACAGATCTGGTTTCAGGACAGGTCTCTGGGATTACAATGAGCTCTCTGATGTTTCTCAAGTGATGAATTATTCCAAGGAACAACCTGGGCTATGGCAGTCCTTGTGTCCTGGTGGCAGGGCTGGAGAGGAAGACTTTTAGATGTTAATTAGCAGGGAAGAGCTGTCTAGCAGCCTAAGCACAGAGATCTCCGGTGATGGCAGGAGAGCAATAGAGCATTTCATTTGTAATGCATGTTTTTATTTCACCTTGGAGATCTGCTCATTGATGGATTTGGTATGCAGATCATGAACCTGCATTGCTGTAGGGTTCCTGGCTGCAAGGTGCTTAAGCACAAATCAAGCCCCTGGAGAACCTGCTGGCTAGGGGCAGGAAGCCTGGCACTTGGCAGGGAGCAGGGAATGCTTGTACCTGCAGGCAGGTGAGACACAGCAGAGGCTGCTGATGTGCAGTCCCCAGCCAGGCAAGGGGAGGGTGAAATGGCAGAGGGAGGCTGAAGCAATCCTGCACAGGTAAGACAAAAAGGATGAGCTGGGTGATGGGGCCAGCTCCAGCTCACATGCTCCTTCCTGTTCCTTTGTTGTGTAGGATGAGGCCTCCTAAGCAAACCCCACTCATGCACCATTGCCATCAAGCTGGGAGCAGTGTGTCCTCCAGCTTCACTTCCCATCACACACATCCTTTTCCTCAGATGAACAGCAGAGCTATGGCTCTACCAGGTGCAGTCTTTCAAAGGAGGCCAAACTGGGCACATGGCTCTCCTCTGCCCTGCTCCAGCTCACATCCTTTGCACTGGGGAGAAGCAGGGGAGCAATGCTGCCACCTCAGAGCTGCCATGGCTCTTGAGCTACGTGTGGCTTTGCTGGAGAGGTGATGTGCCAAATGCCACACCAATGGCCATCTGCTCAGAGCAGACCTCCATCCTACATCTCTGCTTCGGGTCCCTCCACTGGGGTCAAACCTGTGCTGCCACAAGGGTCACCTCTGCTCCAGGCTGTCCTACAAAGACCAATGGTGAGGTAATGGCAAACCCCACCCTGAGCCAGAGGACACAGCTCAGCCATTGCTTAGGTTACAGAATCACAGAACCACAGCCTGAGATCATCTAGTCCAACCCCTGCCAGAGCAGGAGAACCTAGAGCAGGTAACAAGAAGCACCTACAGGCCCTCCTTAACTGCTGTGAATCAGGAATGACTTCCCTGGTGTCAGAAGGGCCAAAGAGTGTCAGGCAAGAATGAAGCCAAATGTTCCTGCCTGAATCCTTACCTCTAATTAAACTTAAATGAAAAAGAAATAATACTAACCCTGGGCAGAGTTGCTGGCTGATAGCATGTGCTGGGCAGGTGCAAGCAGTGTCTGCAGCTGGCCTCAGGGGTGCTTGGCTTCAGGAGCTGCACAGTTTTAAACTGCTTTTTGATCCTAGGATGAGAAGTGCTGTACAAATGGACCATTCCCTCATCCTGTTGTCTGTCTGTCAATCCCCAGAGCACAGGCTGCAGCTGGCTTGTTTTGTGTGGTTAAGGGGAAGCACAGTGACAGCACTCCTGCATGTTTAACAACACTCTCTCCAAGTCCTTCTTGACTTCCCTTTTTGTCCTTCAGGGCTGTGTTTAGACTCCAATTCCCAATCTCCTGGACTGAGATTGTTGATAAAATGTAGCTCTGGTGATGCTGGTTGCATCCCAGCCATCACAAAGCACTGCAGGCCAGCACAGCACTGGGGGAGGTGGGGGCTCTGAGTGCCCAGATGATGTTTAGGCTTTAAAACCAGGCAGGTTTGCTTTGTTTATACACATCTAAAGACTATTCCTCTCTACTATACACAAACAGGGCAGGAGGGAAAGGGGAGGGGGGGAAAAGGAGGGGTAAGAGTGTAATCTGCAGCACCAAAGGTAAGGGCTGTAATTAATTGGGTAATTGCAGTATTTGCACGGAGTTTCTGTAAATATTACCTCTATTTCTAAGAATAGTACTTTGGACCACCTATCTTATCACCAAACAAGCCATCAAACAGAAAACACAGCCCCTTGACTGGGATCTAATGAGTATTAGGTCAGCCAAAATGCAAACGGACTCAGTGAATTTGTGGCTGTGTAGCAGCTGATGTTGGTGTGCTAGTTTAAGGAAACCCTTCAGTAAATAGCCCTGGGGCAGCAGAGCAGAGCAGCAGAGGCAGTGTGCACCCAAGGGTAACCAGGGCGAGGTGTGGGGACACAAGGAGGTCCCAGAGAGCAAACAGAAACCAGAGGTGATCTTGTAGAGCACAGGGGAGGATGAGCAGGGCACCCTGGCAGCGCTTTGCACAGAGCCTTGGGCCTCGGTGCTGCCCGAAGGAGCTCGCGGGGACAGCCGGGGCCGGCCTCGGGCTGCGTTCGCGGGGACAGCCGGGGCCGGCCCCAGGCTGCGCTCCCGGGGACGGCCGGGGCTGGCCTCGGGCTGCGTCACAGGCTCCGTGGGTGGCCCCGGGCCCCGGCGGGGCTCTGGCTGCCCTGAGGCTGCTCCGGGCCGAGGAGCCCAGGGCTGATGTGACAGCAATTCGGAATGCTTTGGGGAAGGCTGTCCCCATCCCGGCAGAAGGGCAGAGCACAGCGAAGGTTTAGATCCTGCTGGAAATGATTTGCTTTCCCATGGAGATGGTTGGGGCTTTCTGCAAATTGAAACTCTGCCTTTCAATATCCTTTTGTTTCCTTTTGCCTTTGGACAAGGTCAAAATAATCCCTGAAACAGTTGCTTTGAGGAGCCATGATGCTGATCCCAAGGGAACCTTGGGGCAGGAGGAGCTGGTTTGGGCAGGGGAGTGTGTCCAGCCTCTGGCACAGGAGGCATGGTGCCCATCACTCCAGCACACTGAGAGGAGAGGAGATCAGCACACAAGAGCATAGCTCAGAAATAGGGTGCTCAGGCCAGACCCTGAGCAGTGCAGCAGGGCTTGAGGCCACCCTCTCAGCACCCTACAGTGCAGACCCCCAGGGGCTCCTGCTGGGAGACCCTCCCAGAGCACTTACACTGCCTGGGGCCTCACACCACTACAAGCGTGGCAAAGGAGCTGTGCAGCTTAAAGCAGCAAAAGGAGTGACCCATGAGAAATGCCATTCCCTCTGAGCACCCCATTGGAAGATTGTGTGTCCCAGGCCCTGAACTGGGAATCTATCAGCCTCTGGGCTGTCAAATCTTCCAGTGCAAACCCCTGCAGTGCCATGGACAGTCCATGAGCAGCTCCAAGGCATGAGGTGCCTCCTCTCAGGGCTGGCTGCTTTCTGCACTCCCCAACAGGGAATGCACTTTGCTCTAAGTCCTGAAACCCAGTTTCAATTTGGGTGGCACAAAGAAAGGAATGAGTAAGTCAAAGCATGAGAAATGGCTAAGGAACAATTGATGCTATTCTAGTAGCTGGTGAGTGGAAAGTTCCCCCTAAAGAGCTGTGCACACATCTTATCTCCAGCTCAGCAGGAGCATTTTGCAGTGGCTGGAGCTGCTGCCCATGGTCACAGCAGTGAGAGGGGAATCCCTCTGAGCCCAGAAGTCCCAGTGCTGTGTTCCCAGGAGAGCACAGTAGCTAACTTAGTGATGTTGACATTAGAGATGCCCTTGAAGTGGGATTATAGGACACACGCTGAATTTATTGGGTGGTCTACTAATTTGCCCACATGACATGTCACAGGACTGTCTGCTAAGTTTACATCAGCTATTCACAGGAATATCAGGTGCACTTTATCAGATTCAGCATTAGTCACCCTGAGTGAAACAGCAGAGGACCAGCTGTGAAAGGCTAATAAAGTAACAGCTCCAGTGATAATGGGTAGCTGTAAATGAGAGTCATGTTTGGGGTGTTTGATGCCAGCCCAAACCCAGGCAGAGTGGAGTCAGAGAAATAAGTGGTGGAAAGCTTGGGCAGGGTCACAGCAGCACAGACCAAGCAGGAGCTGCTCAGGGGTTGCAGTCAGCCACACTGATAACCCAGCATGTGTCCCACCAGGGGAGGCTGGAGCAGAGGAGACTCCAACTTACCTCTACTCCTTCAGGATGCAGAGCATGTTTATGCAGACCAATGCTGGAGGAGTTGTACAAGGTCCTTCCTGCAGCTCCAGCACTTGTTGCTAAAGCATCAAACAGGTAGGAGAGCAGGCAGAAGTGGGAAATTGGGCTCCAGGTTGAGGAGCAAACAAGCCAATTCCAGGTGGGGGGTCCCTGACAGGACAGGCTGTGGCAGGAGAGAAGGGTCAGGGTAGGGAGAAGGCAAACACACACTCAGGGACAGGCATAGCTGGGAGGCTCCACTGAATGTACCTTCTGCCACAAACCAGAGGACCCAATATTAACTCTCAAACTGCTTGTGATGAGAAATACCTTCCCCTATCACCATGGGGTGAGATAAACATCAACATAGACCAGAAGAAAAGGATTAGGCACATGAAGATAGAGAGAGGAGGAACTGAGGGGCTTTCTCAGCTTGGATGCACTTACCCCCGGAACGTAGGTGTTGCTGTCCCCAGCAACCCAAGGCAGCACCATCTCCTGGTGCTGCTGCATTTGTGCTGAGGGCTGTGGACACCCTTGACAGCTCCAGCCTCTACATTTAGCCCATTTGGCAGAGGGGATTTGTTGGGTAAGCTCTGTAGCTGTGTTCCCAAGGTGGCCCTGGGTGTGGGCCATGGGCTCTCCCTTCCCCCAGTGAGGTGACTCCACTGCTGCCCAGTGAGCTCCAGGGGAGCTTCTCCCCTCCAGCCTGCTCTGCCATTGGCATTGCCATAACTTGAAGAGCAGGAGGAAGAAGGAAGCTCTCCTCCTCCTCCTCACCTTGCTGCTCAGCTGTGGGGGCAGGGAGGGGAGGATGCTATGGAAGGGCTCACCAAAAAGTGCCTTGGAGGCAGACACAATCACCTCTGTGCAGCAGCTTGCCTGTGCCAGTCTGGGCAGAGCCTCTCATGACATCAGCTTGCAACTGCCTTCACAACAACATGCCTGAGGAGACTCTGTGTGTCCCAGAGGGAGCCTGCTCCCAGCCATGGTGGAAGCATGCTGCAAAACAGAGGCACTCTTACCCTGGTGGAGCTTGAGGAACTCTCTGCTCTGTACCCAGAGCCTCTGGGACTTTTTCAGCCACCCATATCCCTGCCAGAAGCACAGGGAAGGCTTCTGTGTGCATGGAGAAGAACTTCATCTTCAGCAGTACTGACCTACTACAGACTCAAAGCCCCCTGGGAGTGGTTTCTTGGTAATTGGCCATTTTATATCAGTTTAGGCACTCCCTCACACCTTCCCTCTCCCATTTAGGCTTCCCCTTTTACTTACACCTGCTTTGTGCAGGAGTAACCAAGGCCAGAGCTGGTCTCTGCTCTGGGAAGCAGGCTAGCACCAAGCCTGTGGGGCTGATGTTGATCTGGGGGAGCCCCAAAGAGCCTCAGGAGCATTGCTAGGGGTTCACAGTTATAATGTTCCCCAGGTAGATGCAATCCCAGGAAAGCTGTATGTTGTTCTCTTGCTTCTCTAGGTCCTGCCAGCCTTGCATTTCATCTGCTGGTTGAGCTAACTCCAAGGTGGCATGGAGTTAACCTGGCTGGGAGCACCTGCTGGGGAGGGGAGCACTCTGCCCCTGCCTTGGGGCTGCTTCCTGAGCACACACAGGGGAATCCAGGCTCCCACCTCCCAATCCTGGTCAGGCAGGAGGCTCTGCTGGGAGAGGTCAACCCTCCTGGTCCAGGGCTGCGTGCCTGTGGGCCAGGACAGGTGCTTTGTGCTGCTCTCTGGCTTCTGGAGGCATTGCAAAGAGTGGGCGGGTGGCTGAGACTCTGTAATTATAGCCTGTGAATTTCAATCCCACAGTTTGCAGGAGTTCTGGGATATTTCATGCAGTGTAAGCTCAGCAACACCTTCCTGACAACACCAAGACTCAGAAGGTTTTGCCTCCCTGTAGCAAGGTGCAAGCGTTCACTCCTTAACCCTTGCACAACCAGAGGCTCCTCTGTGCCTGCCTCAAATGATGGGGAAAAGGACAGAAAGGAAGGAGGAAAAAAAGGTGAAGGAAAACCCCTTCAGTGACTACAGAGCTCACTGGAGGCCTTGGCTGTTCCTGGTTGCCTGCTTGGGTTTGTTTCTGCCTCCAGCATAAAGCAGGTAAGTAAGGTGAGAGGTTCAGGCATTCACTTTGCATTTTATTCACCTGAGTTACTCCTTCCTGTGTACACAGAGACACAGTTCCTATCACTCCACACTCAAACCTCCCTCACTCTCATCTCCTTTTTTTCCCCAAGCATTTCCTTCAGTTTAGAGTGGCTCCCAAATTCAGGGGCATCACCTGGAAATGGGATGCTTCACACCTCATCTGGGCTTGCCTCCCATGGGGAGAGCTCTGCGGGCTGCTTGCTAATCTGTGTAAAGCACTTGGAGAGGTTAATGATTGTCAAGCCATGAGGATTAGTTATGCACATTGTTTCAGCATTGCCTATTAGCTTAGCATATTCATTTAATAAATCTATCTGTCTCCTCTGCTTCAGAGGCAAACTCTGCCCTGTTTGTCACCTGCAGCCTCAGCAGTGCTTCCGTTCCTCCCGCAGCGCTGCTTCACCTGCTCTCCTTGTTTATGCAGCCTTTCCCCTGACTAACACACATGCCTTCCCACTCCAGGTTTGTACATGCAAATTGGGGAGGAGGTGTGTGGAGAGCAGCTGTGTGCAGCACAGGCACCCTGGGCAGGTTTCCCTCACCTCCTTGGCCCCTTGGAGCTCTGGGGCCAAAGCCACAATCTCAGGATCTCTGCTCCCCTCGGTGATGCTAATTGCTGCCAATGTTCCTGAGCTTTTTAGGATGCATTTAGCTTTCAGGGAAAAATAGCAAAGCCATTTCCATCTGTTGCTTTGTGCAGCAGGAGGGAAGGAGGTTGTTGGTCACTTCTCTAGCAGGGTGGCTCACCCTGCAGCTATTGCCAAGTTCCTCCACAGTCCCCAGCAGTCTCTCAGCTTGGTTCCTGTGCAGCTTTTCCCTCAGGAGCTGGGGGAGCTAGGCTGAAGCTGATTCCCACAGACTTGTGACAATAGTGCTGAATTATACCTTTAGCTACCTGAATTTTCCTTGCTGAACCTGAAACATGCTGAGGCTCAGGCTGCCCCGAGTGTGAAAGTCAACCATTCACCTTCTTATCCTTATTCACAGAGCCCATGGGCTGTTTCCTCTGGAATAATAAATATACCTTGAAACAGAGGTTAAAATAGGGCCAGGCAGTGCTGGGAGCACTGGGGCAGGCAGTGACAGGTTCATGTTGCTCCTTTTCCTCTCTCTGTATCAGCAGCAGCTCTTCCTGCTCAAATGCTGCCCCAGGCCTTGGATGAGGATATGGGGACAAACTCTCTGCTGGGTGAGATGAGCATGAGGTGACAGCAGGGCAGGAGCCATGGTGAGAAGACCTTCCCTGACCTGGTAAGGAAGCCAAAGAGATGGGTTGCAGCTAAGTAATGTCATTGTTTTAAGCATTTTATTCTTCTTGTCTTAAATGGATTGAGGGGATCAGCAGGTGCAAATTCTAACTGAGGAGGGAATCTTCCCCATTCCCAAAACTGCTTCTAATTTGGTTTTGCATTCCTGAGTACCATGGGAAAATGAACACCTCAGAATCGTAAGAAATAGCAGGAAAGTTGGGAGGTTTATTTGGAGCAGTATGGCTGTAGCTAGGTCATGTCATAGAGAAATGCTTTCCCCTTCGTGGCTGCCTTTGGCTTTCATTGCATTTGTGAGAGCAGAGCAGCAGCTCTCAGCCTGTGCCTGCTTGTAACTCCATTGACAGGAGTGGTGAGACTCCCAGGAGTGAGAGCAGAGTTTGACCTCTGGCTTTGAAGTATCCTTGTCCCAGCAGATTTATCACTCTGGGGCACACCAAGACCTTGAAGCTCTGCTTTGCAGCCCTTTCTTCCACAAGTTCCTTTGCAGTTGTCCTGTCATTATTCCTTCAGCTCCAGCGATTGCAGTCCTGGGGCCCTCCATGTCTGGAGGTCTTGTTGCTTTGTCAGGATCTCAGGGCTGTTGATAAAACAATTCCTCACAACTCCAAGTCCCTTGTTGGGTGGGTTGAGCTCCCTGAGGAGCCAGTATCAGCTGTTCTGTGGCGAGTCACAATTACTCACTGCATAAGGGCTGGGCAGTGGGAGGCAAAGGGTTAGCAGCAAGGGCTGGGGAGAGGAAAGATACGTATCATTCAATAAAAATGTGACCACCCATGATTACAAGTGTTGCAGTCCTCCTTTTAACAAGCACACACCGTACTTTCATTAACCCGGGGCTGCCTGAATAGCAGCCTGTCTGGGAGCAGGCAGTGATGCTGTGTAAGCTGTCCCTAATGACAAAGCCAGGCCACCTACCCTGAACTTCTTCTCTATGACTTGATTCTTCAGCAGTGCTCAAGTGTAAATAAACTTGTTTACTCCCATCAGGATGGTAATGATAATGAAGCCTTATTTGTTTCAGCACAATGACAGAGTGATTTGTGCCTAGCCCCAGTGGAGGAGGAGGGGGCAGCTCTGCTGGATGCTTTCTCCGTAGGCAAAGTTGCTGCAGTCAGGGTTTTGCTCATGCTCTGCATTGTGTGCAACAGGTCAGCGAGGGAAAGCTTCCCATCCTGCAGCTCGGGGCTAGAGCATGGGCTGGAAAGGGACTGGCAAAGAAAAGGGTAATCACAAGCTGGGAGTGCAGTGAGGAGTCAGAGGAGCCTATCTGGGAGGGAGAGAGTGACTCAGGGAGAGGGTCAGGCATGTGAGTCACTACAGAAAATGTACAGAGCAGCAGAACCTGCTGTTTGCTTAGGGTTTTTTTCCATTCACTGGTATCTCTGAAGCATTCATGAATCACAGCAATGGCAGTGAGAGGATGTCCAGCAGGGGGAAGGGGAACGTGGGACTGGACAGGCAGAAGGTGCTGGCTGGTGCCAGGGAGCAAGGAGAGAGTCTAGAAGGGGATGAGGCATCTCCAGGGAAGAGGAGGATGAAGTGAGGGTGTGCTCATGGGTGACTCAAGCTGACTGCTGTGACAGAAAGACCCCCTCCTGCCTGCATTCCCCCTGCTTGTGTCCCATTGCCCAGGGCTTGGGCAGCCTTGCAGGCCACGACTTGACCAAGATGGAAATCATTTTTTGGTATGGTTAGTCTTCAGCTGATTCCATCAGACTGGAGAAAGCATGTCTGGAAAAAGAGGTTAACAGAAACAGTTCAAAACTGGCTTTTGTAATTGTTACTGGAACTAAGAGCAGAGCTGTGGTAATGTGGTCCCTGCTCATTGTATCCATCACAAGACAGGCAGAGCAGATTTAGCCTGGGTTTGTTATTTGTAACTTCCTGAAAAAAAAACCAAACACAACACAATCAAACAGAAAAGAAAACATCATTTAAAAAAAACACCACCAACAAAAGCCCAAACCAAAACCCCTCAAAAAACCCCAAAATTGAAGGAGGGAAGGAATAAGCCAGCACAGACAAAATACCCATAGGCAGATTCCTCAGGAAAGCTAGTCAGCAGCTGCAGAGCCAAGAGGACTGCAAGCTGCAGAGGATTTTGCAGGGGATCCATCCCCTGGATTCTCCCACAGGAGCAGATAGAGGAGTGAGGGCTGGGGAAACTGGGGCCCAATCCATAGATGCACAAGTGTCTCCAGAGCTGTGCAGTGATTCCCAAGTGCAAATGCATTCAGCAGGAGCTGAGGTGGGGCTGGAGCTCAGCAGGCATCTGTAAGGTGCTGAGACTCTTGGTGGGGAATAGCAATGTGAAAGCCCTTAGGCTGTAGCTTGTTCCATTGCTGAGTTACACACAGGTCTGTGGTGTTACTCTGCTGCAGCATTGGGGTGCAATCTGCTCCAAGCTGTACCAGAGAGATCTGCACTTACACCTCTGAGGTCAGGAGCAGCATCTGCTCTCCTAATTGCAGCTGGATTAAGCAGATATAAACCCCTGAAGTGGCTGGCTATTGTAACAGCAGGAAATGGTGTCTTCTAACAGAGCTTTTTGGGGTGTTATCCTTGCACCCAAGGTGGCAGTGGATCCCCAGATCCCTCTCTGTGCAGAGTGCTGTGAGCTCTCCCCTGCTCTGTCCTGCTGGCCACTCTGTCTAGGTATGCACAGGAGTACAGGAACCATGTGGTGCCATTTCTGCTGCTGAAATCCCTCCCTTTTGCCTCTATAATTGAGCTTTGCAGAGTGTATTCCCTGCCTGACTGCAGTCCCAGAAGCTTTGCTCAGCCTTCCCACCAAAGTGGAGGTGACTTTCTGCAGCATGGCCATGCTGGCAGCACAGCTCTCCTGGAGGTCAGCTCTACTCACTCTCTTCTTCTGGTTTCCACCAGGCACATGGAACACTCACAGCTGTGACTCCAGGGCAAAACAGAAACAGCTCATCTGAGGTAATAACACTTTGCTCCTCTGTAGCACCTTCTTCAAGGACCTCAAAGTGCTTTTCAAACCTTAATGAATTAAAGCTTTGCAGCTCTCCTGATGGAAGTGGAAACAGCAATAGCACAGCAATGCTACACAAGCTGGAAAAACTCTCCAAAGTGTTTCCATGGGGACTGAAGCAAGCCTCTGGGCTAACAGCAGCAGGGATCAGCTCAGCCCCCAAATGCCAAGGGAGCAGGAGCAGGGTGCTCGTCTGCTGGGAGATGGAGAGCAGGAAAGGCATGAGGAAGCCTGGCTGGGAAAAGACCTTTCTGCTGAGGAATGTGTTTGTATAACTCTCCCTTTCTAGTTAAAGATGTCTAAAAACCCAGTCACTGAACCCTCCTGAGCAGGCTCCTCTGAGAAATGATGGTTTGCATGAAGCTTCTTCATTTGCAAGAAGAAGAAAGTCCAGGGAAGGCTGAGGAGCTGTGCATGCTGCTGAGCTTGAAACCCTGCCTTGTGCTGCACAGGACAGAGCCAGCACCAAGCCACGTGGCATCCCTAAGGACCTTGTTTTCCCAACTCATCCCAGAGAGCACCACACCACACCAGGCCCTTCCCCACACCACCTCCGCTCCTGCTCCCAAACAAGTGGCACCTGCCAAGCCTCTGGCATCACCTCACAAGCTTCCTCGAGGACTCTCACCCCACACCTGTGTCCTTTTGACACTGTCTAGCAAGGAGAAGGTGACAGGACCCCTGACCCAGGGAAGGAGGGAAGCACACTCCCTGTACCATCCACCTTGGCTGCCTGGCTGAGGACGCAGATGCCCTCAGGCTGTAGGAGCAACAGCATCTACACCCCAAAATCACACTCTCTTTGTACCTCTTCCCTTCCCAGCAGCCTGTCCAGAGCCAAATGCTCTGCTGCCAGCTGGGCTGGGTTTCTGGGTTCCCAGTTCTGCACCCTTTGGCCAAACACTGCTGCCTTCACCTGCAAAGCTGAGGCTGGTCTCCAGGGAAGAGGTGTGTTGAGAGCTCTGGTGTTACAAGTGATCCCAGAGCAGAAACCAGGTGATCCTAACTTTGGTCCTTACTGTGCTCCAGTGTTGCTCCAGAGGTGCTGACAAAGGTGAGGTAAGGGCCAGGTGGCTTTTCTCTTTGTGACAGGCTTAATACAGGAGAAAATGGCTCTAGGGGGGAAACCAACATTTGGACTGGGACTCTGAAACCTGAAAAGGCAAAATAATTGCATGTTATTAATTCCTCTGAACAACACCACTCTGATGTGGCTAAATGCTAGTTCCTCATTCAGATTTGGTTCATCCAGTGAATTGGAATAACAATGGAAATAGTAGATCCAACCTGTTTCAGAGGCTTTCCAGTACCAAACCAGAGCTCAGCCTGGCAAGCACCAGTAAGTAAATGAAAGGTCAAAGAGATGATGAGAAATTAGTGTCACGCACATCATAAGCACTGAGATCAGGAAAAACATCACAGTACAATTTGCTGGGGGTGGGGGAATCTATTACTGAGTTATTTGTGTTTTGGCATTGATTGTCCCAATAGCTATGTTACAGATGTTCCTGCTGTTAACTCCCAAGGCTTTGAGTGGGACAAATGGCTCAGGTTATCATTTATAAGAATAACTCCTTTTAAAGCTTGTGATTAAACACTGCTGCTAAGCCACGACCACAAGCTTGTGGGGACACAGGAGAGTGAGAAGCTAAGGCTGATGTCAGAGGTGATGTGTGTGTGTGAGGAGATCCAGCAGTGCTCCCTGCACACAGAGGAGGAGCACAGTGCTGTTGCTGAGGCACTGCTGAGTATTTTGGGTCTCATTACATTCTGAGTGCAAAAGCTCTCGAGCAGCTTCCTTGCAAACAACCTGCTGCTCAAAGATGTGATCAGCAGCCTCTCAGGTGTGTTTGCCAGAATGTAAAGCAGCCCAGCTCTGTGCTGCCCTGCACAGAACCCAAAACACGGGTGGGAGGCCAAAGGCCAGAAAAGAGGAGAAGGCTAAAAGGGTGAGAGGCTGAAAAAGAGCTGCAATAGAGGTGCCAGGCTAAAAGCAGGTTGCAGGCAGGAAAAAGAAAGGGTGGCAGACTGAAAACAGGATTGCAGAGGAGAGGGGCCAAAAAAAGGATGGGAGGTCCCAAAGCTGAAAAGGGATGGGAGGCTGGGAAAGGTGTGGCCAGCTGAAAAAAGAGGTGGGAGTTTGGGATGAGCTGGGAGGCTGAAAAGGGGATGGAGGCTGGTGGTGGGTGGGAGGCTAGAAAAGGAGGGTGGGATGCAAAAAATGGGTGAGAAGCCAAAAAAATAGAATCCTAGAATCCTAGCCTGGTTTGGGTTGGAAGGGAGCTCTGGAGCTCATCTAGTCCAACCCCCCTGCACTGGGCAGGGACATCCCCAACTAGAGCAGCTTGCCCAGAGCCCTGGCAAGCCTCACCTGCAATGCCTCCAGGGATGGGAACTCAACCACCTCCCTGGGCAACCTGGGCCAGTGTTCCACCACCCTCGTGGGGAGCAACTTTTTCCTAATATCCAGTCTAAATCTACTCATCTCCAATTTCAAACCATTGCCCCTTGTCCTTTCCCTGCAGGCCTTTGCAAACAGGCCCTCTGCAGCCTGCTTGGAAGCTCCCTTTAGGCACTAGAAGGCCACTAGTAGGTCCCCTGAAGCCTTCTCTTCTCCAGGCTGAACAATCCCAGCTCCCTCAGCCTGTCCTCAGAGCAGAGGTGTTGCAGCCCCTGAGCATTCTCGTGGCCTCCTCTGCACCTGCTCCAGCAGCTCCATGGCCTTTCTGTACTGAGGGCCTAGAGGCAGTATTGGCTGCAGAAGAGTTAGAGGCCACAAGGGGCTGGAGTCCCTAAGAGGGTGAACAAGAAGCCCAAAAGGGTGGGAGTCTGTTAGGGAGTTGGAGAGCAGCAGAGGGTGGGAGGCTGGAGGAGAGCAGGAGGCCAAGGAGAGGTCTGGGGGGTGGCTTTTCCCAATGGCTCCTGGGCTGCAACAAGGAATGTCTCATCCATACTAAAACTGGGGATATAAACTGGTAAAAAAGACAAGACCCAAAGGCTACAGGAATGGATCTCAACATCCACCTCCAGCTTCTGAGAGCAGGGAATGAGAACATCCCATTAAAGCAGGACCCAGAGTAGGCACAGGGCAGCTCAGCCTTGGCAGCAGCAGGAAGAGCAGAGCTCAGCAGGAGAGGTGCTTCTGGTGGCATTTATGGGCCTCTCAGCAATCTGGAGGAAAAACCTCCTAGCAAAAAGCTAAATGAGCCCCTCTAGCAGCACCCTGTGATAACCACATGAAAGCCCAGCTCCTGTCTGGTGGCCTTTTGTCGGGGACCTGCCAGGGGAGTGTGGAATGTCTCATGGTGCAGGGAAGCAGCCCAGGTTGCACCTTCCCAGCTCCCTGGGCTGCCTCTGGAGAGCACAGGGTGTTTAAAGAGACACAACAAAGCTGTTTATATCCTAGAGTATTCTTTTACACTTGGGAACTGAGACTGTAGCCTCAGCATCAAAGATAACTTCATAATAGCCTTTTAGGGGAAATAACCCTTATTTACAAGAAAGTTCTATCACTAAGCTGTGGTGTCAAATAAAAGCAGGAGATATTACTCATAATGCACTAGAGAAGTTGCTTCCATACAAGGCCTTTAAAAAAACCAACCTTCTAAAAGCAGCAATTTCAGGTTAGAAATCACACACAAAATCTTAGCCCCATTGAAGTCAGCTCCAGCAATTTCCTTACCTGTGTTAGGAAGAACATTTTAGCTTATGAAAGCCCAGCAGATAGTTTTGATCTAATGCCTTCCTTATCACTTATTCTATTTGATTACTTTCTGTACCTTTCAGCAGGACAGAGCAAGCAGGTTTCTTCTTTCCTGCTCCTGGTTCAACTGTTGCATTCCTGTGCCCAAGAAGAGTGAAGTCAACTACCTGATCTTTCCCAAACAGCAAAAAATCCCTAAACAAAAAGCAGCCAAACCAGATGGTCCTTATCCCTAGCCCCAAACTAGTGCTATTAATTCTCTCTGTCCTCCTCACTGCTTTTCTAAAGTGACCCAAACTGGGGAGTTCATTTATCTGGTGGTGACATTCAGAAGGAAACCATCCTCTCTTTCAAGTCAGTCACCAACTCTATCTTGGCTGTTTGGTTAACCAGAATGTATCACTCAGTTACACTCGTGGGTATTGAAAGGTATTTATTACTCTCATGAGCTATTAGAGAACTAAAACACAATCATGTAAGCTGTGATGAAGCATCTGAGTTATATATTTCTATCATGTTTGTGTTACACTGCGGCCAGATTTTCATGCTAAGGAAAGAAGGAAATGCTCAAAATCGTGTGGTCTGGTTGGAGAGAGTTTGCAAGCTCAGACAAGTGAGCAGAAGTTCTCTCGAGGCAGGCGTGAGGTTCCTCTGGGCAGAGCACACCATCTAGAGGAGCACATCACTGCTGCAAGTGCTCCTCAGCCCTGCAGGCACGAACACTCACCCTGAGAGAGGCAACAAAAACACCTGCATCACAGCCTCGGCAGTCTTTGAAATACTTACTTCTGGGGGACTTTCTACAAAAGGCACTTCTGTTCTCCTTCTGCAAAGAAGAGCAGGTTCCTGCTGCTCCTAGCAAAGGTGACAGCAGGAAGGTGCTGGCTCTCGGGGCTGTGACAGGCATGGGCAGCAGAGATGCCTCTGCAGATGGACTCTTGCTCTCAGGTTCTACAGCTGCAAAGATTTCTCCAAAGGGCTGCAAATGTGACACGATGGCATACAGGAAACGGATCCTCCTAGGTCTTCCTGGGGCAGGAGGAATCCATGACCTGTGAAGCTCCTGCTGAAGTGGGGAGGGCAGCAGAGACACTGCAGGGACTGCGGGAGCAGCAAAGCATCTCCCTGGTCTGGAAGCAGAGAGAATTCTCAGTTCCAGCCCTTGGAGAGACATTCCCTCCTCTGGTGACATTTTAGCCAGTTTCTGAGGGTTTCCAAGCTTTGTGGAGCTCAGCAAAGGGGATGCAGAGAGCTGAAGTGAAGGCTTTCCCAATACTGGGGAAGTAGCTGATATTCATGAAAGCAGCAAAAGGCTGGGGATTGCTTGATTACCTCTATTATAAATGCAGAGTAGCCAAGAAAGCCAAAAGGGGAAGATGGGAAACACTGCACTTCCCAATCCCTTCCCACCCACCCCGGGGGATTGTTCCTACACTGATCTAATTGCAGGAACTGTCTGTAAACAAACACCTGTTTTGAAACTCCCACATGAACAGGAATCACAGCATCTTGCACCGTTTTAAGAACCCCTGTTTTCTTGGTGTCAATCCATCTCAAGAAGGTTGGAATCAGAACATTTCCCCAGTGACAGCTTCATCCTTTAAACTCCTCAGATGAGAGAGCACGCAGAACAATCTGTGCTGAAGCAGGATTAGGAGTTACCAGGGTGACACTTCGTAGTTTGTAGGATGCTGACAATGAGCCTCTCAAAAGCACAAGACCTGCACTGGAGCTGAATAAGACCACAGAGACCCAAACGTGTCTCTGCTGTCACTGAAGTGGCAATGAAGGCTGTAAATTTCCCCTGCCCTCTCCTGCATCTTTGCTACTATCTCCTGTGCCTTACAGCTGACTCCTGAGGGCCAGGATGAGGTCCTCTGGCACCAGGGATTTACCTTGGGAAGGGGGATGCTCCACCAGGTCTGCTGCTTCACTTTCTATTCTGTCAGGCTCTCCTGCAGCTATCTTCAGTGTCAGTGGCAGCACAAAGCTGTGGCTCCACCACACTTCTGCCCAGAAAGGAGGAGAAAGAACTGTGGCAGCAGAAGCCTCTGGGTGTTTTTCCTTTGCCCATCACTGGCAGAGTGCCTCAGGTTTCTCTCCCTTTCTCTGCAGGTGCAAATTATTTCATTCAAGACTTCAGAGAGAAGGACTCCAGTGACTCGTTTGCATTTCAGCTCTCCAGGTAACTGCATTGGGCAGGAGATTCCCAGTGGTCTCCTGAGTGTTAGATCCCAGTTCACAAAACTCCAAGATCTGTTTCCAAAATTGCCCATTTCAGGCATTCCCTGTCCCAGACCACAAACTTCTTGCCCAATTGCAAGCCCAGAAATTAACTACAGGCTATTTAGCAGCCAAACAGCTTTGATGGTGAAGTAGATCCCCAACAGCTAGAGAGAATTTTAGGGTGGTTTTTTCATGAGAAATAAAAGCAGAGGTTCAGGATCTATTGTGTTTTCAACAATGAAATCATGAAAATTTATGAATACAGTTGCAGCAAAAAAAATTAGTCAAATTGTCAGTAAGAAAAGACAAGCAACTGCTGGCTTGATGTGTGGCAGCACATCCCCAGAGAAGGGCAGGAAGCTGGTTTAGAGCCACCCTGCTCCTGCTGGTGCAGCAGCATTGCTCTGGGCTGCTCCTCAGGGCTCTCTTTGCTTGGGTTTCTTAGGATAACAGTGACATCAGAGGGAGAAAAAGCCTCGTAAACCACAGGAACTTACCTCTTCCCAGAAGCATAGTGGTTTCCCTCATAAAAGAAGAGCAGGTGTTAAAGAGTGTCACCAAGGGACTTGATTTTGACCACAAAGCCAAGAAAAAGCAAGTGTCTTTAGTAAATCTCAGCTTCTCAGTGACCTCTGATGGAGCAAATCTGCCAAGGCTAAATTGGCTGAGTTGTAGGCCAAAGCCAATGATTTATCTGTGCTGCTTGGGCTCAAATCCTGGAGGCTTTATTGAGATTAGGAGAAAACTTACTCAGCAGAGAGCAAAGAAGCAGCCAAAATTTGGCCTTTCTGATAGGAGACAGAGATGGGTGCTGAGGTGAAAGGCTTTGGGAAAGGTGCTCCAGAGCAGAGAAGGGGGTGCAGTGCCCAGAACAGATGGGTGCTGTTACAGCTGTGCCCTGATCCCAGCTTTGCAGAGCTTGTGTCAAATTCCAGTCCCTTCCCTGTGTGAGCTTGGGTTGGGAGTGGTTGTGAGGAGTAAATGCAGAGGTGGGAGCTGTGCTGCCTTGTGTGAAGCAGCAAATCTCTGCAGAACTTCCAATGCTGCAGCACTGGGTGGAATTTAAATGTGTGTGTGTGTGTGTCTGAGAGAGAGGGAGAGAAAGAATGTCTGGGGAGATGAAAAAGGTTGAAATGAGTCACTCTCTTTTTTTTTTTGGTCTCATTTGGTAGATAATACAGGGTGTGATGCTTCACTGGCTCCTTGCTGAGCAGCTCACACAGAGCCAGTTGAGTGCAGTCAATGGAAGGACTTGTCTGGATGCAGCCCATATATGGAGCAGAAGCAGGCAGAGGAGAAGCAGGCCCAGGGAGGTGCTGGCTGCACCCGGCAGCTGGGATGCTTTTCTGCTGGGCAACCATTGGATCAGTTGTGACACAAGCTCAACATTGGAAGCTTTTCAGGGGCTTCCTCAGCTTAGAAGTGGTGTTCTAAAATGGCATTTGACACTTGATATCAACTTAAGCCCAGCCACGGTACAGCAACAACAGCCAATGGATCAGAAAGTGACTAAATACCTCCTGGGGAGCAGAGTTCCCAAGGCACAGTGATGGAAAAGCAGGTGGAGCCTTAGCTATACAGCCCCACACCAGGGCAAGGGAGGACAAAGATGCTGCAGAAGAGCTTTCATGAGAGCAGTGCTGGTAGAGATTTTGACACCTGTTTCAGAAGATTTGCCTCACAACAGTCATGGCTTTTTATTGCCCTGCTGATACCACACAAAGCATGGCACAGTGCAGGTGTTTCTGTAGGTAGCCTGTGGGTGCACTGTCCAAGGAACTCACTGAAAACACAAAAAGCCTGTAGCAAGTTCTCAGAAGTCAAAGTATAGCCACATAAGGCTGCACATGTAAAATCTCTGCTGCTGCTTATTTTCTTGTCTTTAATTTTTGTCTCTTTCTCAAACAATGTGCTCTCAGGTTGTCGCTTGTTCCCCAGGCTTTTTGAGAGTTGGGCTCAATGGTCCTTATGGGTCCCTTCCAAACGGAGACATTCTAAGAGGGGCTCTGCTCCCTGGGCTGGGCTCTATGCTCCAAGGGAGGTTCTGCTGTCTATGGGGGGCTCTGCTGTTTATGGGAGGGGGCTCTGCTCTTTAAGGGAGGCTCTGCTGTCTAAGAGGCTCTGCTCTTTAAAGGAGAGACTCTACTCTCTAAGAGGCTCTGCTCTCTAGGAAGGGGGGGCTGTGCTTTCTAAGGAGGGGCTCTGGTCCCCGGGCCGAGCTTTGCCTTGCCCGTAGCAGCCTGGCGGCAGGCGCCGCTAGCCCGGCAGGGGACGCCGCAGGGCAGCAGCCTGGGCCTGGCGGGCGGGCCGGGCCGGGGCGGGGCTGGGCAGGGCCTGCCGGGCCGGAGCTGTCGGCGGGAGCCCCGGGGAACAGGCGGCAGCTGCGCAGCGCCCGGAGCTCAGGGGCCACGGCGGCTCCGACCCCGCTGTACCGGGCAAGATGTGGCGGCGCTGGGAAGTGGAATATGACGAGAAGAGGGAGCTGCGGGAGCTCAACTCCCGGCTGCGGGTGTTCGTGTCCCGCGTGCGGGAGCTGGAGGAGGAGAACCGCTTTCTGGCGCGGGAGCTGGCGGAGCTGCGAGAGCAGGAGCTGATCGGGCTGCGAGTGCCCGAGCAGGAGCTGGCCTGGCTGCGGATGCAGCTGGAGGAGCTGAGTCGGGCGAAGCTGGAAGCGGAGCTGGAGCGGGATGGGCTGCGGCGGGAGCTGGAGCAGCTGCAGCTGCTGGGCGCCGAGGTGCTGGCGATGCGGCGGCGGCTGGAGCCCGAGCTGGCCGGGCAGCGGCAGCTGCTGGAGCGGCTGCGGGGAGAGTGCGTGGCCCTGGAGGAGCTGCTGCTGCAGCTGCAGGCCGAGCACGGGCACCTGGCGGAGCGGCAGCGGCGGGAGGCGGTGGAGATCCGGGAGCTGCGGCTGGACCTGGCCGCCTTGCCGCCGCCCTTGGCCGGGCTGAGCCTGGAGGAGCTGGAGGAGACCTACGAGATGCTGCTCGGCCAGAGCTGCCAGGAGACCTTGCTCCGCTACCAGGAGCAGCTCCAGCTGCTGCAGGAGCAGGAGGCGCAGCGGAGCAGGGAGAACTTGGAGCTGCTGCGGGACGAGAGCCGGCAGTGCCGCCAGCACCTGGAGGACCTCCAGCGCCAGGGCCGGGAGCTGTGCGAGCTCCGGGAGCGGCTGGAGCAGGAGCTGCTCGCCTTGCAGGACCGCCACGGTGCCGAGGTGGAGGAGTACCAGGTGCGTGAAGCCCGCCGCGTCTGGTCGGTCCGCGTCCCGGTGTCTCCCCGGTCCTGGGCCTCTCCCAGCTCTCTTCTCCGCGGCTCTCTAGCTGTGCCGCTTCCTTCCCGCCCTCCAGTGCTTGGTTTAGTGCTCCTTTGAGTCTCCTTCCACCCTCCCACTCGCTTTTTCCCTTAAGTTGTGTCCCATCATGACCCTGGCACTGTGCTCCCGTAGACCAACTGCCATTCCTCCTGCTCCTTCTGCTGCGGGACGCGCCTAAAGCCCTCTGAAGGCTCCTCTGACTCTGCCTGGGCCAGGGCTCCCTCGCCCCGCTTTGCCTCCTTGTTGAAGGATTTCCCGAGCCAGGCAGAGGAGGTGGTCCAGCAAGAGCTTGTTGCTGCTGAGCCCTGAGCCCTTCTCTGAGTGGAGCAGGGAGTCTCTTCAAGACGCACAGCTTCGTATGGGGAGAGCTAGGTGCGAAGGGTGGGGATCAAAAGGGAGATGGTGACCCTGAGGACATCTTCCTGGTTACAGGTGCTCCCTTCTCCAAGTACCCGAGAGCATGGAGCTGGTCCGTGGGCTCCTGCTCGGGTTGGCGTGAGCACATGGGACATGGAGCACTCCTTGCGAGCAGGTGAACTGAGTCCCTGTGCGGTGCGACACGAAGCTTCCCTTCTAGCCTGAGATTCGAGGCTGACCTGTCATCACCATCAGAGAAATGCTCTGATTTCTCTTCTTGCTTTACTAATGATGGCAGGTCTCTGTTGGAGGTGGATGTTTGGTGTTGTTAACAGAGGGTTAGAGCATCTCTAGCTGAGTATTTGCTTGCTCTCAGAATAACATTTGCTATAACGATGTATCTTGTGAGCAGATCAGCAGCTGCAGGAGCAGCACAATATCAGCTCCACGTATTAGATCATCCAGCCCATCGATCCATTTCCTGAGGGCAACATTGCTTTTGTTCATTGTTAGACCTTTTATTAACACTCTGCTGGAGCCTGGTGTTTGTCTGAACCCTGTGTGCTAATGATCACATTGTGTCCAACAGCCTTGGGAGATTATGGAGATGCTGGCAACTGGGAAAGGACTGGGACCTGTTGCTGTGTGTGTCTGGCTTCTGCAGTGGCTAGATTGTTTGCAGGCTGCATAGTTTGCAGATGCTGTGAACTGAGGCAGGTGAGCTATGCAAGAAGTAAACAGAAAGGCTTTTAACTTGTAAATACATTGCTTTATTTCATTTCTGACAGGCCAAGTCATTCTTCCAATCATGTTTGTAAATGTTTCCAGAGCTTTAGAAGAAGAGGGTCTATGTAAATCTCTCTTGTGAAATGTATCCATCAATCAAAGCCAGGTGAAAATGTAAAGAACAAAAAACACTGATTTTTCCCCCTGTTTAAAAGTGTGCAAGTTTTTATATATGCACATAATCCTCCTAATAGTTAAAGTTACTTGGATTTCCAAACTATGTCCTCTTCTCTGCCTATATTTGTTATTAGGGATTTACAATGAAGATTTCATATTTTTTCCATCATTATTGCTCAAATTGACAACCTTTCAACAAGGTGTTACTGTAATAGGAGCATTTTGGAGAGCTTGCTGGCCATGCTACAAGATTTTCTCCTAAAGCCACTTAGAATGGGTTCAGATCCCTGATTCTTTCAGCTCAACAAGGTACCAGGGTGTTATAGAAAGTACAGAATGTGTAGAAGTAGCTGTTTCAGGATTTATTCCTGTGACCAAAGCTTTTCTTCACTTCCTTATTCTTTCTTTTATTGGTAAAAGTATGTTCAGCATGGATTTTAAACTGCTCTTTAAAGAGCATCTACTCCATGCTTATTTATTGTAAAGTGTCACATAAAAATGCTATCTATTTACAGATTTAAGTCAAGTGATTACTGTTCACTGCAGCTGCAATGGCAATTAGATTTATTCATATTTTCCATATATCATCCAGTAGCCTTATATGTCCATCCTTGCCTCCTGCACTGTGCTGATCCCCACTAGAGCTTTCAGCAGTCTTAAAGAGAAATGTGGAGTTAGAATTGAGCTGGACCAGGCAGGCTGTGTATCATACACTGCTTGGAAAATTACCCCTGGTCCTCAACTCTGCAGGTCTCTTCCTTGCATCATTTTAGCTGTGTGCTGTGACAACACTTGTGCAGAAACTCTCAGTGGTTTGAGGAAGCTCTGTGTGTTTGGGGTATAGAAATGGCCATGTCTCCTCTTGCTGCTTTGGAACAGGGTGGATATTTTTCACCAGTGCAGTGAGTTGAGGATCAGTTCCTGCATCAGGGTGTGAACATCTTGTCAGGTGAACATATCATATCAAGATGCCATGTGCATTTTTTTGTGTATCAGTTTCTAGCCAGCTAAATGCAGAGTGTCAGTTCCTCCCCTGCTTGAGCCATGGAATGAGCTATGGGATCAGTAAATAGTACCAGATGGAAAGGGCTGGAGCCTGGAATGCTTTTTATTCCCTGAGTAGGTGCAGCTTGGACAGCTCAAGTAAATTCTTTTCCCCCTACTGCCCTTCTAAAATTTCCCACTGCTGCCTGGAAAGGAACATCTGAAGGGTGAGAAAATCAGCTCTTTGGTTACTTAGTTCTAGCAGGACATCAGTGGGACTGGGGGCATGAGATTGAGGTGGTTGAGAAACACATCTTTCCAAGGAAGCCCTGTGTGGAGCAAACACAGCTGCAGCCATACATGCTACCTTTTGCAAACTGGGAGTTTGTCACCTTGCCATCTCCTGAGCTTTGCCAAAATGGTTTATGTACTTTTTGGCATGCTTGGAAACAGCACTTAAGACCAATTGCCCTCTGCATTATGTTTAAGCATCAGTGGCTGGAGGACTAGGCAAGTGGCTGGCTGCCATTCAGTCTCTACAGTGTCTGCTCCTGTTGGAATGAGTTTCTGAGGAGCTATTCCACAGCTGGCTGAGTTATGTAGCCCCTTATGGTAATCATTAACTCAAACTTGAGGATCCCAAGTGCTCTCCAAATCCAGTAGGTAGAATCTGGGTGGCTTTTCAAAGCCAGCCTGCAGAACTTGGGGCTGAGGAGCTGAAGTTCCTTTTTCTTTAGATAGGTGTGAATATCCCCAGCCTTTCAGAGCAGCACACACTCTGTAGCCCAGTGTAGTATAGATTCCCCTGGCACTGCAGCAAGGCCTGGGTATTGCTAAGCTCTCTTTAACCTATGCATGCACATGTATAGGTTAGTCTCTGTGTTTAGTCAGGGAGGCAGCAAACACCTGAACCCCTTCATGGTTTGTCTCAGAGCTCTTATCACCTTTGGGGATTGGTCCCATGGAGGTCCAGTCTGTCTTGTCTTTTCCTCCTTCTGCTGACTCCACTGCTTCTGTCAACACTGTCCATTCTTGCCTTTTCCTTTTAAAAGCAGGGCTTGGCACTTGTCTTCCCCTCTCCTCTTGGGATTTTCCACTGTGCCAGTTCTTGAACAGGATTGTTGCCTCAGAGCCGCTAAAGGTCAGCACTGCTGCTTGCTGCTTTGTGTGACCATACTGCAGGCTGGATGAGGCTGTGGCATGGGTATGATTTGGCTTCTGCCATCAAAAGGGAGTTCTAGATGCACTGAAGACTGTAGGCAAGGTTTGTCATGTTAAAGAAAACATCAGTGCAATCATTTAACATTGATGTTAATCAATGTTAAATAGATTAACATGTGTTGTATAGAGAGAGATCCCCACATGTCTGTGAAGATAGCTTCTTTCATAAAGCTTTCTTTTTATTTTTACTTAAGAAACCCCTCCTATTAAAATTTGAAGTGCTAGCACTTGATATCCTTAGTTCTTAAGCCATACTTCTGCCTAGCA
The DNA here is from genome assembly GCA_013396975.1 of Bucco capensis. Taxonomy (NCBI): domain Eukaryota; kingdom Metazoa; phylum Chordata; class Aves; order Piciformes; family Bucconidae; genus Bucco; species Bucco capensis. The sequence goes on along the minus strand of VWZO01013821.1, from coordinate 610,314 downwards.
TACCATGCTGGCCTTAGCCAACCCGGGGAGTCCCCTGCTGTAGCTGCATTTTTATGCTATTGCTCCTACTGTGATACCTGAACACTTGCTGCATATAAATGAAGTATTTTGAATTTGATAAGACCAGACTATCAGTGTCTTGATTTCCCAGTGTGTCTTGCAGGAAGCAATGTGAAACAGGCTGCCATGAATTGCTGTTCAGTGGTGGCTGTTCTGTAAGTGACAGCTCAGTGTCCTTGCAGAGTGGGTTAGTAGCTTGTGTCAGCAGGGAGGAAACCATTCAGATCCACACAGAGCAGCGAATCCTGAGCTGCCAGGCTGTGTCTGTCCTGAACAAGCTTTCTCAGTTAGCAGGGGAAGATGGCACTTTGTCCTATGTGTGAGAGGCAATACCAGTGGTGCAAGCACCTGCTTTCTGGGAGCCTTGCAATCCCTTGTGTGTTCTCTGAGGAGCAGCTGGCACAAAGCTGGGTGACCCTCCAGAGGTCCCTTCCAACCCAAACCATCCTATGATTCTATGACTACAAAGCAGCTTTCCCAGTCCTGTGGAAAACCTGGCTCAGAGGAAGACCTGGAGCTTCATCACTCCTCAAGAGAACTAGACCAGGCTCTCATGGCAAACAATAGCCAAACCTCCTGATCTCCAGTATGATTCCAGCATGTCCTCCTGTGTTCTTAACATGACAGAATGAGTCACATTTCAGTTGCATTTCTAAAGGAGTGTGTTTCCCTTGCTGTATATACTTGATGACTTTTGTACAAGGCATCTGAATGGATTTTACCAGAACCCTGAACTAGCTTATTAAGGTGTAAAATGAGAAAAACTCTGCTTCAGTAGCAATGTATTTCAGGTTATATATGAGGAGGTGGCAAAGATTTGTTCTGCATTTTGAAGTGATGGAATATACTGATTTATTAATGTCTTTAAGAATTAGATGTTTGAAGTTACTATGCATTCAAGTGTACAGATATTTCTGTTAGCTCAAAACTAAAACAATCAATATTTCTGTTTAGAGGATAATTGATGCCCTAGAAGAAGAGAAGCAGTTCCTGACCATGTCAATCACAGATTACCTGAAGGATTATCAAGAACTACTGCAGGTGAAAGCAGGCCTCATCCTTGAAATTGAAACCTACAGGTAAGAACTGTGGTCACACTCTGTTGGCTAAGCAATGAGTCATTTGAATCCCTCTCTATAGCTAGAGGACCTCCATTCATCCTCTGCCCAGCATTTCACATGCAGAGTCTCAGCTCTAGACTCCTTGTACCTATTGCAGGTTGTTAAACAGAGTGACTGGGCCTCTACTAGCCATTTTTAGCTTGTTGGCTTGTTCTGTGACATAGTCCCTTCCAACCCCTAACATTCTGTGAGTGTGTAGTCCATCAAAGAGCAAAAATGGTCTGTTCAAGTACTGTGTGCTGTGAGGTACAGGCCAGGGCTGGCTTCTGGATGAGATGAAATCACATGCACTATTTGGGACAAGGAATTAGCAGTCAACTGCTAAGCAGCAATAGCTGGATGTTTGTTGGTGGAGTGGGATCCTTGGAAAAGCAGTAGTGTCTGGAGCATTAGTGGTAGAAGAGAAACTGGAAACCCTAGCCAGCTGTGAGCCTTGTCTGTGTGTGTTAGTTCTGTTAACTTTGCTAAAACATAGGATTCTTCTCTATTTAATCCTAGCTCTGATGTTGACTTTTTTTCTTGTCACTTAAACTTTCTCCCTGGGTTTATTCATCTGCAAAGTGAGATTAGCACTTCTACAATAACAGAATCATCAGAATTGTTTTGATGATTAGTATTCATCCAGAAGTAGGAATGATAATGCCCAGATATTTAGTTGTTTGGACATGCTCTTAGATAGCAAGTGAACCATCAGTGCTTCTGCTCTGTAAAGCCTTGTAAGCCCATTCAATTCTGGTACTGTTTCAGAGGTCATATCACTCATTATCTAAGCATTGTTCATTTGTCTAAGGATTCCCTGCCCTTGTTAATGAAAGAACAATTCAGCATCACCTGCAACATGTGTTTGTTGTCCAGTTACAGGTTAAGGGTGTTGTATCTGGTCTACTTCTTGGAGCTTTCTTTGCACCTCTGTATTTTGCCTGTGTTTTACAGCTGCCTCAGGTCCTGTTTTAAAGCCAGTTCTTTCTGTTAGTCACCATTGCTGCCTCAGGTCCTGTTTTAAAGCCAGTTCTTTCTGTTAGTCACCATTGCTCCTGGACTGGCAAGAAGGATCAGAGCTGCAAGGAACACCCTTCCCCAAGGAGCAAGTGTGCTTCCTTTCTGATTCAGCTCAGCCTTCCTGCTCAGGGAGCTGAGGCTCACTCAGGGAGTGGAATATATGTCTTGATGTGGCTTTATGAAGTGGCACCTCATGGGAATCTTCATTCCCAATCCATTTTCACTGCTGTTGAAATAAGGATTTATCAAGTGGCTTGCAGTTTTGTTCTGTGCTCTTGGAGCCATGCAAAACCACAACTGCTTAGACTATGCTTCATTTTTCTTTCCAGAGAGAAGTGATGAATTATTCATTGTGTAAGACTCTTATTAATTTTAAAAGGAGATAGAAAATCTGCCTAGGATCAGGATTACCATCGAGCTTGTCTCCCCAGCTGTCAGAGGCTTCTTCTCTTCAAATAGCACAGGCTGCTCTGAGCCCCTGCCATAGGTTAAGTAGTTTTTCTGACACCAAAAATATGTTGTTGAAGGGTAGAAGATCTTGCTTTCCAATCCTAGGGTCATGCAGATGTTCTGTTCATCAAGATGTGGAATGGCCTTTACCCCTAAAAATGCTTCCTCCATTGCACCTCCTGGAGAGGTTGTCTTGGTAACTCCTTACAAATATCCAGGATAGAGAGGATGAAGTTTTACAGCCTGCTGGCTAACTGGATTTCTGTCCTTGAAACCAAGTCACTGCTGTTGTGAATGACCATGATGACATTTGTACTGCATCCTTCTGGCTTTGGTAACATCTCTCTCCTCACCACAACCAGTGGATCTCATGTATCTGCTTTCCTGGACTAGTTATTTCTGTGGTCATCCAGTACACTGCTGGCCTTCAGGCTGACTAGCATGTTGCTGCTGACTGTAGATAAATGACATTATTAATGAGATAAGTTAAAGGTGCAGTTGGAATATTCTCTGGCAACACTTAAAGCAAGTATTTACACAGTGTCTGTATATGTCATTTGGGATCTGATTTCCAGAAAGGAGCTGACATGGTTGTTTTTCAGAAGAGAGTTGCCTGGAGGAATGTTTTTTGTTACTACTGTGAATACTTCAGAGTTCATCCAGCTGAGATCCTTCAGGCAGTTGAAGTTTAAAAGCAGTCCTCACCACAAAGAGGTTAGAGTTGAAAGGATTAGTATTAGAAAAGGATGGAAAGGAAGAGAGAAGCAAAATGCCTTCTATAAACTGAAGCCATAACCTGACTTTGCTGGCTTCCAAGGCAGTGCTCAGCACATTACCCTACAGTTCCTCCTGCTGCTTTATCAAGCTGCAGTCAGTTGAACATTTTCTTGTTACTCTGATGAGTCTGAGGACATACCTGCTATGAAGTGTGTACAGTGAAACACTGATTCAGTTGCAGAGAGGTTTCATGGAGCTTTGCCTTTCCTTTTCCAATGCAGTGTATTTTCAGCAGGAAGAGTTCAGCTCCAGTTTTTCTGCCTGCTGTTGCCCTTTGCCATATACAGTTACCTCTTGGAACTTATTTTTAGTGACTTCATAGGTTGCTGCAGCAACTGAACAACTGTTGTTTTAAGAGCAGCCAGAAAGCCTTAGTCAGACTTCCCACAATCCTAGTTCCCTTCGTCATGGTTAACCCATTCATTGCCAGCTCCTTGGCATGTTTCTGAAACATCTCCACCAGCTTCCCTGCCATGTGGCTATCAGAGCAGTTTGTTTGGCACTCACTAGCTTCACCAGATGAGATGTTTCATCTTGGGAACATTCTCTCTCTGTGTTGAAGTCATCTAATTCCTACGAAGCCCCTCTTAGCATTGAGGAAGATCAATTCCTTTTTGACTAACAAAACAGAAGTAAAGGTGAGAGTGTGTTTTAAGGGTGACAGTGACCTGTCAATATGTTAGGTAATTCTAGCCTGACTTTGCTTTTGAATCTAGACAAACCCGTGATGGCAAAAAAACCCTTAAGTAATGATGTGGTATTGTCCTACTGAATCTAGAGGCAGTCAGAAGCCAAGAGAAGCATCAAACATCCCAAGTGCTGAGTCAGATGCGAAGTGTGAACTCTACAGGTGACATTTCAGATGCCTGCTTTGTTAACTTTGACAGAATGCCCAGCAAATGTGCTTCTAGCACAATCCTCAGTTGCCTTCAGCTCCTCCCTGGGGAGTCAGAAGCCTTGGCTATCATAATCCTTCAGCCTTCCTCTTGACAGCTTTCATGTGGCAGCTGTGTGTTATCAGTGCAAAACATCTGCCGCTGCCACAAGTGCTGCAACAAGGCTCTTAGCAGCAGAAGGGACTAGAAACCCACCCAAGGGACCCTCCTTGCACATTTCTAGGCTGTTGCAGCAAAAGGCAGCAGTTGGGCATGGCTTTGGGGGATAACATAGCTCCTGGACCTGCAGAAGGAGAAAAGAGACAAGCTGCTGCTTTTTTTTCCCCTCTTGTGTCAGAGAGTGCCAGCACATAGACAGCAGGAGGGAAGGGAAACACACACAGATTACCAAAGAATTCATCAGGAATACTGAGACTCAGCCTCACTGGATAACCACCTCCTAAAACTTCTAGGCTGGAAGATCACCCTAATGTCTACTTCTTATCTGGAAGAAGCCAACAGTGTTTGTTTCACTTGTGTTAGAGGAGCTGAGTAATTCTAGAGCATGCACTTAGTCTCTTGCCCTGTGCCCCAAGAGGACAGAAGTATGCTCTGTGTGCATTGGAATATTCTTCATGCAGGGCAATTTCCTGTAGGAAATGCACCTCTGGAGTATTTTGCACCACTGCTATTGGGGAGTGACTGCAAAAAAGAATGACTAGAAGGCTGAGGAGCAGAGGAGACAAACAGAGATGTCATCCAAAGAAACTAAGCAGTTTCTGTCACACAGAATGTTCCCAGTCCTTGGGTGTGGAGTATGTCGTGATGATTGGATGGGAACTAGAAGTAATACTTGCCTTTAGTTTTCATTTGAAGAGGGTAGGACTTACAAAGCCTGACTTTCCTAGCTCCCTCATGTATCACCCTGCAACATCACCAGCAGGGAACTGCTATTTCCTGACCAATCTTGGTGGTTTTGCCTTTTCTTTATAAAACATCTCCATGGGTTTCTCTGAGAAAGCTTTACTGAATCTCTGTTAAGCTTTGTGTGGCTTTGTGGGGTTTTTCTCTATTTCTGTTATAAGATCATAATTCTGGAAGAAAAATGCTGGCTTGTCTGAGTCCATAGTGGAAAGGAGTGGATATTGCCCATGTCAGCAAGCAGGATATTGGCTGAGGTGGAAGATTTGCTCTAGACCTCTATTGTGTCTGCTGCTGTCACCTGCTGTTCCCATGGACTGGGCTCTGCAGACTAAGAAGATGCTAAGGATTTCTTATTCCCTGTCATAAAAGTATGGGGTGTGAAGAACACTGAGGATCTGACCCAACTGCTGGACAATTGTTTCAGAGACTTATAAATGTTAAATACTATGAGTATTCCTCTCAGTATTTCACTGGAATGCCTTTTTGTGTGTTTTGCAGAGCTTTGTTAGAAGGGGAGAATAACCAGTGGATTATTACATGGAGAGATCAGTATAAAGGGAAATTGCCTCAAGGTAAGAAATGAATACTGAAAAATGAATGAATGAAATTAAATATAACTGGAATCTATTGTGTTTTAGTACTCCTGGAGAATACTTGTTATGAATGTATTGCTAAGTGAATAGTGAGTGTTAATATTTAAAACTAGCATAGTGCTGTTCTCTGTGAGATAATGTCTAAAAGCATGACTCCAGTGGAGAAGGTAAGGAGTGAGTGATGTAGCTCTAATGGTGCAAGAACTTTTGGATGCCCATAGCTCTTGAGAGAGTTTTCAAGTATAAAGCAAGAGGTATTTAACAAGATGTAGTTCAAAAACATGGAACTGATCCTCGTGAGGCATCAGGAGCGTTCAAGAGTTTGCCTGGGTTTAAAGAGGTATTTTAGCAAAGTAATGAAAGACCAATCAAAGACTTACTAAACATAAAGATACCATTTCTATCTTAGGAGCTGCAAATCTCTGGAGGCTGTGAGAGTATGAAAGGGAAGTATCACTATTTACTTGCCCTGTTCTTATACTCTTCCCTATGTATGAACTGTTGGTCACTGTAAGCAGGACACTAGATAGGAGAGACCTTCCATGGGTACTGAAAGCACACTTGGTCATAGTTCAGTCCCTCAGTGTGTGGTCTTCAAATCATCAGACTATCATGGGCAGTAGGTGCAGAAGAGATCTGAAGGCTGTGTCTGTACCACAAGTTACAGAGGCTAGGGCCTAGGCTGAAAGGCTCAGCCAGACTTGCCAATGCTGCTGTTAGCACAGGCCCTGGCACAGCTCTGATCTGGCCTAGCCCCTGCTTGTCCAGGCAGTGCTCAGGTATATAGTGGTGACCACAGCCCAGGAAACACTAGCAAAAGTCAGATGAGTTGTTGCTAGCTTCTCAGGAGTAGGAGATTTGAGCTGTGCACTGCTGGTTGGTCTTAGGGCCAGACAGTGACTCCTGGGACATTTCATTACATTGCACAGCTCTAGCTTTACAGGTTCTTTATTTCTCTCCCTTGTATCTGGTGGCTGTGAAAGGCTGTGTTTGTGTCTCCAGTCTGCAGTGGCAGGGATGCCATTAATTCTCATAGGGAGCTGGGAAACTTGAGTACTGAAGCAGAAAACCAAGGCTGGGATATTACCATACATTACTGTATTCATTTACTTGTATTCATTTACAAGTTGTAAATGTAAATGAACATAAACCTTCTGTGTTTCTGTTAAATGTTTCAGTACTCTCCAGTAGCTCACAACAGGTAAAATCAGCAAGAACTTCCAACTTAGTAAAAAAGCTTTGCTTTCAGTGTCAGTAGAATTTCTGCCTAGATTTATTTAGCATGCAAACCCTGCAGGAATGCCTTTACAAGTCCACTGAGCATGAAGCCTTTCTTTCTTTCAAAAATTCAGAATAAAATTCCTTAGTTCATGCCTTCTTTTGTATTGTTTTAGGTACTAGCCATGATTTTAATGTTTGGTTGCCTGTGCTCTTTCTGCAGATATTATAAACACTTCATATAACTACACTGATGTTTACTCCACTTACCAAGAAAGAAACAGAAATAAAGCTTCACCAGCTCTCAGCATCACTGATACAAGACACAGAATGCCAACTACTGGCAGTTCTGCACATTATTATGCTCAGTCAACACAGGCTGGATCACAGACAACAGCTAGTGGAAGAGCTTTGGGAAGAGATGTTCTTAGTTCAAGCTATCGCCCTTCAACAACTCTTACAAAGGATGAGAGGATTGTAACAGACCACAAAGAATTAAGAACATACACTCCAGCCTACAGTAGCTGGAAAACCACTGAAATGCAGCAAAAGACAGTTCCAGAGAGAAAGAAAACAGAAGTTACAACTTCATCCACAGTATCTGTTTCAAAAGAAGCAGCTGTGAGGTCAGACAAGGACCAGAAGCCTGACACAAAGCCAGGCATTTCTGAAACTAGAAGAACAAAACCAAGCTTCACAAGGTTTCCAGATTATGAGCTGAATACCAATTTAAAACAATCTAAATATGAAGAAACTGTAACTGAAACTCAGACCACACTCAGAGAAAAAGCAGGAGGCAGCAAACCAACTGAAGAGAAAAAATCTCTGCTGGAAGAAAAAGATAAGCTAGACAAACAAACGAAGGAGGAGAAAAAGAGAAGAGATGAGAAACCTTTTCTAGAAGAAAGAAGTACTGATTTTGGGAGGAAGACTGAGCAGAGAAAATATATCCACGAGGAAGTCATTAACCAGAAGTTAACAGGGAGTGGTGATACTTCTAATGCAAGAACTCTGAAAAGTGAAGTAACCAAAAAAGATACAAGTGTGCCCTTGGACTCGAGAAGCAAAGAAATCCGTGAGATACCTATCAGTCTGGAAGAGTCTCAGAGTAAGAGAGAGACAAGGTTCCAAGGTGTTACAACTTCCAGAGGAAGAGCAGCAGAAGAGCATGCAACTAAGCCTGCTGGAACTCCCAAAGTGAGTGTTTCAGCAGCAGAATCCAATCTGAAAGATGAAGAGCAAATTAGTGACAGAAGCCATAAAACGGGAACTCCATCAACGGAAAATATCGCCGAGAATATTGTTGCTGACATTCTGAAGAGTTTTACTCAGTCTTCTGGCTCACAAATGTCAACAGCCACAAAAGTGACTTATTTTGATAAGAAAGATCAACCAGAGCATGGGAAGATAAAGACTGAGATCACAGTGCAGTCTCAAGAAAAGATAGCTATTTCTGATGAAGCTGATGTAGGAGGCCTGTCAAAGCAGGAGGTTAAAAGACTGATTGGAGAGGGAACTCCTTCCAAAGAGGAGATAGAAGATATAGTACAGCACAGCCTGAAAGGGAATGAGGGCAGAAAGAACATGTCTGTTAACGTGGAGATTGTAGAGGAGGTACTAGATTATGCCACTGATGAAAGGACTGATTTTTCAACCCCTTTTGAGGTAGAAGAAGTGGAAGACACATACCCTGAGAGAGAGAGGCATTATGGTGAGGAGGAACAAGATGTAACGTTCACCTATGAAGATGTTAAGAGGAAGAAGCAGCCCCGTGGAGCCTTCACTCATGTGGAAGAAGTAACTGAGGAAGATGAGTCACCTGCTGAACAGAAATATTTTGTGTCTGTTCCTGATGATCAGCCTGTTGTTAATGAAAAAGAGGATGACTCAGTATATGGGCAAATCCACATAGAAGAAGAATCAACTATTAAATATTCTTGGCAAGATGAGTTCTTGCAAGGCACACAGAGTAAGAGAGAAGAAGGTGTGAGCTCTCCAGAAGAAACATACAAAGTGGTAGGGGAGGCAGCAAGTGCCCATATTTTGAAAGAGCATCCTGAAGCTGAATCATCCCACGTTGAATCTTTTGTTATTGAAAAAGAAATCAAAATTCCCCCTGAATTTCAGACTTCAATCAAAGGACTTTTATCAAAGGAAACAAAGGACCCTAAACATCAGTTGAAAGAAGCTTTGGAACAGTTGGAGGGCAGTCTCCCAGAAAGTGTGAAAGAGGAGCTGTCTGCATTAACAAAACAAAATGAAGCTGACTCTAGTAGCTTAGAATTTGATATCAAAAAAGTTGATCAAAAGGAGGATGGTGGCTTGGTGACAATTGTTGCTGAAGTCAATCTGTCACAGACCCTTAATACTGATGAATTTGACGTAGCTCAGCTCGGGGAAGTAATTGCAAGTGAGAAGGAGAAGGCAACCTTGCACTCCCTGAAAAAAGAGAGCTCAGAGAGAGTTGTTGATGGTAGAAGCAATATAGATGTTTCTTCCCACACTGATAAATCCACTCCTGTGGCTGCTCAAGAGATCTATAACTCCTCCACAGTGAGGAGGAGTGCTGCTGCAGGCTATCATACCACTGAAAGAGTCATTTATGATGGTTCTGTGTTGGAAACTGCAGAATCTGGAGAAGTGTCTCACTCAGCACAATCACCTGATGAGACCAAATCCATAAGGCATATTAAAGTTGGGCCAACAGAAGTTCAGAGCTTGGAGCAGATTGTATATGAAGGGCCTGGTTCTGAAACTCTGGAGCTCAGAGCTGCAGAAGATCTTGTGCAGACAGAAGGGTCCTCAGAGTTTAGCAGATCTGTGAGGCATTTCAAACTGGGTCCAAAGGAAATGCAAAGCACAGAAGACATTTACACAGGCTCTATTGCTACAGCTCAGGATCAGACTGAGTCTGGAAATCTTTCCCACAAGTTTGCAACAGACTTCAGCAGGTCCACAAGGCATGTCACAGTAGGATCAAGGCAAGTAACTGAAACAGTCTCTTTTGAAAGGCCTGTTCCAGACTCTGTGCAGCTCAATAGCTCCAGTAACCTTGCTCAGCCTGAAGGGCCTGTGGATGTCAGCAGGTCAAGGAGGCACTTCACACTAGGTCCAAAAGAGATTCATACTGAGCAACTTATCTTTCAAAGACCAATTTCTGGTAAAGTGGAGGTCAGTGACACTAGAGACTTCTCACAGACAGAAAGTTCAGTCAGACACGTTCAGTTGGGTCCCCAAGAGTTTATGACAGCTGAAAAAATCATCTACCAGGGGCCCACGTGTGAGCATACAGAAATCACTGAACTGGAAGACCAGGCTGGTTCAGAAGGCTCCATCAGGCATGTTAGAATAGGTCAAGTGGGAGTTAAAACCACTGAACAAATCATCTATCAGAGCTCCCTCTCTGAAACTCCAGAGCTCTTTAGCCAAGAAGGACATCCTTCAGAGAATGAAGGAAGCTCAGATACCAGTAGATCTTTCAGGTATGTTAAAATGACTCCTCTAGAAACTCATGCTGAGCAAATCATCTTTACAAGACCTGTTTCTGAAGCATCAGGAGATCGTTCACAAACAGCAGAGTCATCTGAGAGCAGCAGGTCTCTGAAGCATGTTAAAGTAGGATCCAAGGAAGCATCTTTCACTTTGCAAATGGATCTTTCCAAGACAGGTGGAATATCTACAGTAAAAAGTGGAGAACAGCAAGCAACAATGCTGGTGTCCAATAAGCAAGGCCCTGCTGTTAGTCAGTCCCATATTGTAGTGGAAAGTGACCAGATTGTAGAGAATGAAAATAAGAGAGGTGGCTATGTTCTCTCCAGTTTTTCTCAAGATCATGGTGAAAAGGTAGTGGAAAAATCATTTCTTGATAAAACTGTACAGATGCAAAGAATGGTAGACCAAAGGTCAGTTATTTCTGATGAGAAGAAAGTTGCTGTTCTCTACTTGGACCATGAGGAGGAAGAGGATGATGATAATGATGGACAGTGGTTCTGAAAGGACTCTTGAGTGAAGTCGACTTAGTAATGTCTTTGATTAGCTTTTTAATCTTAAAAAGAGAAAAGAAGAGATGAGCAAACAAACTATTTAGGTTATTAACAGTGGACTGAGAAGTATTGAATCTAAGCCTCTACCTATTCAGCACACTATTCACTTCATTGGAAATTCTGATTTTGGGAGAGATCATGCTATTGGTGTGGTTTCCTCAAAGACCTGTGTCAGATCATTTCAGATTCCCCCCCACCAGAGGCAGGAGTTTGCTACTGGGGAATTCCAATGATGGTATCTTTTGTTTGTTTTACAGCAGGTCAGTGAATAAGAGTGGACTTGAATAGGGCTTTTCCATTTCTTCTTTGGTTAAAATACTGTATTGTACCTGGTTACTAAAATATTTAGCAATTCTATTTAAATCTCAAGCTAGTAACCAGAAATATAACAGACTAATGAGAGCAGTAGGTAGCTGATTTTCAGCTCCATTTCTGTGTACTTATATGCAATACCTAATGAAAACATTTCAAGATACAGTTATTACAGCTATAAAAAAATTTTAAAGTTTTATAAGATCAAACTAAGCATAGGAAGAATTGACAAAAAGTGGATTATTTGTATAGGTAGAGTGAAGTGCAAAAAGATAACACTGAAGCAAGAATTTCTCACAGTATTCCTAATGAGGAATGGTGATTTTTATGGTTATACAGTAGGACATTTAATATCTTTAAAAAGAAAACAAAGTGAAATAAGCTGGATAGTATTCCCACTGAAGCAAGGAGAACTCTTTCCAGCTTCAGTGGCTATGTACATTTAGAACATCAACTTGTTTTGCAGTCTGTGGGTTACCTTGACACTAGGTATTGCTAAAGGTAAGTGTGAAGTGTCAGGCAGGATTCCATCATGCCTGATTTCTGAACACAGTGCAATGAGCTCATATGTTTTCTTTTCTGAAGAAAACTTGTGCAAATGGCATTGATGACACTTAGGATCATTATGTGTCAGGTAATTCCCAGCTAATCCTTTCTTTGTTTACAAAGGAGAAGATACCCTTTTCAGTTCCTAGCCCTGCAAACCCAACCTGAGAGTTGAATTTTCCTTTTTTTTCCTGGTTCTAACATTTTTCTCAGGTTTCTATTTAAATCATTTGAAAAGAACCTAATTTCTCATGGAAACGAAGTGAAGGACAGAAGTTAACTTCACAACTAGAGTTCAGTGACGTCCAAGTCCAGATGAGAAGCCAGCACCACTAAACTGTACTGAAGTGTGCAGTGCTAGCAGAAGCCAAAAGAGCAGCCCAAGTCCCTAGGGCAAGAAGAGGCCCTGCTGGCCCCAGAGGAGCTGCTGTTCTCCCCTGCACACAGCCACGCACACTCACTCTCTCACCCCTGTGTCTGGGGCCCTGCTCCTGCTTGCTGCCTCCCAGTTCTTTGCCTGGGGTTATGCAAGCCTAGTTTTGTGTGTGCTAATCCACATTAGAATCCACTTAAGCTCCCTTAGTCTGGCATGGCTAGTCACTTTTCAGATTCCTTAATATTAACAGAAGCTAGGCTTTTCCCAACTGACTGCTGCTTTACCCTCAATGTCAATGCAGAGCTGAGGAGCAGCTCCGTGCTGACTGACACATCAGCTCTGGGACACTTGAATGGTTGTGTGCCTTAGGAACTCTGTTTGGAACTGTACAAAGCTCTTCATGTGCCAAAGATTCATTCATGAGGTTTGTCTTGCACTGCAGAGTTGTCTGTGAGTTCTCCTCCTGTGCTCTAAGTGTGAGTAGCAGTTTACTTGGGTTTGGTTCTTTTTTGACCGTGTATTCTGCAACTGTTTGTTGACATTGGAAGTGTAACCAACAGCTGGAGGATGAATAGGAGACTGAGTTGTGTGGAAGCACTAAAGGCATTGATGCTGAGCTTATTTATACTGTTTACTGATGGATATTAGTCATATGTGCTCAGAGAAGATCTTGTGCTTCCATTGATAACTAGGATGTTATTAACTGTAATACTTCTAGTATCATCCTGTACTTTTGTTTCCTTTGACCCTCTGATTTTAAAGATGGTAACACCTTTGTGTTTATTTTGATAATGGTGTATAAGCCAGAATTTTACAGCTAGATGCCTAACTGCAAGCAAACAGAATCTGTACTTCAGGTATGAAATAACTGCATGAAGTCAGCTCTGGAAGAAGCAACAGAGTTAAACAAAATACATACCTTAGTTTCCACAGTTTTATTCTAAGCTGAAACTTAAACATTCTTTGTCCAACAGACTTAAGAATGCCTGCAGAAAAAAAGCTCCTTTCCAGGTCAAACCCATTGATGGATACCTTGTGGAATCTTGGACAGACATGCTCCCTAGGAACAATTACACCAACCCAGTTATGTTTCTCTTTACCTGCTTAGAAGGTTACAATGTCAGATGAAGGAATAAACCAGTAAAAGCAGAGATGGCCCTAGCACTGGAGGAGGAAAAAAAATCAGTATTCTTTCAACTGAGGCAACAACTCTTTGAAAATTACCAAGGTGTATTTCTGTTTTGATTGCCTGGAGGGAAAAATTAGTTCTGTGTCCTGTGGCTCTGTTTAAGATCAGGATTTGAACAACTGTTGGAAAGCTGTTGTAGGGAAGTGGAAATGTGCATTAGGATAACATTTAAAGATGTGGCACAGTTCTTTGCTTGAGCACTTTCAGGCTATGAAAACAAAGATCTCCCCTGTAAAAGGGGTTTCAGTTTGAAAAAGGTTGGTGTAAGCAGCCCCAGTTCCAGTTAGTTCCCACTAACCTGAGATATTTTGAGAGTCTTATCCAAGAGCTGTCATTGCCTTCAGGCAACAAAATGGACTAGGGTGGACAGCCACATCCTGCATGGTTGCAGCTGCAGCATGAGAGCCCTAGGAAGAGCAAATGGATGCTGGTAGCTGATGGCCTGAGTCACCCTAGAGCATCACTTTGTGCCCAAGTGTCACAGCCTGTGGCTGGAAGGCTTGGTGGTACAGCCTCAGTCAGCATGCACTTCTGAAGCTTGCTCATACCAGCTGTGCTTTTCATTAAATACAAACAACAACTTAACTGCTGAGTTTGGATGAAGCAAAATGCTTTAAAAAAATATACTTAGTAATTGGGGTGGGGAGGGAGGGGGCAAAACCTAATGATATGCTGAGATAGATTGGAAATAGGGCACTGTTTTCCAAATGTGTAAACCACTGGTCTAGAAAGTAACTACAGCCTAGAATATAGAGAAGGATGTGTGAGAGACCTAGGACTCTGTACTGAGTGATGTTTGTGACTAGCAGGTGTTGAAGAAGACAGTAAGAATGTTGAACCTGAGGTGGTTGATGTCAGCTGTGTGAAACTTTGCAGGCAACTTGTGTTTTGGTCATTTGCAATGAAACTTCATCTTTTTTTTTTTGTTGTGGTGGTATAAGCTTTGTGATTTTACACTTTTTTCACTCTTGACTATTAAACAATCAAAATCAATGCAGATGTTTCTCTTTCTTCCTGTCTGATGTTTTGAAGGATGCATTGTCAAAGGAAAAAGGTCTTCATATCTATAAATCTCTTGCTCCAAGGCCTTCCAGACTGATGACTAATTCCAGGTTAGGGAATGAAGATAGTGTTTCATTCTAGCAAAGGCATACCTCTTTCATGTGGATTAAGAGAAATGATGGCAAAACACAGCCTATTCTTTATTGCCACTACACACAACATGGGTGGACAAGCAGTGGCTCTGGAGTTCTAGTGCAGGCAGTGGCAGAGGCAGAGTATAAAACACCACAGAAGGTGGAACTCCTGGAGTTGCCAGCATCATAGTCATCCTTGGATCCTGGGATCTGACCTAGGTAAGTCTTAACTTTTACCCTTTTAAGAATGAGAAGCTTGTCACACTGGTCTTTTTTCCTGATGGTAATGTTGTGCTTTCAGACAAGAGTTGGCAGGAGACTTGGGGTGGGTTGATGTGTCAGAGTCTTGGTCTATCTTAATTGATCTTGGTTTTGTCAGCTTTTTTGTGGCCCTGAAACAGAGGGAGATATAGTTTATTATCAGGTCAACACTGTTTGCCACTTTGATCTTGTGTATGCCTGCAAAACACTCAGCTAATTTCATCCAGCTCTGTAAAGAGACAAATTCTCTTTGTGATTGGAAAGTACTGCTTTTGGTTGGTTGATCTTTCTGGTAATTTTGGCTTGACTGTCACTCCCTGCCATTGCATCATGCTGTGAGAACAATGAGATGCTCTCTGTCCATCTCTGTCACTATCTGCTATTAGCACTTCAGCAGAGGAGTTAACCAAGGGAATAGCTCGTAGGAGGAAAATCAGTAATGAATAAAATTGAAGGGAAACATATTCTCTTCTTATTTTCCACTTGCTGTTTTGATTAATGAAGAGGAGTAATGGTGGCAGGTAATGAAATCTCTTCAGGCAGTGGCTGTTAAATCAGTGGCACATCTGACATTTATCAGAGGACAAAGTCTGAAGAGTTAGCAATCTGAACTGCTGCCCTGGGAACTTTCCAGCACTTTGACTCATCTGTCTGTTCCATCAGGCATTTGTGTGAGTTTTGTGCCAAAGTATCTCTGAGAAGTGCAAAGGAACACAGCTTCTAACAAGATGCATCTCCAAAGATGCTCAGCCCAGAAGAGATCTAATGACAAGCTCACTCGGAATATGGCAGCAGTTTCTTGAGTTGCTATCCATCTTTTCCTTCTTGTGGGTGCTAAATGAGATGTGTAAGTGAAGGTAGGACATGTAATTCAACAATATAAATTTCTTAAGGCTAACTGATAAAGAGAAGACTCAAATACATCTGTTTTCCACTAGTATGTACAGATGTTTTGAAAAATACTGTAGCCCTGAGTAAGAGTAACAGCATGTTACTGGGTGGAATAGTGGAGTTTTCCTGCAGAAGGTAAAGATCAGTTTTAGAGCAATGTAATGTGAAAAGATAACTTTCTTATTAACTTCTTGAATAACTAACTGTACATCTTTGGCACCATGGTTCAATCAACAGGGAATAACCTTGCAATATATTAGACTGGTGTTATGAAATCTACACTGGAGTCCTGCTGTTCACTCTATGTGACACCAAAAATGGGTTTGCTTACTTGTAGCTGAAAATAGATAACCTCCTTTGAAGCAGGGGAATTTTGCCTTAAGTGTACATTAGCACTAGAGAGAAAAAACAAGAAGTAAAACTTGTGCTAGCATTCCTAAGTGGAGATAATTGTGTGTCAGAACAAACACATGGTGTTCTGTAATAAATGTGTTAGTTTTCCCTTTTCTGGAAGCTTACAAAGGACATGCTCATTACTAAAATCACTCCAATGGGCTGCCAAATGAAAGGAAAATTGTTTCATGTAAGCCAGTTGCTGGCAGCTCATTCAATACATTGTTGGCTTACTGAGCCCTCTCTTAGCCTTAGCCTTTCAGCTAGGATAAGAAGCTAGAAGAAAAAGCATGTTTCTTAGCAATTGCTTGCCTCTGGTCTGATTTGCAAAGAATAGTTGATAGTTGGGCCCTGATCCCATATCATTAAAGGAAACAATAAGTGGGACATTAACTTCATGCAAGAGCTGATCAAACCCATAGCAAAGTGACCTGGAAAGTCCATTTGAGGACTTGTTTTCAGAGGAATAAGATTGAAAAGGTTCTTCTGGGGAAGCAAGCAGTGACAACCCCTCTTCTTCTGCCTTGAAGCAGAGCAAGTGTCTTGTGATCTCATCAATAAAACACTTCCTGCCAGCAAGAGCAGAGGGGAGGAAACTCCCATTACCCCTGTCTCTGAGCCAGCAGCCAAATTCCCAGGAGTGTAGGAGGGCTCTGGCAGATGGGCTCTGTCACTTGAGGAGGTTTTTGCCCCCAGTTATCTGCCAACAATTAGCTGGCTCTGTATCCAGGGCAACAGAAGGGGACATGTGCAGCTTCTTCAGCTTCTCCAGTTCACAGAGCTGAGTGTCGGTGTCAGCTTAGACTGAAATAGGCAATGGTTACATTTCTATTGATATCATAGAGCTGGCTCTGAGCTCTGGATCTGAGCAGATGAACAGCCTTCCAGCCTGGTGTCTCACAGCCATGATTCACAGCAGTGGAAGGGAAGCAGAGTTCCTGATCAAGTACCATGTCCCCTGTGGAGAAGAGTAGCTGCCTCCTAGCACAGCAAAGCTTTCAGAAGAACTGAGGGAATAAGCAGGATACAGGCAGAGATGAAAAGTGTAACTTTTCCCATGAGTTAGAGTGCAAATGCCAGTGTCAGGCTCTCCAGCAGAACCAGTCAGCAGCAGCTACAAATATGGGATTTCTCTCCACTCCATGCTTTTGCCTGTCCCAAGCAATGTGGATGATTTGGATGAGCCAAGTTCCCGTTACAGAGATGAAGAATCCTGGTTTATTACAAAGAGTCAGCCAGAGTAAGATCTGTCAGGGTTTAAATTGCTTATCTGAAAAGCATCTCTGTTGTAGCTGTTGCCAGCTCTTGAGCTGATGGCTGTACCTGCTTAGGTTTCATCTGTGCTGGACTCGTGTGCCCTTGGACCCATTGTAGCACTGCCAGGTGCCTCTCTGTCTTGCTCACTTCTGGGCTCAGGTCCCTGCATGTAGCCATTCTAATTCCTGGCCCTTCTTCCAGCAGCACAGTTGCTTTTGGGGACAGAAAGAGTGACCAAAGAAATGCTAGTTGGAGAAAGGAGGAAAATACTTTCTCTGATGTGTTAAATGCTTTATTCACCTTTTAGCACACTCCTCTCTTGCTCCCAGGCAAGGGAAGGGGCTGCAGGTAGGTAAAGACTGGGCTGGTACACTTTGAAAGAGGGATCTGTAACTTCTGCACTTCATTTGATGGATTACAAACAAAAATGTGTTTGTAATTGAATTACTGGTGCGTGTACATCTGATACCCTGTTGTTCTAAGTGAAAATGAAGCTACATTGAGCTTGGTCCTGTTCTAAAGATCAGGATCAATGGTTAATGCTTTCTGTGCTCTTGCTACTGAGCAGCATCAAATTCTGTTCTTGACTCAGAAGTTATCCAATAGATAGAATCTTGTTTAGAGCATTAGCTCACTTTGTAAACCCTTGGCATTTGGGCCAGTCTGTAACTGGTACCTCAGGAGTAGCTATTTTAGTCTTTCCTGTGACCATTAGTCACTACCTGGTGAAGTTAGGGAGCTCCTTCTCTGCTTTTATTCAGGCACTCTGCAAGTGGAAGGAAGCATTCCTCCTCCTGCAGATCCTTAGAGTTAACTCTGGGAATGGCAATTCAGCTCCATGAAGGAGGAGTTGCTACTCTGAGAAACTCTGTTTGTGGCATTTGTTGGTACATACAAATACATTCATCAGCAGTGCCTTTCTGGTTTGTTGTGCTCAAGCAGATGCTATTTTAGGCTGACATTTTCCAACCAGGCCTGAGGGAGTTAGATGTCTAAATTAAATTCAGTTTGACTGATTTGGACATTGAACATCCCTGAACTAGAATCCTCATCATAGACAGTGGCTCTGTGCTAAAGCAACATTATTAGCTCTTCAGTAATACAAAAAAATGAACCTATACATCTCATTTTTCCCAACAAAATGGCCATATAATTGAGTTCTGAATGCAAATATAGGCCTTGAAGACTGGGATAATATTTTATGAAGTGAACATGTGAGGTATATGCACTGGAAGTAAAGCTGCCATAGTGTTAAAAACACAGCTGTTTTGATATAAGCACTTCTCATGAAAACACTATACTCTTGTTGATTTAAATGCACATTTTACTGAGTGGAAAGTAAGTGATTGATTGTAGCTAGTTTCCTTCTGAAAAAGAATTTAGATTTTTCATGGTGGATGGTAGAGACTGAATAACAGAATCATTCAGGTTGGAAGAGCTAAGCTCATCAAGTCCAACCAGTTAGCTTTGTACTGAACTGTGACAAGTGCAAGCTGGGGAGGAGGAGCAGCTCCAGAACTGTCTGCATGCTGCAGACTGTGTTCAGATGCTCTTTAAAGAACACAGCCTGGAAGCAGCTCAAGCACTGAAAGGCAAAGAGGGAAACAATTCCAAACAAGGCTGCCTGTGTGCAGCTCTGTCTCTGCTATCACCCGTGGAAGGTTTACACTGAGGTGCTCTTTGCCTTGCAAGCTACTTCAGATTAGGATCATTTATGGAAAGAGCTGTAAACAAAAGGCAAATGTCTTGAATGCTTTTCAGTGCTGGGGAGAAGTGTTACTGGATTAGTCTGACACCCTGCTAAGGCCAGCCTGCCTCAGGTTATCCTCCCTTTGCAGGCCAACATCCTAGGAAATAACTAGCAGACTGTATCCCCTTGACTTCCCCTCTCCCAATCAGCTGTGCATCCAGAAGAGTTGTCATGGAATAATACAGACATTTGTCTGATGTAGCTATTTCTGCAGTCCTCTAAACCAGTATGAGCAGTTACCCAAGCCAGCCAGGAAGCCTGGAACTGCTGAGGATGTGCTTTAGTATAAAGGCATAGGGAAGAGGATTATTCGTGGTCTCTATGTCTTTGGAGTATTAGGAAGCCTAATAAGAATAGTCATAGTGATGACAGAAGGGACCTTCTTCCATATAACCTTCCATGCAGAGCACACAGCTGCTGTAAGCATGGGTTCTATTCCCAAATCCTCTATTCCAAATCCAAACCCATTTTAATACTTGTATAGTATTAAAACTTGTTTTGAAATGAACTGAAATTCAGGATGGATGAAGTTGCCAACATATTCTACCTAAATGTGCACTATCCATTTGGTTTTGGTGCACTTCAATTACAATTTCATAAGCCCTGAATGGTTTGATTCCTTCTGATCAGCAATTAAGAAATTCATGACATTCCTTTTAATGTCTACAACTGAGTGTCTTTTGGAATTGACTTTCTGTCTTTGCAGAAGGTTCTCCCCTCTGGGAATGATTGTTTGTGGGTATTCTGTGCCTCAGGATGTAAGGCAAAGCATTTTAGATGTTTTTCACCCTCTTTCCTCAATCAGCCTAGCAACAGAAGGACAGTGTGACTGTAGAAAGCACTCTGGCTGCAGTAAGAGCAGTGCCTTCTCTTCCCCTTTTAAGGCAGTTCTCTCTCTGTGGTCCCTGAGATTTGTAAATAGCTCCAGGAAATTAAAGCACTTAAAAATCCCATGTGGACAATTTACATGTGGAGTTGCAGTTTGCTGGGAAAAGAGCTGAGTAGTAATCTGTAGCTAGAATTTATATGGTCTTGCAGTCATCAGATATTGCTAACCTGAAATTGCTGACCTGAAAACAGTGGGGATAATGGCTGAGTGTCATGACAAAAATGCTAGGAGTTTGCTTATGTCCATCACAGGGGTTGGGAAAGTCAAATACTGCTGGAAAGGGTTTTTATTTGCCTTCCATTTATTTTCCTTTTATAAACTTGCCATCCACAAATCTTTCCTGACCTTCCTGTCTCTGGTCACTTGAAATAGCCTTTTGAAATATGCATGAAATTCCTCTGCTAGCAGCACTTTTATAAACCAAGGAAATACTGAGCATAAATCATTCTGAGGAAATAGCATCTTCCCCCCCACACATTAACTGATCTGCTTGAACTGGAGAGCTACTGCATGCAGGAAGGGTAAAGGCCAGGAGCCTATCTTTAGCTGGGAGTGACCCTCTGTCTGCAGCTCCTGTGTTAGAAATCATTCACTCAGGGCTGCAGAATTGCTCTGTAGTTTGTTTCCTCATCAGGACCAATTCCTAGTAAGTAAGCAGTGTCTGCCTTGCACTGACATGCACTGGAGTTTGCTCTCCCTGAACTTCCAGGGATGAGAGTCTGTACAACCCTCTGGACACTTCATGTTATTGCACTTAGAGCTAGAATGGGGAGCACAGTTTTGGGAAGCAGACCTCAGAGTTCTCTGCACTGAGCTGAATTTCACTCTTACTCAGTAATCTCTTCTTTTTTAGCAAAAAAGCTCCTCCCCTGTCCTCACTTTGTATAAATAAAAGCATTCAGAAACACCCCTAGCTTTTGAGTAGTGTTGCCTATTGACAAGTTCTGTGCCACAGACAGGATTTAAGGTGGAAAGATCAAGCTGAGAGATCCCAACAAAATGAAATCAAATAAGATAACATGCTAGTTGTGAAAGAATCCTAGTGAGGAGGGGAAGCATTCATGGTGCTGCCTCTAGATCAATGTTTTTCAGCTGCAGCAAAGATGCCCAGCAGTTTACTCAAACTTGCAGTGAGTTTGATGTTACACAAAGCTCAGCCTTATCAGTATTTTATAACCATTTGTTCTGTGATTCAAGCTCCATACTGCTCAGGAAAGGTATGGATGAGACAGAGGGAGGGCATAGAGGAACACAGAGCACAGAAAACTGCCAGGATGCCCTGAGAAAAACCACAAGATTCCAAATATTTGTCTTAATGACACAAAGATGGTTGCCTTCTGTGGGATAAGGAAAAATAAGGCAGTAGTAAGAATATCTTCTCTGAGAGAATCAGACTTACAAATGCCATGTTCTATGCACACTAACATTTGTCTCATTGCCTTGCAAGTCACAACAAAGACTGACAAATAAAACCTGCAGAAGAGGAAGGAATGTACTTCAGTATCTTCCCATGGAGCCAGAGTTCTCAGGGTGACAGAGCACCTTCCTTGCTAGTTCTCCCAGGGATGGTGCTTCTGTCTGCACAGGGCTGTCCATTGTGCTTCCATCCTTACTGAACAGGGAAATTCCCCTTCACATGCTACATCTTCTGTGGGGTTTGGACTCTTTTTTTACCCTGTCAGATACTGAACAAACTCAAACACTTTATGACAGCAGCAGAGGTCAGAACACTGAGACTCATCTAAGCACTTGTGTTGTGATGCTTTTATCTGCTTAACTTTGCTCTGTTCCTGTTTTGCTCTTCTCTTTCAATGTTGCTGTCATGCATTGATGCTTGACTTTGTCTTTCAGCAGGAAGTGTCTTTAGTAGTTGTTTCATGCTGTTTCAGTAATGCCCTTCCCCTAAGGAACTGAAGCACTGGATGTTTTTCAGACACAAAGTATTTGCCATTTACCTTGGATTGCTTTGAAAACCAGGTATGTGTGCTGGAGAGGTCAGGGAGGGAACACCTGCAAATGGAAGGAGGGAAAAAATGGTTTGCTTCACTGAGAGAGCCTTGCCTGCATCAGGGATGGCCAAGCCATTGAGAGCTGAGCCCCTCTTCAGCAACATAAAGATTATCCTGTCATCAACCCATACAAGCTTGACATATGCTGTTCAATGCTGGCATCCTGTACTACATAAATCTTCCCTGCAAGTGTGCTTCTCCAGTTCCTAACATCCCAACTCATCTTCAGCTCCTGCTCTTTCAGCACTCACTGAAGGGTCTAGGAAGACTATTTAGATGGATTTTTGAAAGCCTAAAGGAGAGGTCAAACTGTGGTGCATTTATCCACCTGTTTTCCAAATCCAGATTGAGCTACACCTCTTACTGGCTCTAAGTAAAAACCAAACCAGCCTAGTTGTCTGGATATAATGGATATAGGCTAAATCAACAACAAAATCAAGACCAAACCACGTTTCACCTAAGCTATCTGCACGCTTTCAACCTCTGTTAGTGTAAGCCCTGCATTAGCAATCTGGTGCTAAGAAGGTACTGAGCTTTATCTCAGAAGTGTCCAGCAGGCCCAGGCAGCTGCTTCCAATTGCCAGGGGCAGCACACTTCTGGAGAGAGATGGAGCACATCATCTAGAATGGCTTTTGCTCCAACTAAACTGTCCACACTCACATCCTTACGGAGTTTCCTTTTTGCCTCCCATGAAACAACAGGGAAAATTGCTTTTGACTTTAAATTACAGATTGTAGTGCAAATTAGAAGCAGAATATTGTCACAGCAAAATATCCAATAGGTAGGGTAGGTCAAAGCATTTTAGGAATTAGTCCTCTTCCCTGTTGCTCTAAGAGCTCCTCGGGCATAGTCTCAGTGTGAGGGCCTAGTTCTAGTCACTTGAGGTTACTGAGTCTCCAGTTCTGATTCTGAGTGAATTTGAGGCTAACTTGGCTCCTTTTGTCAGGCAGAACATAGTAACCTGCCACAGACATATGGTCTGGAATAGTTCCCTAGGCACAGAGCTGGTGTCAGACACAATGCCATATTGTCCAAAACACTCCTTCCCTCAGTGGAAATGGGAGCACTGTGGCATGATGTTCTAATGTGGCAAGGCCTGCACTGATGCTGTAGTGCCAAGGTGACAAAAGCAGGAAGGAGCTGAGGACTGGAAGAAGGCTCTTCCTTGGCCACCGCCCAAAAGCCTCCTCAAGCCCAATTAGGTCTTGACCTCAAATTTTGACTGTTAGGAACAAAGTGCTTAGGCACTTGCTGAGAGGATACACAGAGCAGAACAAGAAAACATCTTTGGTTTTCTGGTTTGCTCCTATAAGTTGTGCATTTAACAGGAAGCAGTCTATTGAGTGTCTCCCAGCATGAGGAACACCCAGGCATGTATTGAAGCTATTTCTAGTGTGCTCAATAAAAAGAAAGGTCAGAGCAAGCTGGAGCCAGAGGGATGGTTTACATGAAAGGGAGAAACCCTGCAAGCTCTCTAAAAGCAAATATCCCACAGGTCTGAGGAACAGAAGATTTCTATATCTGACATCCCCCAAACAGGTTCCACAATATGCTTGCATAAATCCCAGAGCTGTGGATACACCACACTTCCCCCCATCACTATTTATATTCACTTGGAATGAAAAATAGCTCACCACCTGCCTCATTTCTATCATAATGTACGAGGCCACAGAGCTAACACCCTTCTGGATGTGAATGAGAGAATAAAATGACAAAAAAGGTCACTCTTACACAACCCAGAGATTTGGCACCTCAGTGGGAACTTTGCCATAGAAAAACATCTCATAAATATAGGAAAATATGTTATTTCAAGTAAGTTTACTGTCACTAAGAAACAAATGCAATGCACTTCCACTTCAAGCTTACAGGTACTAAAATGACAGAACTGTGTGGACAAGAGGTTAGGGATTTAATATTTAATCCAAGTTTTTAAGTACATTTCTAGGAACAATGGAGCTTTGCTGACCATATGGAGTCTTGCTACAAAATATTTGTTCCAACACACAGAGGAGCATGGGACTTCTCCCTCAGAATAAGAAATGGCCAAGAAAGGAGAAAGAAAATGACATTAGGTAGCAATAATCACATCAGACTAAAGAATTTGACTAAGTTTGGTATCTGGAAGTAGGAACAGCTACAGAATAAGCTTAAAACCACTGTTTTCAGGTGAATGAATAGCAACTTCTGGTCTGAGTAGATCCAAGGAATCATTAGAAATACTCAGAAATCTTTTGGCAGTTGTGGCAATCTCAGCAAATCTGTGGGTTGAGCTGAAGGGAAGCACAATGAAGATGAAAAGAAAGCAGAGAGAAAGATGGAGACAAAACCACCACGACACCATGGCAGCCTCAATGACAGGGCAGTGCTAACAAAGAATATTACTGAGGTCATGTAAAAATAGACCAATATTTCATGCCATTTGTTGCCTGAAACTCATAAACATCCATGCACTGCCTAAATTTGCTACTCAAGTTTCACTGCTTTTCTGTTCTGAAGTGAAGCAAAAGTGGTGATCATAGTCTGAGTGGCTTGAATTGAACAAATTAGTCAGGTTTAAGGAGTGAATTCCAAAAGATAAAATGCATTTGTGATGTGCAGCAATGTTGATCAGTTGAAAAATAATACTTGGTTAATTTAAATGAATTTGAAAGCCTTGATTATGTTGAAAACAAGAGGGAATACCAAATATGTCCATATCAACTGTGTGTGCCTTTAGCAGTCATTAAAGGACTAGCAGCTGGGTAAGCCATGGAGAGCTTGCTGTTACCTTTGTGCTCATCCCATATTGAGATTTCCCAATGGAGCAGAGGCAGAAATGTTGATTCTGCATATTGTTCCATTTGCTTAGCACATTAACAGAGGAATTTGGTTTCTGGGGCAGTCAGGGAGGCATTGTTCTTTTCCCAGTTGAGATTAATTAGATCAGTGGGAATTCAGCATGAGCAGAAACTGCATGATGGGAGCCAAAATCCACTGCTGGCTTCTTCTGGGTTAGGCTGGTTCCATTCAAACTGCAGCTGGTCCAAATTACTAGTACTTTCCATCGCTCCTTAGGAAATCTATTCCACAACTTACTGTGATTACCTGGAAATTTCCCTCAAAAAAAAAAAGGAAAAAGAGTTCAGCCCAAATGAGCAAGAGACTGGTTTAAAAGCTGTGCTGCTTTGAACCACACCAGCCAGCACAAGGAACTTTTCTCTCCAATGAGCTTTTTCATGACTGTTACTGAGCCATTGCAAGAGGAGTCAGTTAAAGCCTAACAAATAACAATAACAACCTGAAAGTAGAGAGACTTGAGGCAGAGTATGTCTAAACGCTAACAATTGGCATGCAGGAGCTCCATCTGCCTCCCAGTTGTGGGTACTGCTGCAGGAGCCAGGGAGCAAGAGAAGGGTTATGGAATCAGCATAACTTTATTCCACTCAAACAAGGAGCCTTTGTCACTACCCCAAAATTACTGACTGGAAGTTAGGAAAAAGCCAGAACTTTCTGGAGAATGGATTTTTTTTCTCCATCAGTGAAACCAGTGGATTTTGGTGAGTTTATATCTTGCTGGTAGGAAAGGCACATCGGTGAGTGTGTGTGTGTAATGCAAAAAAAAACCACCTCAGTAAGGCATTTTGGATCTCCTAGTTCTGTGAAATGGAGAGCTAGGAATCTTGCCACAAAAACCTCAGTAAAAATAATTTCTTCCTGTTTAATTGGCAAAACAAAAGAAAATGGCTGCATGAGGCTCTACTACAAAAGAGATTTTCAACTGCATCTTCCCAAAGTTGCTAATCTTAAATAATTACCTTGTGTAATAAATCTGATAACAAACCATCATCTCTTTATATTCACACAACACTCATCTGGCTTAAGTTTGGCACAACTGGTGCAGCTCTGCTCAAGTTACTGGGTCTGTGCTAGTAAACCAACTGATGAAGGTGGGTCTTTAAGACAATATTAATTAAACTAGGGTACAGGAACTAAAGCCACTTAGCAAAGGGTATCCCACCAGTCTCACTTATTAGATGGGAATGGCAAGCACTCTCCTTCATGCAAGATCAGATTCCAATGCCCCCTGCTCTGCTCATCATTTTTAGCCCTGTGACTACACAGGCAAGACTGTCCACCTGTGCTGTGCAGGATCAGAGCTTCAGAGATCAGCTTTCAGGGCTGAGAGAGCAG
Source organism: Bucco capensis (assembly GCA_013396975.1). Taxonomy (NCBI): domain Eukaryota; kingdom Metazoa; phylum Chordata; class Aves; order Piciformes; family Bucconidae; genus Bucco; species Bucco capensis. The sequence continues at coordinate 584,074 of VWZO01013821.1, read as the reverse complement.
CACTTTTTAGAAGCACTGCACAGACTTTGATGACACAAGCCTGGGAGATCATGATGGCATTGGTCAAGAGAAAAATAACCAGACTGAGAATGAATGAGTGTGATGATTGCAAGCTACACAATAAAGAGAGAAGCCTGAGTGACTTGCTTCAGGAGGAAAGACACAAGATAGAGGGATGTACGGACACTCACATCACATGAGAAACTCTTGTGGATATCATAAAGCTACGAGAGAAGAAATGCCTTCTGCAAGGTATTAATCTTCTATATCCAGCTTCTTGGTTCCCCTGCAGACCTGCTATGTGAATCTTGTTAAGACAAGTTTATGTTAATTGGTCCATGGGAACTAGAAAGAGGATTTCTGCAGCTGGGATTCCTTTTTTAGGCAGTTGGTAGAGCTAAACTTCTAGCACCCAGCAATGTCAAATACTCTGAGTATGAAGGAATTAATACTGACATAACACAAACAAGACCTTCCCTAAGGCAGGATTTATGTATTAGGTCATCTCAGTGTGTGTGAATACAGGTAAAATCAAAAGCAGGTGAGCAGCACACAGGTAACTTGAGCTTCCATAATTCCCTTACCTGTTCCAACAGGTCAACTCCCATGGCTAACGATGGTGCTGATGGGGGGGGGCAGGCAGCACTGCCCAAGGGGCTCCAGGCCGCTGCTAACAGAGAAACAAAAGGCAGTGTGAGCTGCACCAACTTTTGGCTGGGAGGATGGTCTCTGCCCACCGCGACTTTCACCTGCAGATGATGCTCTCCTTCCAAAGCTGTTCCTGTTAACAGCTGGCACTGTGACAACACCTGGTAGGGCAAGCTGAGCCTGCAGGTTGTTCTAAGGAGACCCACTGGGAGGTAAAGACCCTCCCTGTCCCTGTCTCCACCGCCGTCAGACATGACACCTCAGCCTCGGCCACAGCAGGAGACAGGCGAGGCGCTGAAGTGGGACACTCTCCCATTGGCTGACAGGGTCCTGGGAGAGAGCGGAACTTGTGATTGGACGGAGGGCGGCGGATTGTCTTGTGATTGGGCAAGAGGCGGTGGCGGCCGTAGAGTGCCTTGTGATTGGGTGGGAGGCGGGCGCGGGCGGTGAGGGGGTGGTGTTGTGGCGGGAGGCGAGGCAGGGCGGCGTCTCGCGAGAGTGGTTTGGCGGCAGCGGTCTCGCGCGGCTGCGGCCCGCTCCGCCCCCGGGTGCCTGGGCCAGCGCCGAGCCCATCGCTGCTCCTAGTTCCCCGCGCTGGCGGCACTGGTGCCGGTGAGCGACTCTCGCCGTGGCTAGAGGGAGGGCGGGCGGAGCGCGGGACAGGGCGGGTCGGGCTCTGCAGGTGTGTGTGGGTGACTGCTCTGCTCCATGCTGTCTGCCCACCGGGGCACGGCGCCTTCTCTGTGAGGGGGTGTGAGCCTTCCCCGGGCCGAGGCCCTTCCTCCTTGCCCCAGCCGGGCCGGGGGTGGTGTCCCGCCGTCCCCTCAGCCCTCACAGGCCTCCTCCAAGTGGCGGCTCCCCCACATAGACCCGCATAGCCGGGACAGGCCGGTTTGCCCGCACCCACCCGTGGCAGACCCAGGGCCCGAGGAGCACCGTGCAGCCCCACCTCAGAGTCTGGTTCTCCCGTGCCCTGCGGCTGCTCCAAGTTGGCAGTGCACTCTTTCCTCCCAAGCTGTCCCGCTCGGCTGGAGACGTCCCCGGGTCTGGGGGCCTCCTGAGCCTCCCGGTGTCAACCCTTGGCACAGCCTCCGCTCCGGGTGGGCTTGTTTGTTTTCTCCATCCTCTGTAGTTTTCATCCCTGAATGCGCTGACTCCTCACAGAGCCGTCCTGGCTGGGTATTGTGTGTCCTCATCATTTTTTCCTTTCATTAAGGACCGTGATTGTCCTTTCTGGTAGTGCTGTGTCTCATCTCTGGAAGAAGAGTGTTTCGAGGGATAAAGTTTGGCTGGTGGTGGAAGGGAGTAGGAGGGGTTTTCTCCTACCAAAACAGAGTAGGTTATGACTGGACTTTGCACTTGTGGGCTTGTATATCTGTGTGTTCATGTGTGTCATGTGGTCTATTTGGTATATGAAGTCACAACTCTGGAGAGAAGTCTGCAAGTGCAGAACACCTAAAAACCATCACTGGATATTTATGTATGTGTTTTGTGACTTCATAGCTTTTCATTTAAAAGAAGATACTTAAGGACAAGATGAACTTTCCTTTACCATTTCTTGTATTATAGCAGTTAATGCATATATATTCTCAGACTATGCACGTTAAAAATGCAAATGCTTTTCCTTGAATTACTGATCACAGATGTGGAGTTTGGAGTTGTAGTGGCATAATTTCCTTTAGCTGCTGAACTAAGGGAGCTTTACTGTTGGTAGTGCCAAGGGCCAGCAGTGTGTGCACCCTGTCTCTTTAAGAGAGCTCATGAAGGCAACTCTTGTGGTGATGATTCTTCTCACATGAATACTGTTTAACCAAAGTTGGACTGATACTTTCTGATCTTATACAGGATTCTCAACAGGGTAAGCATTTGCCTGCAGAACTGATCTTAGCATGGCATGAATTGGGGATAACTCAAGACTAGAAAAAGTGTGATGAGTGGTATATGACTGTAAGGTTATTTTCCTGCTGTATTCTAGAATGACCTAGGTCACTGTAAAAGCTGCTTCTCTGCAACTCGAGGGAGTCACTGCAACTGATAAAGTAGCTTGGTTTATGTATGTGGCCCAGCTATCAGTCTTCAGCTGGGTAAAGCATGTTGTTTGGAAAGACTACAATATAACTGGATAGCATTTTTGTTCCTAGCTTAGTACCTTCCCTTGCAAGATCTGTTAGGATTAGAAATCTATTCTTCAGTGAAGGAATGAACTAAAAGAGAAAATCTTATTGGAGGAAAGCAGTTATGATCCCTTGCTTTCATTAATGGAAATTAATTTATACCCATGAGTCTGTAGAAAACTGTTAGCTTTCAATTAATAGTCTGGATTTATTATAGTATCCTCTGAGACAAGTGAAAAGATGTAGCATTGCTGTTATCTAAATCTAGACAACATAATAATGTCTAGAATCTTGGTTATACCTGAAAAACAAGCTAAATAAAGTCTGGTTCCAAATATGAGTTAATTTTTAATGTGCCTTCGTGCTTTTGGGTTTTTTGTTTGAAACTGTCAGTTAAGGCTTGACATTTAGTTCTTTCTGGTTTTATTTTTAGGAATGAGAGCTGAAAATCTGCTGTCACATTTAGCTTTTTATAAATTTTTCTTGCTGTAAGTTTCAGATTTCTCATGTGTTAGTTTATTACTTTACAATGCCCTAACAGGCTGTCCATCCCCAATATCTATTGCAACTGATAGGTTCTTCTCATCAATTATAAGGGGAAGCTTAACAAACTTCCATTGCCTTTTGTCCTTCTGGATTAAAAGCTACACACAGGCATTTTAGTCATCTGAAGAGAACAAGTCCTCTAATAAATTGTGGGGTTTTTCTTATGATCTGTGGCTTCCTCTTTTAGCACTCTTCACAGAATAGATGTAGGACATCAACAAGTAGAGAGAGGTTTGGGTTTTTTTGTTTTTTCTTGTGGCAACTTGGACAAAATTATCTGAATGGTCCATGGAAAATGGACGAAGAAAAGCATTATGTCTATCTGAAGATCTTGTTATTGCTGGTCTGAAAACACACTAAACTTCATCCTGAGAATAGTCAAGGACTCGCAGCTTGTGGTGTGGCTATGGCTGTTCTGGGTATTGACTGGAACAAGTTTGCTTAGATCAATGATTAGATAACAGGTAATAACTAACTCTTTCCACCAAAGAATAAGTGCCATGCACCTTGATAATGTGTTGTTTGGGGGTTGTTTTGTTTTCTTTTTGTCTCCTAGAAATGGGTCTGCTTTCAGAAGATGCAGTGCACTAGACGTGGTGCTTGAAGCACAGGATTAGTCATGGCATCAGAACTATGTAAAACAATCTCTGAGGCAAAGCTGGAAAGGCACAAGAACTTGTTCTTAAACTACCGAAATCTCCACCACTTCCCTTTGGAGCTGCTGAAAGATGAGGGGCTGCAGTACCTGGAAAGACTGTACATGAAAAGAAACTCCCTGACCACCTTGGTACGACAACCTCTTTATTGTAATGTTTGCTGTCTGTATGGTTAGCAGTTGGGACATAGAGGATAATAAATGAAAGGTCATGATGTCCTGTGGTTACTCAGCTGAAGCTCTGTGAAGGTTTGCTGGGGGTTTGCTTATGAGGTTTGATGTCTGGGGTTTTTTCATCTTCAACTGCTATAAATTTTGCTCATGCCAGTGGTCAGGCCTTTCTGCTGTGAGGTAATCCTAGGCAAGTCTGGTCTACTTTCCTTCAGTAGGCTAAACAACTTCTGCTACTGTCAATAGGCTCAAGTCACCAAGGCATTCAGTTGTGTGGTTTTTTCTTCCTTGGTGTCTTCCATGGTATGGTAGATGAAATAACAGCCAGAGCAGAGGAGCTGGAAGGCCTGACTACTTAAAATTCACAAAAATGGTATGTTGTTTTCAGTGCTTCCTGAAGTCCAGTGCTCCAGTTTATAAAGTTTTGACAGTGATACATTATAATTCCTCAATTCCTTGGTTCAAAAGCTGAAAGGATTCTGAAGATTTTATGCCTTTTCTTCATCTTGAATGAGTCACTGAAGTTTGCATGTACTGTAGAAAGTGATCTGGCACTTTTTGATTTTGGTCAAGTCCTTAATGACTTAATGGCAGGATAGAATTCATGGTTACAAACTAAAGCTGCTTTAAAAATGAACCAAAGGCTGTAAGCAATTCTGCTTGACACTTTGTGAAATTCAGCGGTTGTTCAGTGGTATAGGGTTCATCAAGTTTGTGCTGCTTCAAAGGTGAAACAGCAATAAGGAGAGTTTTGGAGAGAAGTGACCTGCATGTATGTGTTAGAGCCTGCTTTTGTTTTTCTCAAAGGGTTTTAGAGAAGGTGCCCTCTGAGAGGAGGTTGAGAGATGTAGGTTAATTCTGCTTGCAAGAAAGAGAAGGAAAAAAAAGGAGAGGAGTAGAGGACAGCAGAAATCACCAGTGTTTTTACAAAGCAGTATTTTCATAGTGAATTTTCTTTTGTTCTCCATTTCAGTAAAGAAGCAGTAAGTTAGTTACATGGGGGAGGCAGAGGAGGGAATCTCATCTGAGAATAGCCAAAACCAACTAGGTTATTGAAGCAAACTGTTCCTTTCACTGAGGCTTTTTGAAAGAACAAATACCACCAATTTCTTTGAGGAGTGATCCTGTCTGCGTAGTTTTAGTGTCTCCTTCAGCCTTGTACTCCTTTGATTCTTGCAAGATGATGAGCCATTAGCTCATCAATAAATACTTTAAAATTGCATATGAACTATTAGCCATCATCAAACCCATTTCTGTACTATATTTCCTTAAAGTGAGATGGTACTTTTGTCCCACTGGTTCATCCTGTTAGACTTCTGAAGAATGTTGACTAAATCAGCATCAGCTTTTGTTCTTCTTTACTCATCTAAAATGGCTCTAGCCTTTGACAGATGGCTCCTATGAAAATGTCTGGAATAGTTACACTGATAGAATTGATGCATACCTTGCCTAAGAATAATTTCATTTTCATCTTCATTGACAAGATGGAAATGCTAGAGGGCTCTGACAGAAAGGATCAAGAAGCTGTATAGCACACCTGTAGCCCAGCATCAAGTCCTCCACTTTTTCCTCATTTAATGTTTGACTGATAACATTAGCCTTCCAGTAATCTCATTTTCCATCAGTTAAAAGGAAATAGACATTTGCCTTGCTGTACTGTCAGAAGCACCATCTAGCTGCAGGAAAGACTTGTTAAATTTCTAACGAGGACTTTGCAGTGCTCTCCTGTGCTGACAGAGCAGCAGCTTCACTTTTGGGGGAATGGCCAGTGGGTGTGAGGGCAAGGTGAGCTTCACTAAGCTGCTGGCAGAACTGAGGAGTCTTTTGTCATGTCACCAGCAGAGACCAGAGCTGGTTTTACTTCTCAATTGATGGATCATGAATAGCTCTTTAAACATCTTAATGTCATTGTATGCTGTATTGAACACCGTTGACTCAGAGCCTTTGTTGTTGTGGTTCTCCAGAAGATAAAGCTGCCTCTTGTGAGCTTAGTTCTCTTACAATATGAGGCAGTCAAAGCAAGAATAAGAGTATAACCTGAATGTATCATGGGAAGAGTTGGTGATTCAGCTACTCTGACAGAGGGTGTAGGAGGGTAGTCAGGTGGGTTTTTTTGTTGGGTTTTCCTCCACATTCCTTCTCAATTCTTTTAAAATGAAGCTCGAGTTTTCTGGTCTGAGCGTGTCGCAGCCTTTGCTCCTTTTCCTGGTTTAAGTTTTTCTCCCTGACCAAAAAGTTCTCTGCCGAGAAGGTTGCTGTAGTGTAGCCAACCTGCCGGCAGGTGGCAGCAACGGATCAGTTATGGCTTGGGCCTGGAGTCTTGACGTCAATTGAGACATCATTTGCTGCTCCACAGTTCAAAACAAACTGGGTTTTGTACTCAGATCTAGGATGTGGCGTATCTGCTGCATTAGAATAGGATAAGATTGCTTTTTTCACCTTGGCATATTCCTTCATAATAAATTTATAAAGTATTTCAGATCATAATATACCTTAATTTAACATGACAGTGAAAATAGCTAGGTATTTTACCAGGAAAGTGAACATGTGATCAAACTGCTTTTAAAATTAATTTGTTACAATATATGTACTGTAAAATCTTTTTTTAATAAAACATTTCCATATTTAAAGTAGATATCTTAAGCAGTGAAACTGTCTGAACCTTGACATGGTTACCAACATGGCATCTGAAACTTCTGAAGCTGATTTTGTGATATGTGTTCATTGTTATAAATGCCATCAAGAAACAGAATTGCAGCTAGGGATCTGTTAGCAGTTAGAAAATGATCTGTGTGTTAATATGGAAATCTAGTTTGATGAATTCAAGCATTTCTGGCTTGGTGAGAACTGATTAAGCTACACAAAGTTTATAGGTCATTTCTCAGTTTATCAGCATTGCAAAATAAAATGAATTATGGTTAGACATCTTGTGTAGCTCTTGTTCTGCTTGAAATCTGAAGGCTGCACCATCTTAGCAGTCTCTTGGCTTTGACTAACTCAACTGTTTGAATATATTTTCAAAAGTAAAGGTTTGGTAATCCTTTCAGCCTCAAGAGGTCTGACTACCATTTGGCTGAGGACATGTTATTGTCAACTTCTAGGCTGTAGTTCTGTTTCAGCAGTGAACTGCTCACCCTTGCTATATCCCAGCTTGCATTAATGGAGAATGTGCAATCTGGGGATATGGAAATAGGGTATTGTGAACGAGCTCCTTGTTGCCATTTCTTTTTCTGTGACTAGCTGCTGACATGCTCTAGTAGGGTTATTAAAATGACTTGGGTACACAAGTGTGTGTGTCTGTTTTTTGTTTTGAACCTAAAAAAAATCTCTAACTCTTTTTCAGCCAGAAAACCTTGCACAGAAGCTTCCAAACCTCGTGGAATTGTGAGTTTGTGTAGGAGTTCTAATATATTTTTTATTATGCTGATCCATCTTAAAACAATTATGATATTTATTGTTTGCTCATAACCTACCTCTTTACATCTGAAGGGTTTTCTTGCAGGGCAAGAAAGGGTCTTTTTTCTATAGGTGATATATTCAAAGGTATTCAGCCCCATGTTAATACAATAAACATGAAATTATAAGAAGTATAACAAGAGCAGTTATGCAGAGGTCTAAACTGCTAAGGGAAAAAATACTTACTCCCCAACTGCTGTGTAGACTGTCTCCCTGATAAAGCACTGGAACCTGCAAGTGCAGTGGTCAGATGCTTGTGACAGAGCCAGAGTAACAGGTTGCTGCCTCCAGCCCATCCCTGCTTGCTCATTTCTACCCCAGCTACCAGAGCTCCTATTGCCTCACTCTTGCTGATTGTAGTAATAAGTTTTTCTGGAACCAAGCCACAGATTGTCAAATTGGAGCAGGAATGAGCAAGTAGAGGTATTAACTGTTCAGTGGTAATTACTGTAGGCAGAGTAGTTTATCCAGTCTTGTCCAAAGAATGGTTGTCACATGAACTGCATTATTTTGGCAACTAATTTTAGGCTGTAAGCCCCTGAGTCAATGTTTTCTTCCCTTTCCTTCTCTTCCTGTGAGGTTATGATATCCTTGTATGGTTGGATTTGCAGCAGGAGGGTTAAAAAGGACATCCTCTTTCCCTTATTAACCCATTTGGCTTTTTGAGTAACTGATGGACCATTGGCTCTGTTCATTTAATGGAGAACTTGAAGCAGGAGGAGGTCTATGTCTGAGTAGTCTAATGCATTCTGCTGTCTGGTCTTGTCATGTTAATTTGGCCTTTGAAGCCACACCTCCCTGGTGCACGCGACCACAGTGTCATTGAACTCGTTTGTAGGTCACTGCAATCTCCAGCTTGCTTAGGAGACAATCCTGTCTCATCCTGCCTGAGTCTTGGGAGTATGTTTATGCTCTGAAGCAGGAAAATAAATATTTTTGTATTTGTTGTACTTAATATTTAATGATTTGCCATGGGGCATCAGGAAATCTCCATGTTATCTGATGGAGCCTTTAGGAAAACCTCTATAATTATGGTTTAATAGGATTTCGTACAAGCACTGAATTGTAGGAGTCAAACCTAATTATTTGGAGCTCAGCAAGCTTAGCTGTACCACTGTTAGCCCACACATTCTAGTGGTCTAGAGAGAACTTCAGTGGGCCTGTGGTTTGTGTAGCTTGAATTGTAAAGCCAGGTTTTGATCAGACAAGAAGACATCTTTTGTTGACATAGACCACAAAATGAAGTTTTATTTAAAGAATAATTTGTCATCCAAAATTTAAAGCTACTGTAACAAATTTAACTGATTTTCATTTTCCTTAGCAATTTCACTCTGTATTTTTTAAAGCTGCACTATTGCCTGTGTTTATCTTGTCCCTCAGGCTGGGATGCTAGGTGGAGATCCTGATAGTATACAGGTTTGCTTTTTTTTTAGCTTGAGTGAAATAGTTCACAACTATTTTCTGGAGCAGCAACTGAAAGGAGTAGGAGAATTCTGATCTGGATTTCTGCAAACATATTTGCTATCCTTATCTTTGTTACATTTTTAGTAAACTTTAAATGCCTGCAGTTTTTAAAGAGAGTGAGATGGCTCAGGTGCTCCATGCAGGTGAAGTGTTCATGTGTCTTCTTCCTTTTTCTGATTTAATCTTTCCCAAAAGACAGGCTTCTACTTTAGGAAATGTTGTTGGAATAGAATGGCAAAAATATGCTGTGCAAATAATTTGCATGTGTGCCAGCAATTGGACCTTGAGTACTCACCATTCCTTTACAATCAGATAACTAATGAAATGTTCAAATATTGCTATTTTCTCCAAGACCCATTTGTTCCTTTGGAACAATGTGGACTAGAAAGTTAAGTTGTGTAAAATCTAAGAGAGTTTTGATGTTCCTAGCAGTACTGGGAGTGCTGCAGCAGAGGGTGCTGAATATTCTTAGTGAGAGGTTTGGCTACCCTCAGTAAATGCCTAAATGAGCATGTGTAAGATTGGCTCCTTCTGCTGAAAAGGGTTCTCTAGGTTTGAAAAGCCCACTTGCACTGAGTAGATCATGTGTTCCTTTCTTCAGTCAGTAAAGGTGTAAGAGTTTCTGTGCAGGGAAGAATGTTTATAACTGAAGAACTTGTTTGGGTTTGGGCTTCTTTTTCTTTTCTTGTCCAGGATTTAGTGTGGACTAGCCTGGTAGTCAAATCTGGTTATTCTGTATGCTTTATTCTTTTTCCTCTTCTGACTCTTTAAAGTAAAGCTTACTATTTGTATTATATCAGAATGTTTTGTTTTACATGAGTGCATGTATGTTAATGATGTCACAGTCTAAGTAAAACTGAAGTAGCTATCCATTGCCAGTGTGTGCAGTTTGCACAGCTTTTGTGCTCACAGAGAGGAATGGCTCTGAGGGTGTTCTTTCAGTCTGAAATTGGATATTTTGCAAACTGATTATGTAGCAGAAGTCCTTGAGGGTAACAGGTGGTGTCCTCTGCTTTTTTTTCTCCTTCCCCCAGGTACCTTCATTCAAATAACATAGTTGTTGTACCTGAAGGTAAGTAATCTACCAGCTCACAATAAGTGGCAGGAATCATAAAATATTCATTTTTCTTCTTTGAAGAGGCCTATTTTTCCTTTATTTTCCCATAAAACATTAAATATTATCATAGCAAATATACCAGTGTAGCTCTTAGTCAATATTATCCTTGTTTATGCTATACTAAATTCTTCTAATGAACTCTGAAATGCACCTGAATGCTGTTTGCTTCACTTCTAATTGCAGAAAGTGAAAAGGCTAAATGGCACTCAAATCCAGAGAGTCTTCTGCTTTCAGCCAGTTCCCACACAGAATGCTCTGCTGCTTTAGATCAGGGCAGGTTTGAAACCTGAAGTATCAAGAACTTTTATTAGTTTATCTTAATTGTAGACTTGTGTGCCTGACTTCAGGAAAGTACTTTAAGCTCTTTCTGAAGATACAAATTGGATAAACTCAAAGCAAAGGAATGGAAAAAGTGATTGCAGAGCAGAATCATCTAAGGAGACTCCAGAAGGGGAGTATTCTGTACTCTTTTTGTTCCTCCCTGTCTCCCAGCCAGCAGTACTGTTTGTTAGCTAGATAAGCATTGCCCAAATGATGTCATTCAGTTGTAAGGATGGCTTTAATAAGCCAAAATGTGCTCAGACAGAGATGTTAGGTACTGTGCCTTTTTATCCTCTCCTAGTCCTATTAAGATTTGAACATTCCTGTTGGGTCACATTGATGTTTTAATGTGTTCTCTCACAAGCCATTGGCTCCCTGGTTAAACTGCAGTTTCTGGACCTCAGTGACAATGCTCTTGAGATTGTGTGTCCAGAGATTGGCCGCCTGAGATCGCTGCGTCACCTGCGCCTGGCCAACAACCAGCTGACATACCTGCCTGCAGGTGAGTCCTGATGCAGCAGGCACCACAGCAGCACTGACTGCACTTGCATGGTTTAATTGGCTGTGACAACTGAAGCAGAGGACAACTTGCATTTAAAGGCTAGGCAGGGGCTGCCATTGTGTGTGTTGTATTAAGTATGCTGTGCAGAGAGAAAGAAGCCTCAGTCTGTGTACTTGAGTTAAAAAGGCCTGAAAAATTCTTCTGAAGTGGCCTCAAGTTGCAGCAGGGGAGGCTTAGATTAGATATGAGGAGGAATTTCTTTATTGAAAAGGTTGTTAAGTCTTGGAATAGACTGCCCTGTTCCAAGTCACTGTCCCTGGAGGGGTTTAAGAACCATTGAGATGCTCTTCTTAGGGCCATGAGTTAGTGGTATGGTAGTGATGGGTGTGATTGGACTTGATGAGGTTAGAGGTCTCTTCCAGCCTTAATGAATCTGTGATTCTGTGTGTGTGTGTGGGGAAGGATCTATTTAACAGTCTTTGCCATTGTATGAAGAAAATATTGAACTTTCTTGAGAAGACACAAAAGCCAATGACAACTGTCATGATGATAAAATTGTTTCTTCCAGTTTCCCAGACAATAAAGGATTCCAGTCCTTCCTCTTTTTCTGTTTGCCCAGCAGCTCCTTTCTTGTGCTTTCTAAAAAGACACATGTCTAGTAGGTTTGCTTGTGGCAGTTCTACCTCACTGTGGCAGTAAATAACAAATATTTGTCTGGCTAGTTTATAATAAAAAAGCACAATTTATTCAAAGTAAATGTGACACAAAGTCAGAAAAAGTTGGCCACAGGCAGGTTTTGACTATTTTTTTTCCTTCTAAATACTTTGATTAGCAGGCATAACTGATTGTTCTTCTTCCATTGCTCTTATAGTTTCCAGATAAGATGATGGTGATTTTTAAATTGCTCTTATTTTTATTTTTAATCTTTCTCCTGCATTTTCTGATCTGTATAGATGATAAAAATCTAAGGCCAGCATTTAAAAAAAAACAACAAACTGATCTAACAATCTAACAGAACTAGCTTTTGGGTCTAATTTTAACTAATTTCTCAGTGCAGCCTTCATGTGTTTTTAAGTCCACTCTGCTTGTTCTCAAAACATTTATTGCAATTGCACCTTGGAAGTTTTGGGTGCAGAAATCTAGCTGTCCTTTCTTTGTATTTTCCCAGGCATAGTAAGCTTAATAAGAACAAAAATTACATGCCTATGTAAATGCTCTGGAATGAAATGAGATAAACCTGTTAAACATTATGACCCAAGGCCAGTAAAATTTCCATCAATTTTCAGATGTCCTACATTCAAAAGAAAGGAGTGACTTGAGTGTGCTTTATGTTCCTCAAAGATAATTTACCTTATGGTGCTGTACCATGAAAGAAAGACTTGTTCAAAGAAAAAAGTGACACATTTTCTGCAAAACTTCACACATTAACTTAAAAAGGTTCCAAAAAAGACTTTCAAAAGGATAATTTACATTACTGAAGAGTTGATTTCCAGTCTATCACATTTGATGAGGAGCTGGTATCAGCTGCAGAGGCATGCTGCATTTCAGTTCTCCTCCAGTTTACAACATTTGGTACTGAGCACTGGCCTTAAGTGTGTTTAGTTTTGTGTGCAGGAAAATGTTACACCTTTAGAAGTAATCCTTCTGACTGAGGGAATCGAGTGGATTGTGATCTTGCTGGGTTTGTTGGTAGTGCACATCAGTTCATGCATATGCCATCACTCCTGTCAGTGCTAGTGCTCTGTTCAGATGCTGGCACTAGCAGCATGACTGCATGCCATACAGCTTGAGTGTTACCAGACCAAGCCAGAGTAGTCTTTCACTTACACTGGAGAGTTAATCTACTGCCTTGAGTGTTTACTAAACATAATGCTTCCTTTGGAGAGGGCTTCCAAGCATTTTTTCAGAGCTTTTTCTTTCTAACGTTGTGAAGGTTTGGAAGATGACTTTAGAAAAGAATCTTTGAGTTTGAAAATAGCATTTATGGTCAACAATTGAAAAAAATAGAGCAAAATATTAAGCTGTGATGAATTGATTTATCCTCAATTCTATTGGTAGCATTAAATAGTGTTGTGTCAGGAGAGGCAGCAAAGTTAATCTGGTGAACTAGGGTGAGATGCACTTCCACTGCAGTGTATCACTCTGCTGTGTATTAACTGAGTGCTTTACAGCAGATACTGCATTGTTAGGGAAAGACTGCTCTTAATTAGTCTTAATTTATGATAAGTAACCATTTCAGCTATAATTTAGCTTCAGCTTGAGCAGAATTTGAAGATCTGCATTCCAAAGCAGCTTTCAGGTCTAGAGGATGGTTTTCCAGGGAAGTCCCTTTTCACAACTGGTGACCTAGTCCTGCACTTAGCATCCAAATGGCAGTGAACTGTTGATCACAGCAGAAGGTGCAGTGCAGAAAGGCTGAGCAGTGTTCACCTTGTGGGACCAGAGAGGCCAACTTGCAGCACAATGATGTCATCACATAAAAAACTTAGAGTTGCTGCCCTGTCATTTTTCTTGTCTCTCTCTTCCCTGTGTCTAGTGTGATAAGTACCCTCAATCTTTATTGAAACTACATGGATAGCTAGGAGGATACTCTTAGGAACAGTCTTAGTCAATTGCCAAAAAATCTCTTCATTACAATTACAGAACAGTTGGATGGTAGATGTTTACCATTAAGTGTCTGAACACCTACAGTTTCCTAGTGCATTCTGTGTTTTAAGAATGCTTCTCTGTTGTATCTGCCTTAATTGTGATTAAGAACTGATCAAAACAATGACATATGTTGATTCATTGTCCATTTTGAATGTTTTTGTTCTGCAATTGTGCTCTTAATGGTCATCTTTAGTATTCAAGAATTGCCTTGCAGAAATCAGCGTAACTCTTAATTGTAAATCAATTGCAGTAGGATGCACACTGAAGCTCTGTAAAGGTTGATGTCTTCAGTCTGATTGTAGACATTCTTCAGACTCTAATAAAGGTTGAGCCTGTGCTGCAGTTTGTCTTCAGTGTGATAGGCAAGATTTTAATCTCCAAGCACCTATTTTCATAGAACTAGTGATGAGAATTTAGTGATAAAGACCTTTCTTCTTTCCAGGTTTGGTCATGATTGTCCAACTAGTTTTGAAAGTTCCTGTAAAGGAGGAGGTGGGGGAGAATGATGAAAATCTATGCAGACAGCATGAATACATAAGTGGTTTCCTCAAGAAATCAGGCATTACAGGACTGTTGAGAGGAAAAAGGGCATTAGGTGAAGCAAGGAAATTGTGTTCCTTGGAGATTAGAAAGCACTTTGTAAGCTGTACCACTCTTGTAGTATAAATGATAATCCTACTTTTGTGCTAGCAGCTCAGTGTCACCCGTGGATAAGATCATGTAGTTTGGCTGCAAGGCACTGTGTGCTCCCAGTGAAACAATGGGATGGCCATCATGCATCACTAAACTGTTGGGAGAGGTGTTGGAAGATGATTAAGCTAAACTTGATGAGAAGAAAAGGGAAAAATTGGTCCAAAAGAAGCATTTTGAAAATAGATGGGAGAAAATGCTCTCTTAAATTCATGTTTTGAAGATAGTTTGGATAAGGATGTGAAGTGGTCCAGCTTCTGCCTGATGCAGAGTCATCAGTATCTAGATTCTGTGGTTTCAGAATCACTGAGAGAGACTCTGTCTTTGAGAGGAGAGCTGATGAGAAGAGCTGCAGATAAGCGAGATGAGATTGAATAGGGTGAGGTTCTTTCATTCAAATGCACAGCCTTTTTCTGTTCTGCAAACTGTAAGTCTTGTAGCTTCTGTCTTTAACAATTCCTTGATTCCTTTCTTTGGCTCTGCTAGATGTAATTCTTTAACTGTAGCACTTAAATAATTTAAATTCTGGAGGGCCCTTTGGAAATATTTATCACTAGAGATCTTATTTGAAAAACTTGAGTTGCAGCATAAACAAAAGATAGTTATTATTTCATATTATTCTGTCAGTTGATGTATAAGCTTGACTTAGAGTTGACATTACATTTTCACAGAAACTTAACATTTTTTTTGAGATTTCTCTTTATTCAGAGAATTAATATCATTTGGATGTGGAATTGTAGAGTTGGTTCTATCTGAATGTGCTGTCAGAAGTAAATGTTCTGAATCTTTTCCCTCATGAATGACTAATTAGAAAGGTCCCTTTTGTTTCTAATGTTTATAATGCATATGATGGTTCAGCTTCTCTCACTCTTGAGAAATTGTATTTATTGTGTATGAATTACTGCATCATTTGGGGGGAAAAAAACAAAAGAAGCACAAAAAAACCCAGTGACATGTACTGGAAAAATTATTCTGCCCTTTTGGAGGCCCAGAGACAAGATTCTCTCTCAGTTTTGCTTATTTAGATTTGATTTGACTTTAGCCTTGGAAACTCTTGGTGTGAAGTGATGGCTCTTCAGGTTTACATTTTGTTCTTATAGTAAGTGAATGCACATTTGGCCAGCAGATGACTTGAAGGAAGGGAGGTTAAAGTCATAGTTGGACTGAAGTTTTGGATTTGACAAAGAGTAGGCTTTTTTTATTGGGCATTACATGAGAGATACTTCTCCTTAGGAATGGCAAGTTGTAGCATCTTGTTCTAAGATTTAATTAAAAATGAGGTTATGTTTACTCAGCACATGTTGGAGTTAATTATAGATGGACTAAAATGAAAAGCTTCATGTTTTGCCAAGTCAAGAGCAAAAGCTAAGTAATTAAACAAAGAATAGGGGATGGTTTATGATCTCAGCCCATCTTTTGGCAAAGTTCCTTTTTAGGGGGGGGGAAATCAGCAGTTATCTTTAGATGGGCTAGACCACATTTCCCTTTGTTTGTTGTCAGGAAACTCTAAAAACCAAGAGTTGGGTGTATTGATCAGGAAAAAAAAAAGAAGAAAATGCAGTCAAATAATACCAAAGCATGTAAAGTGTGTGTGTAATCTGGCCAGTTAAAGGGCAGGTGAGTGGGGAAGGGGAGCACAGAACTCTGCAGGAGTCAAAGGCAGGCTCAGCAAATGCCCTTTCTTCCCCATGGGACGAGATGGGTGGCTTCCCTTTCAAACTGACAGCTCTGGCTTGTCTCCTTCTGCAGATTGCATCCACTTGTTGCCATTTTGTTTCATTTAGGTAGCATCTGAAGGGAAATTTATTCATCTGCCTTTGGTGCTTTTAAAGGGCAAACTGCAACATTATTTAGGGGAGGTTAATATACTCTTCATCTAATTTCTGTGCCGATGCTTTTCCTTTTTTAAGGCAAAATGTATTAGAAATATAGTCAGTTTCAGCCTCATTAAAATACATTTGTAGGCTTATAAAACTTCATCTTCAAAGCCTTTGAGAAAGATCCTGTGAAGCTGATAAGAGAGTGTTATCCTCCTGTTACAAAATGGAAAGAAGTGTTTTGAACAGAAGTGCTTTGCTCCAGGCCACAGCAGGAGTCACTCTTAGCCAGAAATAGAACTCGGGTGTTCCCATTCCATTTGCTAAGACCACACCTTTTGGAGGTTGATCTTATTTAACATTGGGGTGGATTTTGTCTTCCACCCATTATTAGCAAATTAATAATTATCTCTCCATAATTAATAACTGTCTAAGTTAATAGGAAATTAGCAGCAGTAAGATCAGTGAGTTTTTGTAACTGAAACAACTTGTGCTTCCAGAAGGCTGGAAGAGTTCACAGAAAAGAATATTGAAGCAGACCACTTAGAGCTAAATACTAGCTCATTTTCTCTTGCATGGGTAACTTCAGTACTAATGACACAAGGGGTTCAGTCATTATTAAAATGATAAATCAAAATATAATTGTTGATTGCTGCTTTGCCTATTTATAAAGTAACCCTCAGAATGTTAACTGATTATTGCTAAAGTCTGTTTTGCTTAGGAATTTGCTTTGCTAATTGGGGGTAAGGCAAACTTTGAGACATGAAAACTGCATATTCATTTCTCACTTTTTTTGAGCTGCTATCAAGTACAATATCTGTATTTACTATTCATACCAGTATTGCACTGGTAAAGATTTCTTGAATACCCAACTTAGGAATTCTGAATAGAGCTAAATATAAGGTATTTCAGTAAATCTTAATTAAAGGCATATAAACACAACTTCTTCCCTTCCTCCTGTTCACAGTAGATTTCCACTGATCGTGGGTGCAGCATGCCAATAATTCTATTCTTATTCTAGACTCTGGCATTCAAATATGTAGTCCTAACTCAGTTTTTAAACTTGTTTTCCATATTTTGATTTAGAGCCTTCAAAATGGGGAGGAATAAATCTGGCTGCTTCCTTCCCCCGCAAAGATCCCTTCTGCTTTTATAACTGCCTCTGATGAGGAGAGATCTCTTTGATATGTAATAAAGCTCAACGTTGTTTTAATACTGATTGTGACTTTAAAAGCAAAGGCACCAACTGATGCAGACCCTGTTCTTTTTTAGAGTTGGCATAACCTTAGTCCACTCTGCTTTCCTAATTTAGTAACAAGTATAAAAATATGCAGGACAGGGCAGGTTTGGTAGGCCAGGCACCCTTCCAGCAGTGTGGGGTTCTTAAGTAAATGGACTTGTGGGGATTGGAGGAAAACAGAGATTAGGTTACATGAGCTTTGCACTCCAGAAGTATGTGACTATTTAAAGGAGCATGGACTCCTAAATCAAAATCTCTTTTCATTGTTATCATAATGTGTTGTTTTCCTTGCAGGAGGTTGATGCCTAATTATTAAAAATGTATCTCTGCACAGATCTGTAAAGGATATGCTCTGTTTAATCATTCATTTCTAGATGCAGCTTACTGTATAAAACCAAGAGTCAGCCTACTAAGGTATGCTCTTGAGTTCAGCAAATCTAGGGGGTTTTTACCTAAAGCAATGCAGAACTTACCAACTCTTGCCTGGAAGGATTGAAATTTTTAATAAGAAAAATTTCCCCTATGAAATTGCAGCAGGGAGTTCTCTCTGAAGAGTTAGGAACAGAATGGCAGTGTGGATGGTTACTGCTTGTCACTGGACTTTGTGCCCTAAAGAGGGGTGAGCAGAGCTGAGGCTAGTGTATGGTACAAGTAGGATTCCCCACAGGTTAGCTTTTGTTATGCCCAAATGCAGTGGTGCCTGTTTGATTCAAGCATGGTGCTTCTGTGAGATTTTATACCAGTCTGCCTTGCTCAAACATTTGGCTTGGGTTAAATTCTCAGGAGGGCTACCAGTACTTCTGAATGCTTTAAGTTTATGGGGAAGAAAGTGGAGACAGAGAATAAAACACATTAAATTCCTGGAAATGTTCCTAACCTGAAGTTTTTCCTGTATCCTCCCACCTGTGTAGTTTGTTGGAATGAGTAACCTGTGTATATTCTCTGTTACTCTGCTTGTCCCTTCTTACAGTTCTTTTCTCTGTTGGGGGGGGATCAAAAGCATCTTTGTTAATATCATACACCATTATTTTTAGTGTACCCTGGATGCTTCACAATGTCACTGGATGCTGGTAGCAAATACAGTGGTATCAGCTTTTACAGTCAGAAAAATTCTAGAGCTGTATTTTAAGCCTGAAGTAGTGTTGTGCTCTATGCTTTTGTTCCAGCTCTTCCAAGGAGGCTTCTGCTGGGCATCCTGGAACTGAGCTCTTTCCCGTAAGTGTAGCAGGAATGACGTTAAGAAAGGCCAAGCCCAACCCAAGTGTCCCTTTGAACAATGGCCTGCGGTGTCCCGCGCTATGGTGTGGCCCAGCAGGCTCTCAGAAATGCATCTGCTAAGGATGGATGTGCTGTAATTCAGTCATCTGAAAACTAATAGGAACCAGTTGGAAGAAGCCATCAGTGTCTTTCATTGTAACATTTAAATTCCATATGCAAACACTGCTCTGGGTACTAGATTGGACTAGGAAATTCCCTTTTAAAATTTGCTGTTCTAATTTAGCACAATCACTAGGAGAAGCATGTGGAAATTAAGCTGTCTTAATGAGCATTGTTGAATTAAAAAGAGGAATTGTGATATGGCTCAGTGTGTCCTGTTTCCATGTCCCTGCAATTCTATAAAACATAGATCTGAAAACAACCTCTGTGGTCATTACCTATCTGGAAAAGTGATCAGGGGCAACTGAAACTGGCATTGAGGTTTCAGGTCAATAAATTGAAGGCTAAAATCCAAAGCCTAATGACCAAGTGTTTGAATTTTGTAGTAGTAGTTTTAAATGCTGTAAAAGTTGCTCAAAATTGTAACATAAATACTGATTTTTTTTTTCCTTACATATATTAGCAAGATGATAGTGATTTTTGGATCCATCACAATTTTCTTAGATCTCTACTTTGATGTTGGTGATGCTTTAATTTAAAGGATCTCTGCCTGATTGAGGTTGTCTGTATTTAAAACATGAACAATTTGCTCATGTAATTACTGAGTTCATTAATAGACCCAAGAGTGTCTGAGAGTGAGGTGCTGTACATCAGTGTTTCAGGCCCTGTTCATTTCATCTGAACTCTTTCCATGATCTGGGCAGAGATTGACCTTTAAAGGGTCTCTTTTTATGTGATAATTCTTCCTGGCCACAGAATCTTGGTGAAAGTTATGTTGGGATCCCACGTCTGGGAAGAGACATCTCTCTGAATGACACCATGTGAGTTCTAATCATTCAAATACTTGTTATTATATTGTATTCGTGGTAGAATGAACATGATTTTAGAGGGTGAGAATGTATCAGTGCAAGGCTGCCTGTGAGCTGCTGTTGCCCAATTGGTTATTGTCAATTTTGATTTCCTCTGAAGCATCAAAATCCCAAGCACCTGCGGCTTTAGAGCTTTGAAACTAATGGGCCACCGTTGCCATGTGCTCCGTGGGAGATCCTTGTGAAAGTTAGCAGAACCCCTGCAGAACCTGGCCCCAGCAGCTGTTCCTTTCCTTCCCCGAAAAGGAGTTAGCAAGTAAGCTGGTGAGGTGTGGGTGAAATCCGGTCGGAGCAGAGAGGAAAGCCAAGCTAATCATTAGCAGTGGTGCTCTCTAGCCTGTTGTGCTGCTGGCTCTGCAGCACTCCACTTGGGAAAATGAAAGGCTTTGCAGGAACAAGTATGTTTGCTAAGCTCTGGGCCATGGGCTTTCCCCTGGTAGCCTACCCCTCAAGGGCTTTTAGATAGGAGATAGTGGAGTTGAAGTGCTGCTTCTAATGGTGAGGCACTCGGAGGATTCGCACATTCCTGAGAGGATGGGAGCAGATTTAGCTGGATTCTCTCTTGTGGAGAGAGTTGGTATGCCTCTTGAATCCTGGCTCGTTCTGCTGTTGGGCAGTCCTGGATTTCTCAAGTCCCTGTAAGCCTTGTTTCTCCAGGGGTTTCCCTCTTGTCAGTGTGGGGTGGACAGGCATTTTGAAGATGTTGAGAGTGCATTAATTAATTGAGAAGCATTTATCTGAAGCTTAAAACTTCATGGAGATGTTGGAGGTCTTAAATATAACTAGTGGAATGGTAGTTCTATTGTATGCCTTCTGCCTTTTTATTAAAGGAGTTTTAAGTACAACTTATTTCAACAGAGTTCATTAAACTTAAAATTGCATAATGCTTTTCTAATGAATTTATTTTCAGATTTCTCAGTAAATTATTAAAATACAGATTTTTAAAATAAGTCTTGCTTGTCCAAGCAAGTCCCAAACTTTGCTTTCAGAAGTCAGCTAGTCACACGGCATAGGCAAAACATTCCACTGGAAGGGATTTAAAAATGGAATATTGATTACAGTAGTAGAGTGAGAAGAGGTCTTTAGATGATAATAAAACCATCGACAGGGTAAGGTGGAAATGCTGCTGCCACATACAAACAGTTCATGCAGTAATGGACAAAGTAGTCTTTCAAACATCTGACAGAAGAAGTTACAACCTGATTTTTCTAGGATATATGGGAACAGAACCCTGATGGAATTAATCTCCCCAGCTGTGCTCTCCACTCCTGCAGTCATTAGAGCTGCCACTTGGGAACAGAGGGCTTCTGAAAGCAAGTCTCTTGACCTTTGAGTATACTCCCAATGACATGCTGAGCCCGAGGCCACAAGACAAAAGTGGGAAGTTTATGCAGCAATATATAACTTTAAAGAGCATTAAGTTGTCATTGCTGCTTTGATCAGTGATAGAGCATACTTTGATAAAACTCAGATAAAGGGCTTCAGGCTGTAGCATCAAAACAATGCATTCTCTTCTGTTTAGTTTGAAAAATGTATTTCTACAGTCTGTTTTTAACAAGTGGAATGTGCTTGTGAGAACTGATTAGACCTGGCACGCAGACCTAAATAATGAAGGTCAACTAGAATGATTTGGGGTTTTATGTTTTGATTGTTTGAAAACTTGGGTTGGAGATTTATGGAGAGGACTCCTGACACAGTGTTATACCACAGAAGAAAATAGCTCTGAAAGTGGCCATGGTTGTGTTTGAATTCAATAATGATTCCATTTGTGGTGTTTGCTTTATGTGAGCTTATTGACTGCAGAGCAGAGGAGAGGAAGGACGAGTGGAGGGGCTTTGGTTGCCTTTGGTCAGCCTTACTGAAGCTAAGCTGTGGAAAAGCAGCCTACCAGGAATTCCATTTTGTAGGTCTGTGATTCTGTGTGTAGTCTTGCTCTGAGTGTTACAAAGTGTTAGTTACATAAATATCTGAAAATCCATAAAGACTATAAAAACTGCCTAGGAAGTTGCTTTCATGTTATGTATTAGCTGTGTGGGCTCTAAAGCTCTGCAGCTCCCTGCTCCTTCCTAGCTCTGGCAAATCTCCTCTTGCCCCTCAGATTCTTAGTGGCATCTCTGCTAACCTTCACTGAGCAGGCCTGATGCTGTGCTGCTGAGCTAATGGACAACTCTCTTCAGCTCTGTTGGATACCAATGTCACCATTGCTGTGCTTTTTAGGATAGAATGCTTGGATCTCTGTGAAGATATTGGGGGGAGGTTTTTATTTACCTTTGTGCTATTAAAAAGAAACTGATCAGGAAGCTGGGACCAGGCTTTTTCCTGTGGTACCCAGGGACAGGACTAGATGCAATGGGCACAAACTTGCACCCAGGCAGTTCCATCTGAACATGAGGAGGAACATTTTTTCATTTGAGGGTGATGGAGAGCACTGGCCCAGGCTGCCCAGGGAGCTGCTGGAGTCTCCATCTCTGGAGATATTCCAAACCCAAGTGGACACAGCCTGTGCAAGCTGCTCTAGGTTCTGCTGCTCTGGCAGGGGATTGGCCTAGATGATCTTGAGAGGTCCCTTCCAACCCCTAACAGTCTGGGATTCTGTGATGCAAAAAGGAATTTTTAGGATTTTTCAGCTTTGTTCTTCCACCAGAAGAAAACAATGTTGAATAAAATGGATTTCATTTTATTGAAGTTATTGTAACTCTTTTAAAGATGTTATTCCATCCCCTTGGAACTTCTTTCCTCAACATGCTGAATCCTCTACTGAGAGCACAGCAAAGCCTTTTCTTTGGAATTTGATGTAAGGGTTTTTCCATGTTATGGCTGGCAACAGTCATGTTCTGAGCAGCATAGCTGGGGGCTATCAGGAGGTGGATTCTCCTGCTTGCACAATGCATGTGTTAGCCTGTCTTTAGGAGAGGGAGATGTGGGACTGCCAGTCAGGCTCTTCTCTTGGTTTTTATCAAAAGAATTAAACACAACTTGAGGGATTATGTAGAGTGCCTAATATCAGACTAGCTTCCCAAGGAAAGGAATTTCAGAAAAAGTTGGTTTGTAACTCATCTGTCAGCACTGAATTCTTCTGCTGATGGCTCTGATAATAAAGATCTGACTCTACTGCCTGCCTGGTTCAAGGCACATGGGATAGATACGAAGCTCACTGCTGAAACTTCAGAACAGATGCTCTTTAAAATACTTGTAAAAGTCTTTCTTCTTAGAACTGTTACCCAAAAGCAAAACTGAACTTAAAAAGGGTTTTAAGATGCTGAGGGCATCCCTCATAAACATTTACCAATAGCTGTTCACATGGGTGAAGACAGATGTGTATGGACAAGGCTGAGAGCTGGATGTATGCTGAGAAAGATGTGTTTCATATACAAATGGTGTTTGTGTTTCTGTAGTATGAAAAGGTCTCTAATACAGACAATCTGTTCAGCACTGTTTAGTCAGGGTTTCAGAGAACCTCAGCTTTGAACAGATATTAAACTGTGGCCTTTTTTTCATCGGTTTGTAAATGTGTGAAAAAGGAAATGGTAGTAGTCACTGCTTTGCAAATTCCAGGTTTACATTAAAAATGCCTTACTGCTTTCAGTGTGCTGCACTGCCAGAGGGCTCTGACTTTGTTCTGCTGCATTGACTTACTTCAGGAGGGTCCTGTGCAAAGACAAAGTAAGCCATACAGGCAAAATCAGCTTTTCAGGAGGATTATGTCCATGCTCACTGTCTGTACTGACAGTGTTTTAAAATGAGTGCTGAAAACTGCAGTTCACTGCATCCTTCACCACCATGAGGAGGTTGGTGAAAGGTAAACAGTGTGTGTCTGCTACAGCAGCACATGGCTCAGAGCTTGTTCATGAAATCCAGTAGTTGGTAGTTCATGGAGCCTATTTAGCTGTTTAGTTTTCAGCAGAAAATTACCTGTTAACGAAACTAAACTAACTTGCTACTCATTTCTACTGTAAAACCTCTTACTAATTTGAAATTTATGAGGTTCCTTTTTGTTGCACCAAGTTAATATTTGTGACAAGAAAAAAAAGTAGTTCTTGAAGCCAGTTTTTGTCATTTTGGGGATTGGGTGTTAGAAGTTAACTTATTTTCCCTTAACCTCTTCCTTCTTTATTTCTATAGTTATCTGTGAATGTACTTTTGCCTCTTTGGTTCTCTTGGTGTTCTTTCCCTCAGCTCTCTCTAAGGTCTGTGCAGTGATTGGTGATATTAATGAGGAGTTGATTTTACTTGTGTGTTAAGCAAATGGAATTTACTAGGAGAAGAGTGCTCAGGGAAGCTTGGAGAACAAAGTCAGTCTCTGCAAGTGAACAAACACAAGTGGTTAGTGCTGGGCAATAGAATTTTAGAATAGCTCTATTTCCATTTGACCTTGCTGGCCAAATATCATTTTCTTTTACAAATACCATTGTGAGAGAGTTAAAATACTACTTGTTAGCAACATCTTTGTTTTTACTTAGCTAGTCTATTAAATAAATAGAAGCAAAATAAAACGCATCATTTACTGACACTAAATCTAAATGGAAAAAGCCTTTCAAGAGAATGTGTAGAACTGGAGGGATTACAGGAGATTAACTTTCCTGTGGTTCATGTCACACACAGAGAGTTTGATACCTGTATTTCAGTTATCTTAATTTTATTGCAGTGGTATTTAAAATAAAGAGCCATGTTTAACTTAACATGGTCCAAATCTGCATTAAATTGTCATTCTTTGTGGCAGGCTTTGATACCAAGCAACTGCATGGATACTCCTGTTGGTAATTATTGAATGCTTGAGAGCTTTATGGACTAAGGCTACGTTTTTGTGTTGATAAAGGAATGTGATTGGGAATGCAGGAGGGGTTTGGAATATCACTTGGAGACTTACTTGTCTGCTTGGTGCTGATTTGAAACAATAAACAGCAGGATCTTCCACTGATGAAGATAAGGCTTGCAGTTGCTTTTAGCATTTTGACATTGCTAGTGTTGTTTGAAGCCAGATGTCTTCTTTTTTTGGTGATAATCTTAGTGAGCAAGTTAGTAGTTGGTCCGTGCTGTTGTCTGTGTGGTGACCACATCACTGGAGCAGCTCCTGCCTGCGCTCTCTCCACCCCTGAATTAGCCAGTCTGCGGGATGGCCACACAGACACGGAGCAGCAGCACGAGAAGCTCCTGTTCCTGCTGCTAGGAAAAGGCATCTGCATCCATAGCTTACATTTGAGAGATGCACCTCTATTCTAGTGGGACTATTTCCTGTCAATGTTTACACAGTCCCTCCCCCATAATTACTGTGGCAATTTGTAGTGGCTTCCAGTGGCCTGCAAGAACTTATTATCGCAGGACCTGGGTTAAGACAATCCCATCCCCTAGCATTCCTTTGAAAAACAAATATGATGACTTCACTGCCATGAGCATGGTTCCCAATTAAAGATCTTCCTTTAATTCTTTTCCTTTCCCTCACTCCACTCAAATTAGTAGTTGTATTTTTTTGTGATGGAGACTGAGTTTACTTTCAGGGAAGAGAGTTCTTCGCTATCTCCCAATAGTGAGATAATTGAGCATAACTTGACTTGCTGTAGCTGAAAGATGAAAATCTAACCTGGATCTAGTGCTTTTCTTATGCATTTAGTTGCTTCTTGGACAGAAAGGAAGAAGTCCAAACCACCAACCTCAAGAAAAGGAAGAAAGATGTGTCTGTTTCCAGTTGGTTGGAAACAGTTGATAGCAACAGTCACAACAGATAGGCCTTTGCTTAGATTATTTGGGCAGTAGTGTAGTAACGGGTTAGGAGCTGCTAGTCTGTGTTTGTCAGAGAACAGTCCCTTGTGTTGATCTGAGGTTTTGCCTTGGAATAAGAAAGGAAAAAGCTGTGCTAGAATTTATAGCCAGGACTGGCCTTGTCTCTCTGGCTTCCTGAGCTATCCTTAATATCTCCTTAGGATGCTCATTTTGTTTGCCTGAATTTTAGGCAATTAACAAGTTTGTACTTGGTCAAAGCAGGGTACTTCTCTGGCTTGCTGGCATCTTGAGTTCAAATGATGAGCTCTTTCTTTCATGCACAGAGTTTGTCTGGAAGACTTTCCCCTCCCTTTCCATGTAGTGATGTTAGTGCATACTGAATTGTAGATGATGTTCAGCAGTAAAGATGGTAAGACACAAAACAAGAGGAACATAACAGGTGTCATGCTTTATTCATTCATGTTTATTGATGTTCATTCCACCCAGGAACACCCAGGAAAAGGAAAACAGCTGCTCCTCAAAGGAAAAACAACAACAAAAATACATCACTCCCCAAAGAAAACATTTTTCTGTGAGGTGCTAGCAGAATGTTTCATGCAATATACCTGACAAAGGACCATTCTGATGCTTCATTTTGGCTCCTCTGTCCAAAATTTGGGGTATCATTGAAGAAAACCATAGGATAATATATTAATTTCACATTTCTTCCTTATGTGTGTAGCAAGAGTACCTTGCTGTGGGGCACTAAAGTACTAGGCAGAGGACACTAGAACAGAATGAAAGGATAGATTGTTTCCTAAAAAAAAAAAGCAAACCAAACAAACCAAAAACCCCAAAGCAAACTAAACCCAAGCAAACCTGATCGTTTCGTGGCCTTGAGTTACCTCTGTGCAGAAGCAACTTTTTCCATCCCTATCCTTTTTGCCCTCTCACCCTCCTCTTCTGATTTGCTCAACATTTCTCATTGAGACCATTAAATTGTGGATGAAAATGGAATTCCAGACCTACATATTGAGCAGAAATAGGGAGCACAACCTAATAACTACTCTGCATGTATGCTCTGTCTGGTGCTGCAGTGCTGATGCTGAGGGGCACACAGAGTGGGGCACCCATGAAATACTGCCAGTTTGGTTAATTTAAGCTCAGTTAGGGTAAAAGATAGGGAACCACTGACCTTTACAAGAGTCTGACTCTCATACCTGGTGTCTATTTTCAGCTGCTTTTAGTTGAGTTCAAATTACTGTTTAGCAAGATTGGGCTTTAGAAGGCCTCTTCTCTCACCTGTGCTTGTAAATGATGGCACAAAGTAAATAAGATTGGGTACTAAATTTGTGAGTGACATTTAGCACAGTTGAGGAAAAAAGTCTCTGTTTGGGTATGTTCAGGAGAAGTATGTATTTGTCACTTGGTTTTGGGTTTTGCTTGCTGCTCAAATGTTTTGGAAAAAGGTCAATATAGTTTATGGCTGAAGTAAGTGAAAGTAAGAACTGGGAACAATTTTGAGGTGTTACTTACATGACTATGTTCATTCATAACGACAGTCCTGCCCCAGAAAATATCTTTCTCTGTGCTTTCCAGATGGGCTATGTGTGTGAAATGCAACCATAAGCAAGGTTTAAAGTAACAGATTCAAGTCTGATCAACTGGGATAGAAGCTTTATTTTTTTCCATAGAATTTTTATGGGTTTGAACCCATATTCAACACCTAATTTAAAACCAGGTTATTCATCACATAGTTGTTGCAGTATCACAATGTGTCTTCCAATCCCTCTTTTTTTTTTCTTCCTTTTAAAAATATTGAGAAAATATTAGCCTACATGGGAGAAATACAAGGAAAAAATCCTCTTCAGGTCTGTTAGGCTTGAGACCCAGACCATTTTCCAAGCTCTCTCACTAGCACTACAGTGACAGGTCTGCATACAGCAGTGTCAAAATGTAAATGGGATTCCATTTGCCCTCCCCTTTCTTTGTCCTTAAATCTAATGATGCCAGTTTTCAGTTATGGTCAGACTTCTTTCTTTGAAGATGGCACAGGTCTTTCCTAAGTGCCAATTTGTGCTAGAAAATTTAATTTTTATAGGCTATGAAATGTGAGCTGCATGGTAGGACAGTAAATGTAATGTGATAGATAATAGGCTATTTAATTTGTTTTAACCATCTTAAAATCTATTTATGTCCTCCTGAGACAGTCCAGAGCAGATCTAAAGGAGATCTTTTCCACCAAGCTCTTAATGATTTAAACTTGTATTTCCTGTCCATTAGAGTTTCAAACTGATAATAGTATCACCATTCAAAGTTACAGGAGTGTGGAGAGATTGGCATTTTTTTCTAATGAGGCAGGTAATAAGCTTTGTAAGTAGGAGACTTCAAATACCTTTGACTCACTGTTGCATGGTTTTACAGGTCTAATAGGAAAATGCCTCTTGTCCTCAGGTTGATGGCAGTTGATTAAAACAGTATTTCAAGGCTGTGAAGTATGGTAGCCACTTGTAGCACCTTCTGTTCCTTTCCTGAAGCAACCAACTTACAGACCTCTGGGCAGAGAGGGAGCACTGGGTGCATAAGTCCAGAGCTTCCCAGTTGCAGCCAGTCAGCACAGGGCTTGATTCTGGGAGATTCTGATAAGAATCTGTCCCTCTGGGTACCACAAGCTGGAAAACAAGACCCCATGGACAGAGCAGAGTGCTGCAGCCTAACCATAGGGACACGCCGATGGCATCGCAGACGGATAGCGGGAACGAGGCGGATCACCTCCATGGGAGAACCTTTTGGTAGCAGGGTGGTGGATGGGAGTGCTTGGTACTGATACGTATGCTTGGACTTGATGATCTTAGAGGTCTCTTCCAACCTTAATGATTCTGTGCTAACAGCAAGGCCATCAGGATTGCCCACAATACAAAGGTATATTAACATGCTTTCTTCCCCCTCATACAGTGCTGGCTACACACCGAAGTTGTATTAGTTATTTTCACTGGTGGCTCATCATCCATAAGTGGTGAACCAGTAGAGCCAGTCCTTCTCATCTTTCAGTGTTTCAGGCAGAGGCCTGAGTTGCAGCACCTTCTAATCATGGGTATTTTCTGTTACTTTTTCATTCCATTTCAATCACTAAAGTCTAAAAGTCCTTGCTCTTTATCTCGTATGATCATTTGGTTCTCTGTTGTCTTAGCAGTACTCTAAATGCTTGTGCTAACAGCAAACCAAAAGCTGGTATTTGTTTAACCAAAGAAGAAAATGGAAATTCCTTTGAGGAACATCACCACTAGTAATGTTTTCTCCATCCCAGTAATTTGCCATGAGATGTGATACTCATGTGTTACTACTAACCAGGAAATTCATCAAAGAAATATAAGCCAATATAATATGGTTGATATTTGGGAAGATCTGGGTTGCATTGTTACTCTGTGTTCCACTTCCATTCACTGGTGACCCTTGCTTGCTCTTTCTCCTTAAAACAGTTGTTAGAAGATCCTGGAGAGCACTGAGTACATTTTAACAGGGCTTTTTTTTGAACCCAGGTCCTCCATTTCTTCATCCTTAGGCTGCTATCCCAGAAAATGTTTTATTCATTGAGAATCCTCGTGTCTGAGCTTGCACTTTTGATATATAACCCATTTTTTTTTCAGTATTCTGGGATGGAAATATTTAAGCAGCCTCATTTCATTTTAGTAATGGATGTGGTAATTTTCAGTGCTTTGTCCTTGTTCCCATGAGGTATTTTGTCTGTGTCCTCATACACAGCATTATTCTTATGGGGAAAAATGATGCAAAAAGCTAATTTAATAGTTGGTCTGTCCTCCTAATTTCTCCCCCTTGTTGATACCAGTTCTTCATTTCTTGATCTTTATTTCTTGTTGAGAAACCTTTTGTCTGCCAGTTCTCATTTTCCTGGTCTCCTGGCTGTTTTCATGTGACTTCTGCAGCCTGACCTCTGAGTGCCAGCTCTCTTTGCTGACCAGTCCCTTTCTCCATTCCTTGTAGGTTCTCTGCTTTCTCTTACTATCCTGCTTTGAGGTGCATTCTCATGCAGGTAGGTTTGGAGCCCTTTCCTGTGCCCTTTTTTCTTTTCCTTGGATGGAAGGGCTCAGATAGTGTTTGCTTTCAAGTAAGCCCATGCCTTCCATACACTCAAATCCAACTGTGTATGTGTTTCATATAGCTTTGGATGAAACTTGGGGTTATGGCCCAACAGGGAAAGGTGGGATTGCTCTTGAAATGTAAAGAAAACTGTTAGTTATTTTTGAGTTCTGCAGCTGGTGAGGCCTAGACCCTCAGAAGGTTAAGGAAGTTTGAATTGCCTTTGGCAATTATTGTATGTTGGATAGCTGCTTACTTCCAGATGGATTTTTTTCCTTTGTAAGAAACCATGGGAATTAATTTTAAAAAGTGGTATTTAATCAGAAATACTTTTTCTCCCTGTCCCCTGATGCTAGGTGTGTTTATACAATGAGTTTGGTTAGAAGGTCAATGATTTTTTGAAAGCCCCTGAAATTCTTTCACTTCTATATGGTGATGTTTCTTTTTCTGTTGAGACAAGCCAATCTGGCAGTTCTCTTTTGACAGCTCACTTGTCCTTTTCTCCAGGTGACTGGGAAAGCTGTGAGTCCAAAGGCTGCTTTCTGAAGCCACAGTAGTCACTTCTGAATCTTTGTATTGCATCAAGGATGAAAAAGATGAGTTAATTACTGCAGCCCTGGCAGTTTGAATAGACAGTCTGATGTATTCATTGTGTGTCTGTGTCACTGTAGCCATCTCCAGAAGGCTGGAGGCAGGACCCTGGGTTTCTGTGTCTGATCTGCAGCAGTGTGTGGATGTACAGTGTCAGCCACGCTGTGTGCTGTGCCATCAACACATTGGTACCATATGGCCAAGGCACAGAACTGCCCAGCTCCATGGGAAAGCAATAATCCATGAGGATGGACACAGCTGAGATGCTTGGGTCCAAGAACCAGCCCAGGAACTTCACATCTTTGAGTGAGAAAGTTAGTAAAGCTCCTGAGGTGTTTTTCTGGCTTCTGATGTCAGTGGGGCTCAGTGCTCTGCCATGTTGGGGTTGGTGGTGGTAATCCTGGAGCTAATACCAATTTGTAATGAAGTTCATGTAGATGTCATTGGAACTGCTCACCGTGGTTTCGTGGTGAGGTATATATAATGCCTGTCTCTTTCTTAACCTTGGGGATGGGGAGGTGGGAATCTCTGAACAGAAGTCGCTTTCTTTGTCAGTTCTTTTTATTTTTATTTTCCTTTCTGAGTCTGCCTGAAATTTCCAAAGCCCACCTCTCATCCCTGGCTTAGTGGTTGATAAGGGGATAGCAAAAGAGAGATTTGTAAGTCTTTTGTTAGCCAAGGCATTCTTCAGTGTTTATGTTGCAAGATTTTTAAAGCATGGATAATAGTAACTACAAGCTTGGAAAACTTATTAATGGAGTGTTTATGTTTTGTGTTTTACCTCTGTATTGTTTTCCTTTGCTTCAATGAGATTGAAACCAATTTAGTGTCATTAGTAAGAGTCTGAACATGTTCTTCACAGAGAGCTTTTCACACTCTGGTGGGAGTCTGGGGGCTAGATCTTTAATCTGATGGCACTTGAAGTTGTTTAGTTTCCTTTTTTAACTTCACCATGGGTCGGTGGAGGTTCTGTACCAGCTGGCCCTCTGTGCTGAAAGTGGATGTTTGCATCTGGTATGCATTGGAAGATTAAGGTAGAGAGGATGAAGTTTTAGGCAAGTATGTGTTTTTTGGATAAAGGATAAAGTGAGAATACTTTTATTTCCTCTTAGATTTGAAACACATCATTCTAGCAATGCCTTTGAAACTCTGCCAGCTTTGCCAACCGTAACATTTATGGGATTTTGGAGCTAAACTGAATTAGAAGACTGTTTTTAGTGGCAGAGAAAAAGGTTAGTGCATGAAAATAGCTAGGCCTGTTATTGACTGCATGTGGTCAGTGGTTTGGCTGCATGTAGGTGGCTCTTTTCCTGTCACTGTTTTCAAGCATATGGCTTTGTTTGTGATGAATATAAAACTCTTTAAAAATGAGTTCTCCTGCAGTTCTTTTGCACAGTAGTCTTATGCTTATTTAGTAGGGATTATTTTGCTTCTGCCATTCATTTTCAATCTTGTAGTAAAAAAAAAAAAAACAACAACCCAAAAACTTAAAGTTTATGATTTCTGTTGACACAAAACTAAGAGGTTTGAAGAATGTGTAGTAGCTGCTTCTGTCAGGAATATTGTATAAAAGGATACATATATTATGTAGTTGATTATTGTAGTTAATGCTGTGATTATTTGCAGTGGGTAGAAAATCCTTTTCAATGTCCACATGCATTTTAAGCAGTGCTTCTGTGAACGTTTCTAATACTGAATTACATCTTCCCTTTTTTCCTTTTCATCTTTTCAGTCTTGAAAGTAGCATTTACAGCAGTTTTTCCCAAGGTCAAGTTTACATTTGCCTTTTCTTTTTTCCATTGCATAGAAAACAACTAATGTTGTGCTTTGTTGTCTTTGGGTGTAGTATGCAAGGTGCTACCTCACAGCTCGGGGAGTAGTGAATAGCTCCTGCTGCAGAGAGAGCTTAAGGGCACATCGGTTTCTGTTTAGCTTTAACTTAAACAGTGTTACCCTATTTTTATCCTTTCTAAAAAATCTGGGTGATAGAGCTGTAAATTGGGCAGATTGTGTAGCTTTTCTTGTGTTTTCAGTGCAGAAAATTCTAGTGAGCCTTGGTTTAGCAGCTATCAGCTCTGAGAGCTGGTTTTACTCAGCTGAGAGCAAAGTACATTTGGTTCTGCAAGATGCTGAGCACTGCAGGAAGAGTTAAGGGCATGAAACTCTTGATGCATTGGATCCATTACTGTGAAGTGTTGAAGAACAAAGCAAAACTGCTTACAGTTTCCCCATGTTTGGGAAAATAAGTTATAGAATTATCCAACTTTTATAGTATCTGAAAAAGAATAAATAAACACTGAGAGAATCTGTAGAGCTGCTTAATGTGTGTCAGTCAGGCCTTCAGGAGGGCATCCTGGTCCCACAGGCCAGACACAGGAAGAGTGAATGACTCTGTTGCACACATGAAGCTGCTTCTGTCATCTCTTGCAGCCTTTTAAGAACTTGTTACCTACATGAACAAATGGTACAAAACTACTGAAAATTCTCAAAGTGCTAAAAAAGAACAACCTCTAGAAGCTGCAGTTACTGCAGCCCTAGGTTAGAATGTGACTTAACACCATCCTACAGGATAACATAACAATATTACTGACAGGTTATTAAGAAATTTCTAACTTAAACTAGGTCTTTCGAATTGTGTTCTCAAGACAGAGCTGTTCCTAAGACCATCACTAAGCAAGAAGTGCTATGTATGTATTTGTAAATCTCATTGCAAGAGAGTATTAATTAAGGTGGATATAGTCATTGCATCCTCAAAAGTTTTTTACAGAAATAAATTTGAATTTGCATGAGTTTGGGATCATGTGAAACACCCTCAGTAACAGTGAGCTGTGTAATGTGTTTTGGTTTGGGGTTTTTTTGTTTGTGGTTTTGGGGGTTTTTTTTTAGTTCTTATTTAGGAGTAGGAAACCACTCGATATTTTTGACAGTAGTAATTGTCACAGCTCAGAAATGCTGTATCCTGAGAGGTCTCCTGTTTAAGCATACTGCCTGATAACTGTTCCTCATCAAAAAGATCTGAAAGATGAAGTTGATGGAGATGATTACTATCAATTGATACTAATTGATAGAACAATATCATAAGAGGAAAACCAGTGCAGCTAATGAACAACCATGGTTTCTGTGCTTTGTTAACTATTGTTTGTGGTCTGCTTTGTGCCAATAGTGGCCTGACTAATTGTGAGTGCCTCCTGTTTGGCCTGCAGAGGTTGGAGACCTGCGGGAGCTGCAGACCCTGGACATCTCCACCAACCGCTTGATGACGTTACCGGAGAGGCTGCACATGTGCCTGTCGCTGCAGTACCTGACTGCAGACAGGAACCACCTGTGGTATGTGCCTCGCCACCTGTGCCAGCTGCCAAGCCTCAACGAGCTCTCCATGGCTGGAAACCGCCTGGCCTTTCTGCCTCTGGGTGAGTCACTGTGCCACTGCGCTGGGGATGGCTCCCAGGAGAGGCAGCACAGCACACTTGCCATCCACAACAAGGGACTTTGTTTGGTGGTCCTTGCAAACTCTCTCTGTGGAGTTGTCACAGGGTGATAGTGATGGAAAATATGTGAATGAAAAAAAATGCAGGTTAAGGTTTCCTGTCTGTTGTAAAGCAATAGGTCAGCTATCAAATTTGCTTTATTTTTAGCGAACTGAGAGGGAAAAAAAGGTTGAAATGATGTTGTGTTTAAATATAGTACTCTGTAATCTGAGTTTCACCACTTTGGGTAATGATCTATTTCTGTTTGCTGGGTCTGATGATTTCACTAAGATTCTTCAGCTGGAGTTTAAAACTTGCTGTGGAACCCCAGTACCTTCACATAAATTGTTTTTCATCATTAAGAATGTCAGTACTGCACAATCCAGTGAAGGTTTATTCTGTGCTGTATATTGACAGCCATCAAAACTTCCATGGCTGTAGCCCAGGGAAGAATTTCTCTGCCTTTCTCAAGCCTTTTGAAGTTTAGAAGTGTCACAGCAGGTCTTCAGGAGTAGGAGGTGCAGTCAGTGTGTGGTAGTTTGTTGTGGGAAGTGGCTGTGTTGTCAGGATTTGTGAACTGTATATTCTGTTGGTGAAAAGCAAGTCCTCTTCCCTGTGTTCCTGACTTTTTAGCCCTGCCATGGGCTAATCTGTGCTCAAATACAGACACACATGCAGTTCTGTCATGTCACTTGAATAGCCATTAATAGTTTTTCTGGAATACAATCAGAATTTGGGGTTAATTAGGAGCAGATGAAATTATGATAATCATGTTAAGAAGCTGAAAATTGAAGTGGCTAAAAATGAGATCATGATTTCTAAATTAATTACATTGTATGGCTTTCACTTAATTTTTTTCAGTACTAGTGAGTTAGTCTTTAAAGACGTTTAGGGTTTTTCTGATCTTCTTTGCACCTTAGTTTCTGTTTCTAGGTAAGTGCAAATAACACCTACAGACACAGTGCTGTAGTTAGGTCCTTAGATCCATGAGAAAGCCACTTCCAGGCTGCATCATCCATATTCCCCGTGCTAACTAAACCAAGCACCGTAACTTGCCCTGTTTTGGCAAATATTTCTAACACCATTTCATCAGGCAGGAAGTTGAATCTTTTTAATTTCTCCAAACCAAGATGCTGTTCAGTGAGATGAGCTGTGGAATATTGAAGGGGAAAAGTTCTTGCTCCTTTTGCACAGCTAGCATGAGCTCTGACCTGGATGAGCCATGGAGCTGCTGAAGCAGTTTAAGTTCAAAAGGAGGAAATAAATCTCTAATATAATGACACACCTTCTTTTTTCTTTATTTTTAGCATCAAATTCAAAACATTCAAGAGGAACTTTTAAAATAAGGGGAAACATCAAAGACTATCAATTGACCTTGTTCGGTAGTTCTTAATAGTGACTCACTAGTGAACATTTGGAGATAATTTGCTATCTGTGGATATGAAACTGAATCATAAATCCTGGAGTTCAGAGGAAAGGCAGCCCAGTATCCATGTAAAAGTTTAATCCTTCCTCTGAAGAATGGGAAGGCTTCAGAGTGGCCAAGATGTGATGAACAAAAGTAGAGGAGTGAGTTAATGCATTGAAAAGCAAAAAGATTCAATCTATCTTACATGGGCTGGGAAGAGATTTGATTTTTTTTTTTTCCTTGGGAGTATTACTGAAGTTAAGGCTTAATTGTAGCATTGTATGTTAGTGCTAGGGATGGTTGGACTTGATGATCTTAGAGATCTCTTCCAACCTTAATGATTCTGTGTTTGTGTGATTGTTCCTGCTAGCTGCACGTGCTGACTAATGTGGGCTTGGTGTGCATTCTTACAGCCAACTTCACATTGCTAGTTAATGACTAAGGATCTTAAATAGCAGTGTTGATGATAGTGTTGAAATACCTACAAAGTGATATTCAAGCAAGAAGTGTCAAACCATTTTTTTGGTTAGGGAGTTGAGTTGAATTAATTTTCTGACAGAATGTGGATTCTCCCCCTCTTTTTTTTTTGACATGTCCAAAAAATCCAGCTTAATGCTTCTAAAAGTGTGATTTCCTTTGTTTCATATGGTTGTTGACACCTGCTGTGCCAAGGAATCCATTCTTCCTTGTCTAAGTCTGTCCCTTGGAGCTGCCAGCAGAGTCTCTTGTTAAGTGCAGTGGAAATCTGCGTTTTCCTGTTCCTAGAGTGATAGGTGTAGGATTTATTCCAGCAGTAGCACAGTACTTTCACAGCACTGTTGGATAGGTCCCGTGTACATTTTTGTCCTCCACATTCTCTTCAGTTTGTGGGCACATGTGTCTTAATAAAAAAAGTATTAGGCTATTAATCAATTTTATGAAATACACTAGAAGTACCTGGTGCCACTCTCTGGCTTTCAGGACTGGTGTGTAAACAAGCAGATGAGTAAACAAGAATGAATTAGTCATTTGTTCTGCAGAATACTCTGAATTCTTGGATATACCAGGATTTTTTTAAAAATTACTATTTTTGAGCTGTTGAATATACCAGTTTATATTCAAAGAAACAAGCCTGCATGGACCTGATCCTTTGGGCTTTCCTAAGAAATGTATTCTTTCAAACAAACAAAATCCCACAAACCAAACAAATTACCTAAGTTGAACTGGAAACTGCATCCTGGACAGCCCTGTTGCTCTCAGGGTAGGTTTCATGCTGCCTGCTCCTAGGAATTCTGTTCTGGAATGGCACATGGAACTACTGAAAATGTTCTGTCAATCTACTTGCATCCATTACTTTGATGGAAATTTCACTGTCAAATTTTACCCTTAGCAAGTGCTCAAGTGCCTGAAAACAAATCCAGTTGCAAGCAGAAATTTGAATCTGATGACATTGCAGAAAATAGAAATGATTTATGTAATAAAGTACAAATAAAATAGGCCATAAATTCTCAAGTGTGCTGGCAGTACAGGGGATGTTATGACAGCAAATATTCAGTGTTATATCACTTTATTGAGGATTTATGTGCACTTTTCTTGTTTAGAAAATGGGTCTAGTAATTACCAGTGCCCAGTAAACAAAGGTCTTATTCTGGCTCAGTATATGCTGCTTTTGTGTCCTTGCCCTCACAGTATGGTTAAAAGAGCATCAGTGCAGACACACAGGAGCTTTTGTTCCATCTTCAGCCATGTGGAATGCATATGCCAGGGCCCTGAGGTTAAAAAAAGGGGGGAGGGGGAGAGAAAAAAAAAGGGGGGGGAGGAAAAAAAAACAGAATTGGGGTTTGTTCAGGACTCATGGCACTTGGTCCTTTCTGGGAGCAAGGTCTTTGATCTGGGAGCCTGGAAGGAGGAAAGTGGAAATGTTTTAGACACAGTAAAGTGCTTGCAAAAGCCACATGAAAACCTTCTTTGTAGCTTTAGCCTTTTCATAGATGGACAGCTTCCTTCTCATACAAAGTTCTTCAGAAGCATGGTTTTTAGGGAACTTTTAACAATATTTGTTGACTGATAGAAGATACAAAAATTAATGTGGATGGGATACAAAGAGCTTTTTAAAGCGATGATTTATTTAAATTTAAACTTCATAGATAGATAGCGTTTGAAACTGGAAAAAAGAAGTCTTTGGGGGACTGGAAGATGCTTGGTTATTTAATGCAAAGAAACTATATCAAAGGAACATTTATAGTTACAGGCTATTTGGCTTTGGGAATTGAATTTTTCCTACTGAGATATTTTGTCTAACATCCAAAAATTTGCTTTAATTACCTAGGAAATGCAGTCAACTCAGAATCTAAACATAGCAGAAGATAAAGACAGAGGGAAGAGCTGAGCTGCAGCCTAACTCCCCCCTCAGTGCATATGAAAAGAACAGCTTTAGGGCTTTTTTTTTTGACTTGCCTGATTTTCAGCCCATTTGCATACATCTGTGTAGAAATGAGCAAGATGAGCCTCTTTTAAAAATTTTCTTCCATTCTCTCGATTAATAAGTTAAAGAGGAGCACATTCAAGCTCCCCCAGCAACCCCTAGTTTGCTGCTGCTCTTGGTGGAATTGGCTCCTGCAGCGGGAGGTGTTAGGTGTGCCACGCACATGCTAGCTGCTTCCCATTTTATTAGCTGAACCTTTTCCAGCCTTACACTATTGGATGGTGTTAATAGTGCCTCAGTCTTGCAATATTTTTATTCTTTGTAGGATAAGAATGTTTTTGTTTCATCTAAAAATATCCCAGGACTTCACCCAACTATTTTCAGCCCTGCGGTCCCGAGCCAAAATAAATCATCTTTTTGAGGTGCTAGCTGGTAACGATGCACAGCAGCATCTCACAGCAGTGCCCATCAGTCAGCAGAGGTATTTGTGCTTGCTTCTTGGGGCAGGACACTTGATGGATGCAGCAGATAGTTCTGCAAACTAGAATGTCTTTGGGACAGGGTCAAAGAAGCATGTGATGGTTGAATGTGTCCCCTAATGTTCAGCACAAATGATGGTCCCCGAAACCTCCATAGACTGTTGCAGGGCAAGGGCCTGGATTAAAAGAAAAAAACAAACAAACCTCAGGTGTTCTTTGTTAACATTTTTATTTCAGAAAAGGAATCTATTTGTTTTCTGTTTGTATCATCCCTTGTGCTTTCTATCAGAGATTAGATAATGTGACACCCTCTGAAGCTCCTCCTGGCTGTCAGCTTTTAAGGTCTCTGGTGCTTACAGCTGCCATTCAAGTGGGTGACAGCTGAAGACATTCAGTGTATTTTAAGATGGCCAAACATTTGGGGAGGGAATCACTCAAAATACCACTTGCCTTATCCGCACTAAGTGGTGTCCAGAGCTCCTGTGTACAATAAAACTACTCTGTAAGAAAGCAGGGATTGTATTCCCTATTGTCATAGCAGGGAATGGGAAGAGATCGTTATTCCAAAGAGAATATCAGAATAGAAGTACCATGGAAATTGTTTTACTTTTTATTCTGTTCTCAGCCAGAAGCTGTGCTAATTTCTCTGTTATCCTTACCCTTATGCCAGTTAAGGTCACTGCAGTTGATAAATATGGGTGCTCAGAATCAGTCGATATTAGTATTGTCTTGCACTCAGGCTGAGGCAGCCAAATGCTTGGTTATCTTGCTTAGTTTCTATAACATACTCATAAAAGTTTAAGGAGTTGAGAGGCATGCAGATATTTGTTTTTCATAATGCAGTCTGTCAGGGTTGCAGCTTTCCCCTCCCAGGCAGAGAGGCTTTCAGACATTGTTCTCTTGCTTTGTGCTCTGTATTGAGCACACAGGTCTTTTGCTAACGCTGGACCTGGAATGGCATAGGAGCTGCAGCTGAAAAGGGCTGCCCAGCTGATCCTACAGGGCAGCCTTCCTGACACTTCTGAAGTCTCTTGGACTGTTCTTTTGAGTTCCATATCTGATTTGTCTTTTAAAATCTCTCCCATTAGCATGTTTTCCACTTCTTTTGATAGTTGCAGCACTGACTAGATCTTGCTCCTAAGCAAAACGGTTACTTCCAAGAATTCTTCCTAGAAGCCCGAATTTTCCCTTTTGTTTTGCTCCATTTTCTAAACAAAATAGAATTAATTCCATGCCTCTGTGCTCCTATCAGAAGGTATATTAATCTCTTTCTAGTCTGTGAAGGTATTTGTTAAACATGCTGCACTTGCTTCTTTTGACTGCCAGCCATGAATATTTTAGCAGCAATAATGTAAGCAGCACACCTCCAGATGTATTGATCATTCACTTAGAGCCACAAATTTTGGTGTATAATAATCTGCAGATAAATGCTTGTGTTGATTTTTTTTTTCTTGTGTTCTGTAATTTACTGCATCACACAGACTTGTTTCTGAGTGCTAGCTGGTTCTGACTAACATAATCAAACAAGTATCTCTTCTTGAAGAAAAGGAGGAATGGGACAGGCCACATTCTTGTTGAGGTCTTTACCACTTCAGCAAGGAGAGTGAAGCTGGCTTTTAGTGGCATGAGGCCAGTGAATGGAAGTAGGCTTGACCTTGTGAACCTGAAGTATGCACTGTAGATCTGAAATCAATTGTCCCTTTGCCTCTTCAGACAGGCTTTGGAGTTTCAGTGTTCAAATGTAATTATTTCTAATGGGATTTTCAGGGCTACTAAGGGATGTTAGTGTAGTAATTTTAAATGCTATTTTCTAAACAGCTTTTCAGTTCACCTAGAATAAAACTGAAAATTGACAGCTGATAAATACTAATTTATATACTAATTTATATTTGCTTGCATTGAGTCTGATTAGCTTATTGATCATTAAAGAGAATTGCTTTGCTTATGCTTGTCACTGCCATCCCTTCTCCTCCTGACTTTTCCTCTTCTCAACCCAGATTTAGGTCGCTCCCGGGAGCTGCAGTATGTTTATGTGGATAACAACATTCATCTGAAAGGTCT
This sequence comes from Bucco capensis, assembly GCA_013396975.1. Lineage (NCBI taxonomy): Eukaryota > Metazoa > Chordata > Aves > Piciformes > Bucconidae > Bucco > Bucco capensis. The sequence goes on along the minus strand of VWZO01013821.1, from coordinate 544,233 downwards.
CCCATCTTACCTCTACAACAAAGTCATTGGTTGCAGTGGGTAGGTATGAATTCATTCATACCTGTTCCTTGGCAGATTTCTCATCAGTATCTTCCTGTGTGACACCAGTGATTATTTCTGTGTGTGTATGGGATTGATTCAGAACTGCTGTTGCTTTGAGAGGATAACTGCAGCTCCCAGATCTGTCTTAGCTTTGGAACAGATCTTCTGGGTTAAGTGGTGACTTTGAGTGTTTGAATATGAAGCCATAACAGACAGTGCAGTTGTTCTGAAGGAATTTGTAATGATGAGACCTAAAGCTGAACCCTAGCTGCATTTAAAGATTGGCCAAAAAAACCTGTTCTTCAGAGAATTCCCAGAACTGAAGAATGAACAAAATATTTTTCCTGTGTTGCAGCATCTCTCTAGTTCACAAGTTCTCACACTTCCATGAGCTATGGGCTACGTCTTGGAATGTCACTCATTTTGCATCCCTCTATCAGCTTCTTGTAGGTCTTGGTACCTACTTCCTAAAATAAGTCACTTTTTTGAGGAATTGTGGACTGACAGGTATATTTTTACATGTGGATTTTAAAAATATCCTAGACTGTCTCATGTTTGTGGTTAGGATGTGAGAAAAAAAGTGGTCTGTCTAGGACACTGGCTTAATTCTGTCTGCACTGACACTAGCATAAGTTAGGATTAGCACCACTGATGAATGAAGCCTTACTGGTGTAAAACTGATAGAGGAGGATTGTCCCCATTCCCATCTCATTAGAATTTTCTGGTCTGCTCCCTCTCAGCAAATCTTGCATTAAATATAAATTCCCTCTCTCCACTGCAGTATGGGAGATGCTGAGGCTTGGCATTTGAAGCTTTTTCTAATAGTCCCATGTCAGCTGCTTGTGGGATATTTAAAGGCTTGCAGTTGGATTATAATTCTGCTGAACCCTCTGCAGCCTCAAGCTTCTGGAAAAATTATTTGTAGCCTCTGTTCTTGTAAATTTTAAGACAGACATGAAATGAACCCTAAAGGTAATAGGATTGTATTGACTGTGACCAAACCCACTAGGGACAACAAGTTTGGTCCAGCTGTCCTACCTGCTTCACCTGAGTTTAGACTAACAGGTCTGGGTTTTATTTTTTGCTATTTTAAGTCCTTATTTTAGACACAGGCAAAAAAATTGCATATTTGCACTGCCCTTTTCTGCAGATGTTCTCAGTGCTTTCTGCTGTCATTCCCTGTACACTGCTGCTGAGGCTAGCTGCTGGGATCACTGATGGAGAGGGTGAGGAATCTGCTAGGGGAGAGACAAAAGGAGATGTAACTGCTGCAATTAAATGAATTCTTTTAATTCTTCTGTGGAATTAAAAAAAAATCTTTTAATAAGAAAGAATAAAAATAAGTTGTTTTAAGCAAGCAAAATAGTATTTGCATTTGTGTGAAACAATCTTGAGACAGATTCTTTTGGAGTGAAATTTTCAGCCAAGGAAGAGCACTTGCTCTATAGTATTGAGAAACCAAAGGATTTCTTTGATAATGTGCTGAGTGATGTTAAAAACTGTGCCTTGTGAGGAATTTATGTGTGCTTTCCAAGAAAGCATTACTGACCAGTGCAAGGTTGTGATGGCTGAGGAGAGAGCTGAAGATGCAGGGTTTAGTGCTCAGTCTGGTCATCACTGGAGAATAAAACCTGACATGCTGCTGCTCCTGACATAAAGCTAGATTTCTGAAAATAGAATATAAATTGCATTGTGTAAGTAATGAATCTCTGTCTGGGAATCCTGCAGGCAGACTGACTGAAAAAGTCTTTTATATAAGAGGTGATGATCTCATCACTCAAAATAAATTTTGGTCTTCTTTCTTGCAGATTGGATTTCATAGCCTCCTGCTAGTTATCTGTCACTCTTGTTGAAGGCAGCCAATAGGTGGTCACAGCTTTTTTTTCCCTGCAGTTATTTATTCATTCAGGATCCTTCTGCAGCTCCCATTTTTTTTTCCAGCTAGTTAGCCCATCCTCTGTTTCCCTTTTTAACCTCCATGGATTTAGTGTGGAGGCTTTTTTGGTTCCTTGTTTTGCACCCAGTTCTACTTTTAGGTTGAGATGAATTCCTTAATCCATTCTCATTTAAGGATGTACATCTCTTGGATTATTTCTCTTGTCTGTTGTGCTTGTTTACTTTGTATTTTCTGTGCTGTAGTTGTGCATTACTAGCCTCCCCCTTTACATAAAGCAGACCAAATGGCCCAGCTCCAAACTGCAGACACTGTGTGAGTTTATGGGTGTGTTGATAAGGGGTTAATCAGCTTGAAAATCCAACAGGCTAGATTGATTTGTGATAGCTAACACATTGGGTATGGATTGCTGGGCTGTTGGAGCTCTCAATTCCCAGGTGTATTTTAACCCCATTAATGCTTTGTGGGAGAGTATGAAATATTTAACAAGAGGCTTATTGACTTGATGGCTGATGTTGCCTTTTTTTTGCTTGTTTCTCTGGGCTCTTTTTCCTTTAATCAGAAGAGTTGACATTGTTCTCAGAGAAGCACTGTGAGATTGCTTTCACATCTGATGAGGCTGAGTGTAGTTACTTCACTCTTAGGTCCAATATCTGGGAAGGCTGATGAATTTGTGTTCCTGTTCCATTGGCTAGGACTGGCCCTAACAAGTTGCTCTTGGCTTCAAATTGAAGTTGTCATAAACAATTCCAGTTCCCCTGTTGACTTCCCCAACCTCTGAGTAGAATTTCCCTCTGCGTGTCTCTGCTAGGAGAGCTTGCAACAGGGATCATGTAAAGAATGACTGTCTTTACTACAAGCTAAGCTGCTCTCCTTGCTTCCAAATAACCTTCCTCACATCACTTGGCAAGGACAAGGCTGGTAGACTTATTACTAGGGTATCTTTGCTATCTTCTCACTACAGCTTAGGCTGTCCTTTGTATTTTTCCTTCCCTCAGAGCCCTCCACCCTCCAAGGGAACTCTGTGGATGGGGAAAGGTGCAGTACAGAGTCACCCAGGGGCGCTTAAAGGATATTTCTTGGTGGTTGTAGTTTGCCTCATATATTGCAGTTGAGAAATACATTACCATTGTGAATTGGTTGATCCAAGACACAGGAAGCCAACTGTTTGGTAGGAGACAGTTGCCCTAGGTAAAATAGTTTGTAATGAGAGCACTTAGAGGCTAAAAGAGATTAGAGCATTGGCAAAGAAAGGGACCCACAGCAGCCTTGGTTCACCTCCTTGGGATTGTGTTCTCAGTTCTCCAGCTTTTGAACATTATTTGCTAAGTAGAGACCTCCAGATGTCCCATGACTAGCACCTCTCAAAAGGTGGGAGTCTACAGAAAATGTGTGTCAGCATAGAATCACACAACAGTTTGGGTTGGAAGAGACCTTTAAAAGTCATCTGCTCCAACCCCAGTATGTACTGCACTCTGCAAGGTATCTGGAGAACAGGAGCAGGCATGCTTTGGGTTGCCCATCTGAGCTTCCCTATAAAGTTGTGTTCTGTTTTGTTTCCCTAACTGCTTTCTAAATGTCTTATGTCCTTGCAGTTGTGGTTCTCCAATTCAAGTTTCAGAGGTGAAACTGCTCTCCTTCTCCTCGGGCCAGTTAACTGTGTTCCTGCCAGCAGAGGTGAAATCTATTGGGACAGAGACAGACCATGTGCTGCCTTTGCAGGAGCTGGCTATGAGGACACTCTACAACACCTACTACAGGTTCTTAAAGGGTAAGAAACTTCTCCATTCTTCACTTGATAGGAAGACTGGAAGTGCTTTTCTGGCAGTGATAGGAACACTGCAGATCCTCTTCAGAGAGCTGGGCAAGGATTAATGTTTTAAAACATTTCATCAAATTATGGTTGAAATGCTGTACTAGAACAAAAATGTCCACAATCAAAAAACAGAGATCCAAAGACTTATTTCTAAGGTCAAGTGGTGCTTACAGATGGTTTCTTTCTTGAGGAGTGTATAAAGAAGGATGCTTTTTGCAGAAGCAACTCTTTAATGGGAAAGAGGAGATGAGAAATACAACTCCTGGGGCAAGATTAGATGCATCAGCCAACAATGCAACTTCTTGCCAGGCAGCACACTCCTAAACTGGCAGACTTGTTATACATAAGGCAGAAGAAATGCTAGCAGCCCTTGGCCATGTCAGAGCAGTGTGACAGCTGAGCTGCTTTAGTTCTGCCCCAATTCAGACTCTGCTCTGAAGTGGCCCTTGGCTCATCTGCTCATGCATCATGCAGGCACAGGAGTTAGCAGGATGTGGTGGGAACCTGCAGATTCAGGCTCTGTCAGATTGAGCTGTGTTGTGCCTCTCTCCTGTTGGTGGCATCCTGGGAATTCATCAGCTTTGGAGGTGAAGGTGGGAAGCAGAAGGGTGGAGAGTTGCAATGGGAAGATGAGAGAGTTTATGATAAGGGATCACTTGTGCCATGGCCACTGGAGGAAATTGTAACTGCTCAACTGTTGCTTTGCCAGGAAAAGTGTCCAAGGAGGTCTGCAGCAAATATGCTGTAGAACAAGCTTGATATTGAGGGGTGGAATAACAACACAGGCCTGAGTTCACAGGAAACAGCACTCTTTGTGGAGAATCAATTGGCCACTTTGTGGCTGAGTGTTTTTTCTCTTTCTGCACATGGTGAGGATAGGGAGGTTTTTTGATGTGTAGTATCAGGGTATTAGCTGAACCAAATCACACACTGATGAGTGTTGTTTGATTTTGATTTGCAACATTCTAGTCTTTGAGGAGGAGTTTGAGAACACCAGGTACAAGATCATTTACATCAGCAGTAAGTACTTCTCTGAGCCAGCTGGGACTTGCACACTTCCTGGGATATGGCTGTGTGAATGTGGCTCCTGAAGGTGCTGGTGAAGTTTGCTTTGGGAATAGCAAGGTAGCATTGCAAAAGCAGTTGAAGCAATGGTTTGTAGATGGTTTATCCAAGGCTGTGAGGATGACATCTAGTTGCAGCCAAGATACAGAACCTGAAAAAGATGGTGAAACGTGGTGTAAAAAACAATCTTTGCTAAGCTGTGCTGTGTCATCTTTGTCTGTATTGACATATACATACACACCTCTCTAATTCTGAGTGACCTTCCTAAAGCCTCTGTGCATTACCCCTGGTGACACCCTCGTGAGTAATGCAGAGTTCTGACAGCTGCAAGATAATGCTGTGCTGGGGAAGCAGGTGGCACCTATGATTAAAGGAGCAGATTGGATCTATCACAGCCTAGATTTGCAGTTTCAGGGGTTCTGGTAAATGCTTGGTAGCTGCCAGGTAAGTAGGACAGAAGCAACTGGACTGCTTCTTCCTCAGTGTTTGCCTGGCTACAGAATGTGACCTTTTCTTTCTGACACAAATGTGCTGTTCATCATGCTGTCATCTCTGAGGCTGTCGTGGTACATGCTGGATGGGGTTAAAGTCTGCAGTGTTTGGAAGCTGAGACTGGTGTGATAGCACAAAACTAACTTAGCAGGTACTGCATCTTGTCCTGATTAGTCAGCATCTAAACTAATTCACCTGTGTTGCCTGTGTCTCAGTTTCTAGGAGGAGATTAGCATGTTGGTTTTTAATTTATAAAACACTACATGGCTTGGGCCAAGCCTGAGAAAAGGATTGCTCCTTCCCAGGAAATGGCCCTGCCAGTTTCCCTCTTGTAAACTGTGGGGAGACACTAAAAGGTGGTGAATGTATTGATCTTTTTAGAGTGGTCTCTGGTTGGACCAGTGAGACTTTTGCTGTGCTGGATTGTATTTCAAGTAATTCTGAATATTTCAGATGCCTTTTTGCTGCTGGTGGAGTTTGGGCTTTTTAGGGAGCTTGGCTATCCTGCTGGCTTGGTTGCTGAAATACTTTATTCAAATACTACTGATGTCCTTTTGCAGCATTTTGTGTTGTTCCTTATTATTTGACATCTGTCTAGGGCAAGTTTGAGTTTGAAAATGCTCTGTGATGTATTGCTGGTTTTGATTATTTCATAGAATCATAATGTTAGGGGTTGGAAGGGCTCTAGAAAGATCATCTAGTGCAGCCCCCCTGCCAGAGCAGGATCACCTAGACCAGCTCACACAGCAATGTGTCCAGACAGCTCTGCAATATCCAGAGAAGGAGACTCCACAGCCTCCTGGGCTTGTACTGGAAGATATTCACCTGGGTGTTTGGGCCCAGTTAATCTTGTGCTTATAGATGCTGAACTTAGACATTTAACTTTTTGGAAAGCACCATGTGGTCATTTGTGTTACCTCACTGTTCTCTTGACAGTGTCTGAGGAATGTGAGGCACCTCATTTTCCTCATGTTCATGGATCATGCTTGTTGTGTTTGACTCTATCATGCAAGTTGGTGTTTTACAAGCCTCTTTTGTTTCTTCCCTAGATTTGAACTTCCTGACTCCGATCTCACTCCCCAAAAGCCTCTTGGAACTGCTGCACTGTCCCCTGGGACACTGCCACCGCTGCAGCCAGCCTATGTTTACCATTGTCTACCCAAAGCTCTTTCCCTTGAGGGAAACTCCAATGGCAGGATTGCATCAAGGGTAATTATACAGCAGATGACACTGGGGTTTCATTTAGGAAGAACACCTTATGGAACAAAGCATATTCTGCAGGATTTCTTATTTCTTTAACTTAGCAGCCTCTCAGCTCCAGAGCCCCTGCCCTGTGATTGCATGTAGGAGTTGAGCCAGCCAGCATGCTGCTGTCAGACTGTGTGACAAGGGCTCCCCACTGCCCTGTGCCAGACTGCTCTGGGACTGAAGGCTGTTGGTATGCTCCAATGGATGTGTTTGGGGTTCTGCAGCACATCCCTGGCACCTCCCCTGCTGGGCCCAACCCTGGATCAGGAGAATGCCACCACCAAATCAAAGTGCTGTAGGATTAAAGACTGGGGGGAAAAAAAGCTCTAAAGCCAGAGCTTACTTGAAATGCTCTTGGCTTTCTTTCCATGCTGATGAGCTTGAGAGATGCTGTGGCAGCATTCTGCATTGTACCATACGTTTTGTAGCAATGCTTCTCTTTGAAAATACTTCCATTTTTGTGGCTATAGCAGTTGTGACTATGTCTGTAGCATTCACAAGTGAAGTAGAGAAGCCTACACAGACTTCCTGACCTGCTGGCCAGTAGAGTCATAGAAGGAACTCAAAAAGTGGGATATGGTTCAGGTGATATTGCCCTTGTGTAGATAAGGAGTGAAAATATCTTCAAGGTGAGCACTGATTGCTTTGCAGTGATTCTTTCCCTAACCCATGTTAGTCTAAGTTGATCCTGTAGCCTGCCAGGAGCCATACTATCAACAAACCCACTGCTAGCAGAGGAAAAGCATCATCAGACAAACTTCAACTAGTTCTGCATGGACAAAAGTACAGTACTGTTGGTAACCTAATGAAGAAGGTTTAAAGTCACTTGGAGTTAAACCAATCTGATGTCCAGGTCTTACTGGAGAATGGGGAGTAGGAAAGAAAGGTGCTTTAAAAAGGAATGTTTCTGGAAGAACTTGTACATGGAGTGCACACTTAGTCCTTGTCCTGCTGAAATCCATTGCTTCGCTGGTTGCCTTCCATAAAAATACACTGCTTTGCAGTAGGAAAACCTTTAAGGAAAGAAGAGGCTAATTGGTGATTCAGGTACCTCTTTTCCCCAGCTGTATCCCAGGTTATTTTGCTGTGAGTCTGTAGCATAAGAGGTATTTGATTTGTAAGCAATTCCTCTTTATGACACGAAAACAAGTTAGGTATGCCAAATCTGGGCAGCAGCCAGGAGGCTGCATAAATGCTGGGTTTGAAAAGTCTTCTTTCCTAGAAGGAGCTGACTGTAGAGATTGCATCCTTCCCCTTGCCATCCTGTTATACTTCAGGCATGTTGAAATCCAATGGATTTCATCAACTGCTTCCACATTACAGCCTTTAATATTCAGTGTGGGAGAAGATGTTCTAGTCCTATTACAAAGAATTCCTTGCAAGCATAGAACAGGATCATTTCTAAGAAAGTGATGGAAAACTTCTTGCTGGTCACTAAATCCTTGTGTTATCTGAAATAATCCAGCAGTGGGGGAGTTGGGCCCAGAGAGCTCTGCTTTCTAATGAATTGCTAAGCATTGCTCATTGTAGAACTGACAATTCTGAGAAGACAGACACTTCTAGGAATTAATCAAGTTAGACTCAACAAACCCACACTTTCAGGCTGTTTGGGAAGAACACTATGATGACCATTCTGAAATAAATTCCTTGAAAATGCCTGTCTCTGCCTTGCATTCCCTTGTTTAAAACAAGGGTTCTCATTGCTTCCCTTAGAGAAGAATGCACTGGGTTCTGCAAAATGCCTTCATGAGCACAGCCTTAAGTAGCTGACATTTGATGCAAATCCCCAGCAAATGAGATCTAAGCAGGGTAGCCTGGCATCCTTATCTGTGCAGCTGGGGCACTTGACATGGGAAGATTATGTGGCATTGTAGAGGTGTGATAGCTGCTTTAGGGAGATGTGAAGGACAGCGTTTCTGTTCTAAAGAGCTTACAGTGACCATGCAAACACCCAGGGGAGGGCTCCTGGATGTTTGAACAGCACTGATTAGCACATGTCACATCCATGCCAGTAACTTCTATCTGAATTACCCTATCACATCCTATATCCTCTTCTAGGAAAGGATAGTTCAGTGTTGGACTGGCTTTGTCTATCTGAGAAAGCAGAGCCCTGGGTAAAGTGTGATTTCTGGGTTAGGAAAAACCAGGTCTGGCCATTTGTAAAGCAGCTATCTAGGTCCCTGCCAGGGTGGGGGCAGGAGGGAGGTCAGAGTGAGCACAGTGAAGCTAGCATCAAGCTTTCATGTTGCCACCCCTGCTGTAGTAGCTGGCACAGTCCAACAGCAGTGCCTGTCACTAGTTCTGTCTGGAGATCAGGGCCCAGTTTGTCCCCTGAGCTGAAGGGAAGGAGGGCACTGGCCTTCAGTTATTGCATGGCTCCTAGCAGTAACTGAAGGAGCACACGAGCAGAGCTGAAGCAAAGAATTACCCAGCTCCTTTCCTTCTAGCTGTTAAACCTACTGGCTGTGACACACCCTCCACAGCCAGAAAAACCACATGCTGCTGCTTTAGACTGAACACAGGAGAAACCAGGAAGGTTTTTGAGAACCCCTGCAGTGTTTCCCTGCCTTTGTATGAGGACTCAGAGAGAGCAAATGAACCGTCTTTTCTGAAGTGTGGAGATCAGCTAATCCTCTATGTTACAAACCAGCATATTGTGTGCTGTGGCACGGGGCCAGCAGCTTTAATCTTTACTGACAACTGTTCTCTCCCCCTCTCCCTTTTTTTTTTCTCCTAGGAGGACAACTGTTAGTTTTGTGGCATACTGCTGCTCCACCCAATGTCTGCAGACTTTTGACCTACTGAGTTGATAAACATTTCAGACTGCTCAGGAGTGCTGCCAGTTTGAAGCTCCTGGAATACTGTGTGTGTGTGTGCCTGTGCCAAGGCAGCAGGAGTGCCCAGTTGGGAATGCTGAGAGGCACTTCAGGCCTGCCCTAGCCACTCTGGAGGGACTGCAGACCTTTTTGGAAGTGTAAATACCAAGCTTTTACAAGTATTAACTTCTCTCTCCTCCAAGACAGCATACAAACCAAACAAATGCACAAGCTCTGACTTCAAGATTTCCAGCAGTGGCAGTCTCCAGGTTGACCCATTGCATCATCTGAGGCTGCTGGCATTCCTTTCACAGGGGAATAAAAAACTTACAACAAATAAGTTTTCCCTTCCTCCCTTTCCATCCTCTTCACCCTTACAGCTGGATTCAGGTGCCTAGACCTAAGCCTACAGAAGCATTTGATAGATCCCAGTCACTTTCCCTTTTAGCTTTATTTTCTCCCTCTTCTCTTCATATTTTCTCCAGTTGTATGCCAAGTCTTTGACAGTTAACTGTAGTGTTTAAACCCATCTTTTAAAAGCATATCTTTCATTCTGGTCTTGTTAGAAGCCAAGCTGATTTCCCTGGAGACTCCAGATCCTGTTTCAGTGCAGGGGAAGGCTGGTGCCTGCACTAAGTGCTCTTGCTCCAGCATCTTTGAGGCTGTGTTTGCTTGATTTCCAGTGCTCAAGTTTATTTTGTTTTTATAAACACCATCCCATTTGCTTCTTTGAGTTCTTCAGGAAGGCAACTACTTTGTCAATTCTACTTGAAAGAAAAAAAAACCCCTAGTAGTGTGGCAGTAAATATTTATCTGTATTGGTGATGTCTTTCCAGGTGCAGGCTGTAGCTCTCTTCCTGTGTCTGTGCTTGGTAGCAGTGTGTCAGGGGAGTGAAGGCTGGAAGTGCAGGGCTGTGCACAGGTACCTGCACTGAAGGGCTGCAGCAGTTATTTCCTTACAGGAATGGCAGATTTAGTGCACATTTCTACTCTCCTAGTCGTTCATTTAAAATAGTAAAGACAAAGGATGGAAAAAGACCCAAAAATGCCTGCAGAACTGAAGATGTTAATTTTACACTGAAGGATTTGGTAAGAAATGAGCCCCTCTTGACCTATTTTGGAACATACAAATTTTGTGTGTTTAATATGTCCTTTTTTTTTTTTTGCTTTCTCTTCCTTGGGTCTAAAGTACTTGTTGCTTGAGCACAGTGTGGTACTGAGTGCAGTAGGTAGTTCCAAGCTGAAATAGATCTGAATGAAACAGTTTGTTATAAAAATGGCAAGATAAAGAGACTTATTTGGTAGCCTATTAGCATATGTTGTGGTGAGGTGTGCATACTTTGAAGGGAGGAGGCATTAAAATGTTTCCCTTTTGCCAAAAGAAGCATTTGTTTCTGCTGCAGGCTTCCTGGCATCTCTTCAATAAATAGAGTATCTTAAGAGCTTAGGAGAGTACCAAAAAGGCAGTTTTGAGGGTGGAATTTTTAGGTTGTGCCTGTTAACTTGTAAAAGCTGTGCTGGTTTTATTGGGTTGGTTTGAGAGAGTTGAATTAGCATGAAGAAATGTAGAACTTAATCCTTCAGGAATGCAAGTATCATCTACTGTTTAAGAATTGTGAAACTTGCTAAAATAAATCTCATTTATTAAATCAGCTGTGCAGTAGGGGAAAGGAAAGAGCCATGTGCAGGCAGGCTTTGGGCTCTGGGCTTGCTATCCCCAGCAGGGTTTGCCCCTGAAGCAGCAACAGCAATCTCCAGCTGCTTTGGTTTCCCTTCAGGACTACATTCTTGAGAGGTAAATTGCCCATGCACAGATCTGCTAGATCAGAAATGTACAGAATCCATTGTTCTAAATGGATGAGAAGAGAACTGGGCGAGTGGGACAAAGGGAGGTTTTTTCCTCCAGTACACTGATCAGGAATTTTCAGTGTTAGTTTTGACTGTGGCTTCCTCTGCCTTTGAAGGAGATGTTTTGTTGAAAATGTATTTGTCTTCTTTTGATAGCAACTTCCAGAGTTTCCACCCCAGCTTCAGCCTGAGCTCAGTCTGTCAATAGATGTTTTGATCAGCTACAAGACATTGGCATTGGCTTTATTAGGAGTCAGGTAGCAAGAGTGAGGCTTGATTTTACTTTAGTTATTTTAATTTTCTTCTTGCCATAATCTAATTAGTTTTTATTGAGTTCATATCAGTCTGTTTATTATTGTCAGCTCAGCAGCAATTCTACTCTCTTCTATAAGCGAGATGAATCTTAGTTTTTTCATGGCTGATATTTCAAGAATGGAATGTTGGAGGAATAAATGACTTAAAGACATCATTGAAGCTGAAATGTCATCCCCTGGTTTTTATACAACAAGAGGAAAAGCAATCCATAGACTGGAAATGCAGCTTGCATTCATCTTTCTCTGATTTTTCTGAATGTTTTTTATACAAGCAGTGTTTATTCATCCATATCTTGGAGTGGTATTGTTCTAGATTAAAATAGCTCCTTGCTCCCTTGGCCAAATTCTTCTGAAGTGGTTGTGCTGTAAGAGTGTTTCCTAAGTAGCTAAGATGAGAGCCAGCCAGGGGAGCACAGGGGAGAAGGAGCTGCTTGCAGGTGGAACTGAGCATCACTTGTTCTTCAGGAGGAGGTGTCCCAAGACTTGGACTTCCTTTACTGTGTTCATTCCTAGGTAATTTTTGCTTGCTTGCTTTTATTTATCAGGTTAGCTCACACACTGAGAGACATTTTACCTTGTACTGCAAAAAAAAATCTCTTTCCAGCAGTGGGAAAAAAATGACCATTTCTAAAGGATTTTTTTGGTCTTCAAAGTAGATCTTAACTCTTTGCTTAGGGTGGGAGCAGGAGGAGTTTCTGAGGGGTTTTTTGTAGCCATGCTAAAGAGGAGGATGCAGGAGACAAGTGGGAGCACTGAGGTCTTTAACCCAGCAGTATTGCTAGAGAATTGTTGAGTACAGATGGGACTGAATGCCACTAGGGAGCACAGGTGGGATTGTGGTTTGTCATGGGAACAGACAGCACAGGAATAAAAGTGAGACCCTAGTGCTTACAGAAGACACTTCTGGTTGTGCCACAAAGGAAGGAGAGGGATCTCTGGCTTTGCTTAAACCACTGCTTGAGTGCTTTTACTGGGGCTGTGGTTACACTGGGAGTGCTCTTCTTGGGAACCTTTCTGTTACTCCCCCAGAGGATCAGAAACACAAATGCCCTTTCCTGTGCAAAGAACAAGGTCTAAGATCAAGAAGTGTGTCTTTTTCTCTCTTGGCCTGATGCTTCTCTTGGGCTCTTCATGGAGTTCATTCCAAACCTTTTACTTTGTTGTGGTGAGGTTAAGATCTTGCCCTGAGCAGAGCAGAGCAGTTGATTGCCAAGGTGTCTTCAATTCTTCTCTATCCAATTCTGCTGAATCCCTTTTTCTGGCATGAAGGGAGGATGAGAGTGTGTCAGGTTTTACTGACATCACAGCCAAGCTGAATACTGGAGAGTGGCAAACCTTGCACCAGAGAGGATGGCTTTGTTTTGTTTGAAGGCCACTGTGGCCCCATCAGAGTACCACTGCTCTCAGAAGTATGTTTGCCTTGCTGTCACTGGAGGATGGATCAAGTTTTAATTGATGTTAGAGAAGAATGTGTTTCACCATCCGTGTCGAAACAGACAATGAGCCTGAAGTCCATTGCCTGCTGCTGGGCAGCCTCTATCTGCAGCTAAACTTGGGTAACTCCAAGACATAACTGTCTTTGCCTCTCCCCTCCCTCTTCATCCTGCTCACCTTGTTGCAAAATGTTATCGTTAACTCGTGATGGAAGAGGCTGAGTAAATTGAATCCAGAGTTTTTATTACTTTTTGTATTACAGACCTATTTTGTAAGAGACCAAAGGTCTGGTGGAAAGAAACAGCAAGGTTCACGTCAAGTCTTCAGAGTTTTTGCTTTCCTGTGCCCTTCTTTGGATTACAACTTGAACTTGGATTGCAACTGAGTTCCTTCTGTGTCTGCTGAAAGCATCTTGTGTATTGCTTTTTTGCTCTGTATTAACCAAGTGTCACTTAGTGTGAAGGTGAGCTTGCTAGATGTTTTATTTAAAGTTAGTGGTGCAATTTGTTGTATGTGCTTGTTAATAAACTATATTTTGGGATAGAATTACAGTCCATTCAAGTTAAGTCAATTTTTGCTCCTGGGGCTCTTCAGGTATGTTAGGATGAACCTTGTTTGCATAGCAATGCACTGCTAAGTCTCTTGTCCCAAGGCTGAGGTGGGGTGAAGATGCTTCTTAAAACACTACAAAGCCCAAAACACCAGTTCACTTCATCCCTTTGTCTGAGACAGCGTGGATCACCAGATCAGAACAGGAGCAAAATCCATATGGCAGCCTCTTCAGAACCTTCTATGGATTATCAACAGAAAAATCACTTTCAGTAGGGCTGTCTGAATTGATAGTCTGTAGATGTGGCTCTGGTTCTTGTGTTACTGATGAAGCAGCATTTAGCAGCTTTTTCCTCTCCTTTAATAGATAGCCTAGGAACATGGTTGCCAAAAATAAGTAGAAATATCTGGTTTTGCAGTGATTTCACTCCTTGCTCTGCAGCATTTTGCTTCAGTCAGAGCTGCTGCTCTCTGTGTGTTGTGATGAGTTGGGTGTGTGTTCTGGGTGAATCCTGGCATAGCCATCCTTAAATAACACCTGCCTTGGTCAAGGTGACTCTGAACCTCAGTCACAATGGATGCCTTGGAGCTTTGAGATACTAATCAGGCTTCCCTAGTGCTTGTTTGCTAGCAAGTGTGCAGTGACTTGCCTTTCCAGTGTTTTACAGGTGACAACAGCAATTTTCCTACCCTTGCAATGTAGGTAACCTCTCCTTGTGAGGCAGCAGGAGGAGGCAAGTCCCTTAATAAGTGAGGTGGGGTGGGGAGAGCAACCCTTAGCCTCTAACTGTTACCAACCGCTGCTGTGTCCCTGGTGAATTAGAAAGAAACAAATGGGAGAGCTTAACATCCTTTTCCTTTGCAATTAAAAGTACTTGGCATAAATGCAAGCTAAGTGGAAACTTCAGTGGCTGAATAATGCTATTGTGTGCAGGAAATGAGAGGAGCTGAGATCTCACTTGGAAAGGCACTAGATGTTTTGTGACTTCTAAGCCAAGATTTAGGGCTGCTCGATGTGGTGACATTTTGGGAAGGGATAGCTGAGTGGAGCCACTGCATCTCCATTCCCCAACCGAAGTGATCACTCCGTGTTCCAGTAGAACTCTCCCTGTTCTGCACTGAAGCATCCTACCAGTATTCCCTGTGGCTGCCTCAGGAGCCTGGGAGTGGCCATTTGGAAGTATCAGGTTTCTGTCTGCTGCTTCAGCGAGGAGGAGAGCAGAAGTTGGCCCAATGCTGGCTTTATCTTTGGACACTTTAAATAATTAAACCCTCCTAGCCTGGGATTTCAGCAGCCATTGATGCCCTTCAGACATCTCCCACTCCCAGGCAAAAGACCTTGACACATCTGGGAGAGATCTTGAGTCTCAAGAATGAAAGCAGTTCTGTTGTTGGAGCTACTGAAGTGATTTGACTTTCTGATGATGCTTCCAAGTGGCAATCAAAGGCTAATTTCTCAAGTGCCCTGATGCTCTTTTGTGTGTTCATGAGGAATGTAAATATTGGCTGCCTCTCTCTGTCACAGAAAGCTGTCAGTCATGGGTGCCTCTTCTGTTGCTAAATATGACTGCAACGGTGCTATGAGGACCAGTGCCTTGAGGGTGTTCTGCTGGCATTCTCTGTGAAGCTCATGCAACTTAGAAGCTTTAAATCCTTTTCTTCAGATCAGTTGAGAAAACTTTGTTGTAATGAAAGCTGCAATAGTGGCTTTGTTTATTGATTGGTACTGTGAATGTTCTGAGAAGCAAATCAAGCTGTTCTAGTAAGAAAGTAAAAAATGCTTTGTTAAATTCCATTCTGGTGCAGGTCAGGTCCACTGCAAAGTTTATGCTTTGTGTAAGAATGAGAAACAGCTGGGGCACATAATTCATGCTAAAATGGAGAGATGGTCCAAAGATGCTGATGACATTGCTTAAATCTTATGAAAAACTAGTTTAAAAAGATAAGCAGTGTTCCTTCTAGGGACAAGTGTTAACTAATGGTGGCATAAAATATGCCCTATTCTGCTTTGGTTGATCCACCTGGCTCCTATAATTCTGTACTTGTAGGTATTCTGGCTATCTTACTAGGTGTCCTTTACAGTTCCAACAACTGATTTTTAGTGTTCAAGCAGTTAGAAGAACCAAGCTGGGTGTTGTTGAGTCAGTTTTGATCACTGATTGTGTTGCTGGCACTGAAGTCTTGAAGCAGTGTGAGCATGGCCTTTGGCTGCCTTTGCTTCTGCCTTGTCTCCTCTGGCTCTCTAGTTTCATTCTGCAGAGAGCCAAGCCAATGCAGGTGAGCCATGAAGAGAAGAATTACCAAGAAAATGAGCTTTACCTTTCTTTAGAAAGCCTGGCTTTCACATTCATCACTGAATTCTTGTTTAACAGGTGAGAGGAATGGTTATTTTTGTGCCTTGGACACTTTGGGTACTCAAATATAATGTTATAGGGCAAATACAGACTAGATAGAAGGAAGGAAGTGTTTACACTGAGGGTGCTAAGACACTGGCCCCTCTTGCCCAAAAAGGTGGTAGGTGCCCCATCCCTGGAACCAGTCTGCTGAGGCTCTGAGCAACCTGCTCTGGTTGCAGGTGCCCCTGCCAACTGCAGGGGGTTGGACTGGATGGCCTTGAAAGGTCCCTTCCCACCCAGACCATGGTGTGGTTCTGTATTCGCTCTGTTTTATCTTAGATCAGTACTTTGTATCAGAATTTTGGATCCAGCAGTGTCTAATCCTAGCCCTAAAGCTTCCGTTAGGAAATGTGGGGACTCAAGTTTCTCTAGTAGCTCTCCCTAAACTGTAGCCAAAACTGGTGTCTGATTGCTGTAAGGATATTTGGGAGGTTTGAATTGAAAACCTCTGTTTAATTATCTCCTTTTTCTCTCCTCCCTCAAGGAAGCTCAAATGATGCAGGAATTGATCCCTACTAGCTGGAGATTGCTGTGCAGGTTAGTGCTGAGGCTGTTCCCCTCCCTGCCTGGCAGCTGGCAGCTGTCTGACATCTCTGCCCAACTCCCTGCTCTCTGGCCCCAAGCTGCAAAGATGAACAATATTGATTCCAGTCCAGCTGATTGCAGCCTTATCAGGAGGTGTTATAGACTTGCTGGGACTAGTCTTTTCCTTACAGGAACGTTTATCCATGGGGATCTAGGGTGTTGTGTAGCAAGAAGCTGCAAGAGGGAAAATGAATTGACTGTTTTCATTTACAGTCAGTAGCCTGAGATTTTACTGTGGCTTTAGCTATTCTTGATTAATTTCATATGTGGATGCTCCTCTTCCAGAATAAATGTGCCTTGTTAGGAAAGAATCTAATTCCTTTAATTTCACTTGGGAATAAGTACATCCACACACCTGGTGTTTAAAACTGAGATCACTATGAATTGAGACTCAACTGTGTTCTGGATCAGATCTCATGTGTAGCTAAATCCTTGTGTTCATTTAACAAGAGCTGATTTGTTGTTTAAAATTCTTTCTTTTGGCAAGTACCTGGTTGGAAAATACAAATTCTGCTTGCATATTAAGATTTGGGAGGGGGAATACAAAAAGTCTAAAAACAATTGGTTTGGAAGCACTGCCTTGGAAAACCTCGTTACACATCTGATGTTATGCTGGTGGTTCATTCTGAAACATCTGTCTTTAGGCATGTCAAAAAGATTTAGTTTGGTGTATTTCAAATTGAGAAATACAACTTTGAAACATGGCTTGGGTATTGAAGTTTTCTGCTGTGAAAATGACTTTGATGTCTCTACGATTCCATTTTCTGATGCAGGCACTCAGAAGTTGCTCTCTTGGGCAGCTCTCCTTGCTGGATGTGGCTCCAGTTCCCTAGACACAAGGCAAGGCTACTGCAGGGTCTCAGCAAGCACTCTGTGTCCCTTGTGAGCTTGGTAAGGCAGGAACTGAGGAGAGAACCATCTCCTCCCTGACCTGTCCTGCTCCTCAGGCCCATGGAGCCCTGTGGTGCTGCTCTGGTGCAGTGCTTTAGTTGAAAGCTTGCAGCTTTTAGCAGTGTGGATGTGGTTCAGCTGCCAGAGGGGTCTTGCTGTCAAAAGAAGGATGTGAACTTCCCTAGTGCAGCATGTGCACTGTGAATGCATAAGCACAGGGGAGAGCTTTCCTCAAGATGTATTACTAAGCTCTTTAAGATTTAATACTCTCTTGAAGTTCAAGCCAGCATAAGGGAAGGCTTAAGCAGCTTAATGGGTTAAAATGATCCACGACTGTGTCCTTCAGACAGTTTAAAGACCCTGCAGCAACCCAGGCAGGCCACCTGTTCCTCTCCCAGACAAACAGGTTACCCTCCTGACCTTTATTCTGCCACCCTCCAGTTTTGCCTGGCCTGGCTCCACGTGTGGAGTGATTGTTCTGAAGTTTGTCATTGTTTAAAATGCCACTTGCCAGAGTTTAATGTGCACAGCTGCAACCTGAGCCCTCGCCGCGTGTTAATAAGACTAAAACCCTTGGGCTGACACCAAAAGATCTGCTTGCACTTGGCATGTCATAAATTAACATCATTCTTACCTGCCAGGGATGATTCACTGCTGGCTCAGAGCACATTTAAACTTTAGAGGATGCCAGCAAACGGGGCGGTGGTTTGACCTGCCACGTGGCCTGGGACTGCTGCTTCTCCCTCTGCCTCCACCTTCAGCTGCAGCCTGTCAGCAAACAGAAGCTCTTTATGGTGGTGTGAGAGCTCCTGTTCGTGTGCCACCCAGGCCCTCCTGCCCCCAGCTGCCAAAGGACTGCTCTGTTTGTGGCTTTCAGATTCCTAACTGGATTGTTACTGCTGGCTTTGGGAGTGGTCTGGGGGGTTCATGCTTGACTAGATGTTAGCCTGTTGTTGCAGCAGCTTTCTTCCTGCAGATCCTGCCTCGCCTAGGCAGGCAGCAATGTGACAGCCTCTTAGCATCCCAGGAGCTGCATCTGAATTGCATGTTAGCAGAGCACACTTGCCCAGCTAACAGCTCGCAGCAGGTGGGTTGAGCTGGTGCCCATGCTAGGCAGCGTAGGAGGGGGAAAGGGATGCTCCACGTGGAAATGAGGGAGATCATGTTGCAGGTTTATATGCCAGAGGTTGAACGTGCCCTTCGGAGCCCAGACTTGTGGGCTCCAGTGTCACAGTGACTGGCCAGCAGTGGGGTGCTGCTTTGTGCTGAGGGACTGGCAGTGCTGCTCTCCTGTTTACTTGCTCACTTCCTCGCTGTGTCCAGGGAAGTGCAGTGCAGCCCTGGCAGTGCAAAGAGTCCCCTGGGCTGCTGCATGATGGAGAGAAACAGGAGGGAAGAAGGGATAGGAGAAATTAAAGATGTTTCTTCCCTTTCTCGTTCAAGTCCATGGATGGGGAGAGAAGGCATGTATTTAGCGTGGCCTGGGGAGGTATTCATAGAGCTCCTAATAGAGACTAGGCCTTTTTATAGTGACTCAAGATTTGTCTCCTCACACTCTGCCCTCAGGGCTAATGTGTTCCTTGTAAAATAATGTGAAGGCATAATGTGCTCCTTCAGCTCAAACTGCTCTCTTGCTTTCCATGATGTCTGTGTTGCCTATTTACCTTGGCCCATCTAAATCATTTGTTAAATACCAAGTTTGTATAAGCAGACCTGTGTGGACCTTGGACCCTTGGAGTCTGGTTATAGACATCAGGAAACAGGCCCTGCATCTGTCTGGGATGAGTTTGAATCTGGAAATGCAGAGTGTTGTGTGGAACAGGGTGTAACCATCATTTGGTTAGGGGTAATTATGGTAGGCAATGCCAGCAGCAGGCTGCAGCCCTTCTCCTGTTCCCACCACAACTGCACACAGGCTGGCAGTTTAACCCTGCTGGAACTCCATTGTTGTAGTCAGCACTGGATCCAGGATCTTTTCTTCTCCACAATGATAAATGTCCCAATATGTATGGGTAAGAAATGAGGAGAGCTGGAAAGGGATCATCCCTTCAGCAGGACAGACAGCAGACCTGAGCCTGCAGCCCCAGCTTCCCTGCAGCAGCACTGCTGAGGAGCAGAGTCAGTGTGTCTAGGACAAGGAGAGCAGCTCTCCTCAGCTCAGCTTGCAGACACATGGGGGTTGCTGCCTGAGCTGCAGAAAGGCTCAGGCAGTCTCTGTTTTGTTTTGTGGCTAGTGCGGGCTGTTGGGTTTTATTATTTTCTCTTTATGCACGGCTGACATGGAGTGGAGAGCTGGTTGCTGGGCAGTGGGGAGTGCAGTTGGTAATAAAGGTCTGTTTTCTCACTTTCTCTATTTTTGTCTCTGGGCAGGATGAGGCACATCAGGGGAAAATCTGACTTGAAACAGAAGCTCAATTTTAAGTTGGAGTTAGTCCTGCCGAGAGAGGTTTGCTTACACCACAACTGTCCATCATTCCAGGGCACAGTGCTGTGCCTGCCCATGCAATGGCAGCTCCTGGGCCTGGCTGCCACTTCCCCCCTGGGCAGGAGCTCTAAAGCAGGGTACAGTATTCCACCAAACCCTGATCCCTTCATTAGTGGTGTTTCAGTGCCTGGGGCTGCTTGTCCCTCAGCTCACACAGGGCTTGTGACCATGCGGAAAAGGTGACATACCCCCTCCTGTAATGAGGGAATGGTCTTTATTAGCATTGGAGTGAAGATTCCTGAGTCTTGCACCTTTTCTTCCTGTGTCAGGCACCTGCAGAAGTTCTGTGTATCCTCTCAGCACTCTCTGTGTGTCAGAGCCTGCCAGTGGTCTCTTATTTGCAGAAGGATTTCTTGCTTGCAAGGAGAATTTTGCTATCACTAAGTGAAAACTCCTCTTTGGAAGAACTCTTCTTTTGCTACAAACTTGTTGAGTCTCTCCAGGTGAGTCTGTTTTCAACAAGGTCACCGGATATCCTCCCATCTGCTCCCATGAGGAGATGAGTGAATCCAGCTGAGCTGTGGTTTGTGTGTGCCCTCTCCAAAATGAGCTGCAGAGCTGATAATTCTTCACCCCTTGCCCCTCCCAGCTCTGCAAATCACAGCTTCTGTCAAAGCTGACCTGAAAGATCACATCAGCTGACAGACAGGCTGTGACAAGCCTAGGCATGTACTGGAGTCCCTGGCCAGGCTGCTCCATGGACAGCACTGGGAGGCTGCTTCTTGTCCCTTCAGTCTGAGGCAAGGGACAATCAGTGCTCAGCGCTGCTGGAGGCAATAGGAAGGCCTTGCTGCTCAGTAGATGGTGCAGCAAGAGCCTGTAGCTGATATTCCTGGCTTTGGGGCTTTGCTGGTGTAGAGAGGAGCAGAATGTGGCTGAGGGTGAGGGTGTTTGTGCTTTGGCAGTGGGGCTGAGAGGAGAAGCTCCAGAGGGCTGGGCCGCAGCAGCTAGCTGTGTTCTCTCCCGTAGATGGCCTTCCGGAGACATGCTGGCTGAGTGGAAAATGGAATGGAATTCCCAGAGCCTCCTGGTGCACTACCAAGGTATTCCTGCCAGCTTTCCAGCCCGAGATGTTGGTGCAGCTGTAGGGGCCAGCTCTGCAGATAGAGCTGGTTGCAGATTAACCCCCACCAGAGCAGGAGGATTACTGAGAGAGGTGCTTGCTTCACCTGGGAAGCAGCACACACTATAGCCACAGTTGCCTTTGGGGTAAAATTAGCTGAGTTGAGTGGATCAGTCTCTTTTCAGACTGCCTCCCTTTTTTTGAAAGTTCGTTTGTTTGTTCTGGTTCATAAACTGAGCAGTACAAACAGCAGCAAAAATGTGATGCATCCCAAATTCTAGCTGTGAGGATGGGTTTCATGACCACTGCAGTCTGCACAAGGTCTTTTAGATCCAAACCATCTGTGAGGCTCAGAGGATGTAAACTATTCATGCTGTCCTAAAGGTTTACCAGGGCCCTAGTGTGCCAGGGTCTGTAAGAGAGCAGACCTGCACCACTGGCAGTCCTGAGGGTCTTGTTTTAAGCTGCTATTGAATAGATGGAGCCTTGTCCTGCAGCATTTAGTGGTGGGGAAAGAAGCAGAAAAGGGGTTTAACAAGTGTCTCATATGGTTTGTGTTGTCTCTGCTATGCTGAACCTTCCTTTCTGCTCACACAGCAGGGTTTTTCTTTGCCTGTCTTTCCTTTGTGCAGATGGTAGCAATAGGTTTTGTTTTCCCCCCCCAGCCTTAACAGCCTTGGCAAGCTTTCATTTGCTGGCTAGTTTTGGGTGGTGCTGGAGGATTGCTCCACTCAGTACATTTCCAAGACTGGCTGTTTAACCCAAGCTCTATAAAAACAAACTCTCCTTTTTTTGTTGTTTATTTGTTTGAGAGAAGGGACCTTGGGAAAGCAGATAGGAAAGTTGCTCTGTTTTGTCCACTGAGGGAGCTGGCTTTGAGTTACATTAGAATAGCAGATTAGCTTCTTGCACAAATCTCCCACAAGTAGTGGGCTGAGTTGGGAAAGGCTGGTGGGCAGAGGTACTGGAAACAATCTTCTGCTGTGTGAAAGCATCCACAGGAGGGACTAATGAAAGCTCTGGCCTCCTATCTCCAGACTCCACAGCAAAGCTTTCCAGTCCATCCAGTGGCATAGATCAGCTGCAGAATACAATACCCTGAGCTTGTGCATTTGCAACATGACTTTCTCTTTTTTCCCCCCAGTCACAGTAATGCAATGTGATACCCAAGAGCAATTGTAGCATGGCAGCCCCTCAGCATTCTGCAGCAGTGCTGGGAGCAATGGTTAGCTTACAGAGAATGAGTGGCCTCGACTGCTCCACTGATGCAGGTGCAAGTGGATTCGAAGCAGAAACAGGTGAAGTACTACCATTTTTGTTTCATAACTAGAACAACTCAACCCAAAGCAAGAGATGAGCGCTAGGTTTCCTAAACCTTTACAGAAAGCCCATGAGAGGGACATAAACAGAGCCATGTGCTCCTGAGGCCAGGTCCTTGTGCCTTTACTAGTCTGTGTTTATATATGTATATGTGTATTTATATAAATATATATATATTGTGTATGTATTACATGCAGTTTATATACTAAGGGGACTTAGCACCAATGTCATTTCTTTCCTTGCCTGCCTGCATGCCAGTCTAACTGAAGACACTCTGCCCTTGGCACCTTCCTGTAGTACCACAGCATGTGTGGGCACATCTGGATTGGCAGCTTTGTGCATTCTTGGTGCACCTTCACCTTTTGGGCTTGACTTTGTGGCAGAGACCTGTACTGTACTAGAGATTGTGGGACTCAGGCTTTGGGCTCTCTCTTCTATCTTGAGGCTGTAGTTTGAAATATTCCCTCCTCAGGTGTTTCATTTGAGCCTGGTTCTACTTGAAAAAGAGCCTGTACATCCAACAGGCTGCCATGGCAGCAGCAACAAAAGAAACAGAGCCACTGCTCAGTGCTGCATTTGTTCCTCACGTGTGTTCCAGGACTGCTCTCCTCAAAGCTCCTCACAGGTTGTTCTCCTCTGTTGCTAGAGCTGTGTGTCTGCAGAGGAAGGCCCAGCTCTGCCCCTTGAGCAGTCTGCTCCATCTGCTGCTCCTCTTGCTGGAGCTGTGTGTGGAGGCAGTGCAGTGATGCTGGGCTCACAGGCACTCCATCAGTCTCTCTGTCAGTGCTTGGCTGCTTCCAGTAACCCATGCTAGGTGAGCTCACACAAAGCTTGAAGGTTAGTGCTGGGCTTCAGTGCTTTTAGTCTGTTAGGAATAAGACCACTGCCATGGGCAATAAGCCTATCAGGCATAAAAATACCCTGGGCATTCAGGTCTGCTGTTCTGGGGGAAGCAGCAAACTGCTGTTGCTGTGAGCTAGCTCCCAAATGTGGTCTTTAGAAGCCTTCCCTCACCAGGAGGGATAAGACCATGGACAAAAACTAGTTAGATCTAGTCCATAGTTTCAGTTCTCTGTAGGCTAAACCTAGGCTCTCAGTTAAATTCCCTCCTCCAGCTAGACTTCCATTTCAGTGGAAATGGAGTTCTTCACAGCTGGCCTCAAACTTCCTGAGGAGTGTGCAAAAAGGAGTCAGAGAGACTCCTGAAGTTTTCTCTACTTGTTAATGTTCAATACTCAGGGTAAAAGCAGACCACTGGAGAGGCCAGCAGGTCTCCTTTGCTCCATGTGGGGTTTTATTGAGATGGATGTGGACTGCACAGCCTGGAACACAAGTTGTTTGTTTTAATTTACAAATTAAAAATAAAACCATGTTTATTTGCATCAGTTCAGGGGTCTTTTTCTCACAGCTGCTTGAAAAGTGAGCTCCAGCTGCCAAGTGAAATAAGGGTTACTGGTACAATGTGCACTGGGAAGGGCAGAGCTGGAAATGACTCTGGAAGCAACAAGACACTAGTAGGTACAAATACAGAGAGATCCATGTGAAGCACAGAGCTCAGCTGGGGCTTGTGGCTGAGGTGCTTGAAGGTGTTGCAAAAAGGCAGCCACCTCCAGCAAGTAACCCCCCTGAGTGTGGGGATGAGGAAGCCATGTCCCCAGGGAGGCTGGCAGGAGCAGTTCTCCCCTGCCACACACCAGCTGCCAAGCCATGGCTGGCATTCCTGCTATGGAAAGCTAGCTGGGAGGTGGCTGAGTCCCTGGAGTCCTCTCTTGTCAAGCTTTGTGCTCTGGTGTTGGGCAGTGGTTTGCCCCTCAAAACTGGTGAGGAGAAAGCTCATCTTGCCAGCTCTGCTTTCTCCTTGTGCTGTGTGGATGTGTCCAGGCTCGGGGAGGTCTGTGTGGGCTCAGTGCTGGGTCTGCTCTTTGCCTGTGAGATGCCCAGAGGGCTGCAGGGAGGACACTTGTCAGAGGTCTCTGTTTGATGCTGCTGAAGTGGTTTGTGGGGCAGGGATGGCTGCTGTGGCCTCAGCTGTTTCATCTGACTCATCTGCTACAGTGGAATAAATGACCATCATCTCAATGTTGTTTTGCTGTGGCTGAAGCTATCAGTACAGACAGTGTGGTGCTAGGTATTGTATCTATTTACAGATAGATTTTTCTGCCTTGTAGAGGAGAAACGCAGGATAAAGAGAGTAGGCATGGCAGAGAAGGCTCAGAGAAGCTGAACTGTTTGACAGCTCCATGCAGGGGCCAAAAGTTCAAGTCACATCTTTTGACACCTCGCAGAAAGACTGTCTTTTCTCTCATTAATGATAAGGAAATGTGGAGGAGTCTGACTGAGAGATAGCCCAGATCCCATGGAGACAGTGTCCTCTCAGGCTGCCTCACAATCACAGAATGGTTTGGGCTGGAAGGGACATGAAAGTTCATCTCATTCCAACCTCCCTGCCATGGGCAGGAGCACCTTGCACTAGATCAGGTTGTTCAAAGCCCCATGCAGCCTGGCCTGGCTGTACTGACTGGGCTGAAGGAGCAAGGTTCTCTGCAAAGCAGCACACAGCCCTTGCTTCCATGTGAGCCATATGCCATGTGTGTGCTGGGGCAGCCTGAAGCCTTCTGTTGCTGGCCCCCCCTCAGCTCCCAGTGCTTTGGGACCAGAATTTAACAAGGCACTTTACAATGGTTTGACACCATTTGGGTAGATGAAGCTGGCTCAGAAAGCATCCACCCACTTGCTAAACAATGCCTCAGGCTCTGAAGGCATGAAACGGTTGCTCTGCTCTGCTGCCTACATGCAGCTCTCCAGGTGGAGTTGGGTTTTGATGTTATCCATCCCCCCTGATGGCTTGTGAGCAGGCAAATCCTGGCTCCACCTCCCATCTCTCCTGTCTATAATTGGTAGTGTAATTTTTGGGAGCCTGCTTGTTGCAAAGCCTTGCACTGACAACAAGAAAATGTCTCTGTCTTTGCAATTTGGTGATGAGGGGGGAAAAAGAAACAGGAGCAAGAGTTTAATGAAAACCCCCAAAACCAAAGGATGCTGCACATACTTGCTGGGAAATTCTGAGTCCAGCTGAGTTCTCGTCTCAGAGGGATGCTAAAATGGCCAGGGTTATTGCAAATTCTATCCTTGCTTAGTTCAAGAATTGGTGATTTTAGTGCTGGATTTGACTTCTTGGAATTGCAGAGACACGAAATGTTGGAGAAATCTTGAGTTCACTTTGAAGCCATGGAGGTTCCAATTCTGAGTCAAGGTTTAAAAAAAAACCCAAACCCAACAATCATCCCACCAACAACTACTTTCTTTTTTTAACCAGAAGCATATAATCTTCCTTGGAACTCTTCTGAAGCAGCAGAAGGGTGAAGAGATGGAGATTGTGAGCTGGCACAAGTGGTGGCAAGCATCATGCTTCACTGGTGCAGATCCACATGTAGATGTGTTGAAACTGACAGCCAGGGAAGGACAAACAGCTGGCTGCCATGCTGCCAGAGCTGCCTGGGAAGTGGCCCAAACACAGAAAAGTTCTTTTTCTTTAAAAAAAAAAAAAAGGAAAAAAAGGAAAGGTGGACCAGGAGAGCAAAGTAGCTGTCTTCAAGGATGTTTGAAATAATGAAAAGCACTGATGTGCAAAGCGATTAAGAGATCTTTGAGGATCAAAAGCCTTGATTCAGTTTTGCCAATGGAAGAAAACTTTTCATCTGTTCTTAGGTGGACCTTAAAGTAGGGCAGGAGGGTGTAGTTTCTAAATGGTTTCATTTCAAAATTTACTTTGGGCAGGGGGAAAGGATTCTTTCTGTTTGTTCTTGCTCTTGTTATTCGGTGTCCTTAACACAAAAGGCCAGGCAGGCTCTGAAATGAAGAGCAGGGTCGTTCTATGAACTGGTGGTTCATTAGTCTCCTTTTGATATGGCAGAACAGTAAGGGACCCTTTTCTTTTTTGCTTTCCCTTTCTAGTAATGTCTGTGTTCTTAAATCAAGACATCTTCCCTCATCATGCTGCAGGGGCTGAAGCTTTTTCCAGCTTTCCTAAGTGGGTTGTACCAATAATGCTCCTCATGTGCAGACAGAGCACACAGGCAAAAGAGGCATAAGGAAGCCAAACTTCAAGGTTTTCCATGCTCCCTGCAGTCAATTCTGCTTCCCAGCTCTGTGTTTATTTGGAGCTGGATGACTCCCACCAGGTCTACTCTGTGTTTGTTTTCCCTGGTAGCTTCTTGCCAGCAGGACCATAGAGCAAGCAGTAGCCTTGGGAAGGTGCCATAAGGGAGGCTCAGAAGTGCAAATTGCTGGATTCCAGCACTTGGAGCTCCTGAGCAATATGCCCCTTTTTAGGGAAGGGGTGATGGAAGTTAGAAACAAAAGAAGGGGAAGGGAGCCAGGGCTGTGAGAGCAAAGACGAAGAGATTTGGAAGAAGACAGAGCTCAGGAATGGCTTTGTCTTTGGGTTTCTGCAGGGGACAGTGGAAGAGCTCCCTCTTCCTGTTCCAGCCTGCTTTAACCATTGTGGGAAAAGCCTTCCTTGCAGGCTGGACTGTGTCAGGGATCCCAGCACCCGTGAGGCAGTGTGTTTCTTCCAGCATGGATTTGCTCTGTAGGTTGAGCAGAGCAGCTCTGCTGCATCACACATACACTGCCACTAGAGCATTCCTGGCAGCTTGCTGGAGTTTGGAGGCAGGAATCACCTCGCTGGTGGAAGTGCTGTGTTAGTCCTGTCCCCTTGGAAAGGCCTGGTGACACTAGAGAGGTGATGTGTTTCTGTTGCCATTGCAGATGCTTTGAGCAGGCATGTGGTGCCAGAGCAGCACAGGTGCTTCCTGTCCCTGGAGCTCATGTGCTTCTGCTGTGTGGTTTCCTGATGTGTCCTAGCTCAGGTCAGGTGGTAGGTGTGCTCTAGCCTAGTCAGGAGGGCATCTGTGATGCACTGCTTTTTAAAGCCTGTCTTCTCCTCTAGAACTTAATGAACACAAGTGCTATTTAGTCACCACGTGTGCAGCAGAGATGGCAGCTCCTGTTCATGCTGTTATGGGAAGCACATCTGTGTGCTGCACAGCCTCTGTCATGCTCTAGTGACAGAGCAGTGGGGGAAAGCTGACAACAACATCAGCAAAAGCTGAAAGCTGGCTGTTCCCACAACAGCAACACTGGCAAGGGGCAGGCTGGAGAAGTTTTGCTAGGGGAAATTTCTAGCAAGGTGTGGACTGCATGAGGAATTAGTCTGTGTCCTTCTGAGATTCATCAAATCAGAATGGTTGGGGTTGGAAGGGACCTTAAAGATCATCTAGTTCCAGCCCCTGTGCCATGGGAAAGGGATACTTTCTGCTAGATGAGGCTGCTCAAAGCCTCCTCGAACACTTCCAGGGATGGAGCATCCACAGCTTCTCTGGGCAAACTAGTCCAGTGTCTCACCACTCTCACAGGGAAGAATTTCTTCCTTACATCTACTCTAAATCTACCTTCTTGCAGTTCAAAGCCATTGCCCCTTGTCCTTGTCCAAGGTCACTCTCCAGCTTTCCTGCAGCCTCCTCTAAGTACTGGGAGCTGCTATAAGGTCTCCTTGGAGCCTTCTCTTCTCCTGACTGGACAACTCCAAGTCTCTCAGCCTTTCTTCATAGGAGAGAGTGTCTCTTTCCATCTGTTCCTAGCACTGCTATCTCCATATCCATGGCAGGAATGAAATGTCCCCACTGCTACAAGCCTAGTGTAAAAGTTTGTCATTACAAGCCATTTTGTGAGCAGTATGATGAGGGAAAAGATCACCTCCTGTGGGCTGGTAATCTACACCCTCTTGGACTTGAAAGCAGGCATAGATTACTTTACTGCATGCATTAATTTTCTCCATGATTTTTATCCTGCTCTACCATCCCTGTAAGCGTGTGTCATTTCAGCATATTATCAATTCTAAGAGTGAAGAGAGTCTTGGTGCATGCCTCTGGGGTAGAGGGGTGGAGATGAGATTGTCCATGTATTATCTTCTGACAGTAGCTTCTCTCCTGGTGTTCACATAAACAGTTATTTTTAGGAAGATCATATATTTCCCAGTAATTGTTTTAAATGCATCAAAGAGCTGGCTGACATAAAGCCTGTGATTTATGGGTTCCCACTACTTTTTAATAGCTGAACTTAAATCCTGGATTCACTGAAGCCATTTGGAAAATTGGGATTATTCCAAGCTGGAGCAAAGGGAGGGAGACTGGTATTTTGCCAAGATCAGCAGTGATTCATTCCCACATTCATGCTCAGCATCCAGTGAAGGGCAGAAGCTGGGAATGCTGTAAGGAGAGCTAGCAAGAGATTATCATGTAGAAGGTGACTCTGCCCTCCTCACTCCCTCTGCTGCTAGTTAAGGTCTTTTGAATGAGAAGGAGCACATTTTGTCATGGTTTTTCTTTGTCCTCTCTAAAAGCAGATTTATTGATAGGACCCTCAAGCCAGCTAACTCACCTCCTGTCTGTAAGGCAGGGAGAGAACTGAACACTGGCTATCCCAAAGAATGTCCCTGTAGGGGTGAAGGACTGGAGAACACCTCAGGATAAATAGACTTTGGAAATAGCCTACAAAGAGATGTTTTAGTGACTGCTTGGAATGAAGCAATGTCTGTATCAGGTTAGCCCAGCAGCCTCTGGCAGCCTGAGCAGGGGCCCTGAGGGACCTGCAAAGGAACAGGGTGGACCCAGGACTCATTGCTGGCACATTCTGTCACGCTCCAGTGCTGTTTGGCCCCTGAACACCCTGGCTGAGAGGAGATCACAGAATAAATTAGATGGGTGATAATATAGTTTAGATTAGGTGATAAATCTTGAAGTAATAGAAAAAGTGGAATATTGCTGCGATCTAAGATTTGCTAGGTTTTGTTTAGCCTGAGGACACTTGTGCTTTTGGTGCCTGCACCCAGGGCTCAGACTCTTACAGCTGGACAAACAGTCACTGACACCTGGGCATGAAGAATGAAAGGGGCTCTCTGTCCCCCCAGGAGTCTGTCCTCACTCTGTCCCTCCTGCTTGCAGGGACTGTGGTCCAGCTGCACTTCCAGGAGCCAGGGCCATGCTTCTGGGGAGAGCCAGGCTTGTACAGCAGGGCAGCTGAACTACTTCTTAGCTGTAAGCCCCTTGGGAGCTCTTCCCTTGGAGAGCTCTGTTCTCCTTGTCCTCAGGCCAGCTGACAGCCCAGTAAAATTTCTCATGGTGTTTCAGTTCTCCCAGCCCTGGGAGAGAGGCTCAGGGAGATGGTCAAGTAAAAGGAGCCAAATATCCCAGCATGGTTCAGTCCCAGCAGAAAGGAAAGGACTTTTTTTTTCTCTCTGGTAGAGCAAGGGCACAGCCACAGTGTTTGGTTCTTCTCCTGATGTGATCATCCCTGTTGAGTGTGTTTGAAATAGAACAATTGTGAGGGCTGTGCTGTCATGGTCAGGAGGCAAAAATAAGCCAATTTGTGTCTGTGGATAAGAAGCAGTAATAAACCCCTGAATTTCGAAAGACATAGAGGAGCATTGACATCTAAATGCCAGAAATTCTAAGCCCTTACCTTGCTGATTCATGTGGCATTTGGAGGGGCTGTGGATTTTTATTTCATTCTGGTATTTGTGGTATTTCCTGCCATTAGTATAGGAAAACCCTTGTGTGGTAAATGCTGGCTTTCTCCTCTGTTAGTGGCAGCCACTGGGACTTGGGTTCATGAGAGGCAAAGCATCCTTTTGAATACTGAAGGATCTCAGAGCTATGAGGAAGGAAAATCTCCTTGGGGTTGACTAAGGATGTTGGTCCTGTGACTGGGTGCCAGCTGAATGGTCCTGAGCAGAATCAAATCTTCTCTTGAAATCCAAGAGTCTGTGGCTTAAAATGCATTGGGAGGTTTCAAAAGCTGTAGCTTGGGAATACTATTGATAGGAATTTAATCCCAGGCTCTCCAAAGCAATCTGTGTCTGAAGGTTTCAGGTACAAGTAAGGCAGCCCTCAGGAACTGCTGGGTTTGTTGCAGATTAGGCTGGAGATTGGGCCCTTTTAGATGTGTAATGGAAAAATATTAGCCAACGTCCTTTCCTTCCCTCCACCCTCTCATCAGGGCACATATCACATTGCACTATCTGGCAGGGAGCTCCAACTGTTATTTGAGAAGAGAGAGGAATGCAAGGGATGTCAGCAGAAAACAGCTGAGTAGCAGTCACATTTCTTTGGCTTGAACCTGCTCCACGGGGGAAAAGAAATGCAACAACTGGGCTTGTTTCACCCCAGCACAATCAATCCTTTGGAAGCAGCTGATGGTTGTGAGGGCTTCCCTTCAGAAGCTGGGCTTTGGGATGCTGCTGGGTGGACAAATTGTTCTGTGCTCTGGATGTGGCAAGTCAAGCTCCACGGGGCCAGTGCTGGCCTCAGGGAAAGCGCTGGAGCTGAAGGGGCACTGGCTATCACTGATCCCTTGTGCAGCTGCAGCCTGTTACTGTAGAGGGGCAGCTTGAGGCTGCATCTCCATGGCCTCTTCAACTGTTTATCTATATTGGCTTCAAAGAGAAAAGCCTGAAGAGCTGGCTCCAGTGAACTTGCCCAGTGCAGCAGCAGAGGTGCGTGCAAGGCTAGTGTTAGCTGAGCCTGGCTGGAGTTAAATGGTACCCTTAATCCCCTCAGAGTGGCAGAGGCAAGTGAAAAGCTCTGCTCTGCTTGGGCTGAAGGCTCTGCACGTGGAGATGCTGGTTCACTTCAGGGCAGTGCTGTCTCTACGTGCAAGTGCCCTTTTCTCTGCTGGCATTTGCTTTGCTGCTGAGGAAAGAAGTCACTCTGCAGTGCCTCCTGTCACAGGCTGGGGATGTGTTGAATTTTTGGTTCATGGAGGCTTTCTACCTAAACAACAATGGTGCCAGCAAACAGCTAGAAACAGAATGGCAGAACAGGAGAAGACTGAAGTGTTTTCCTCTGACATCTATGCCTTGCAGTCCTGATTTTAGCTGGGTTTTGCCTGGTTATTCACATCACAGAGATCCACGTTTTTCTTCTCATTCTCACAGCTGTTGCAAGCAGCAGGAGGTTGCAGTCTCCTAACATGATCCTTCTTGGGATCTTTCTTGTCTGACTGGGGTTTTGTGTCCCTTCCCTTGCTGTGTTCTGTAGTTTTCCCCATTTCCTGCCTCAGGACTACTCTGATGGGACAGATGGCTCTTGTCTAGAACAAAAACCCAAGTGAGCAAGGGAACAGGAGCTGTTTCTCTGATTCCTCCCCAGCTTTGCTGTGGCTCCCAGAGGGAGATTTTCAGTTATACAACAGCCCTACTTAGATCCCCAAGCCCCTGATCTTTAGGGTTCTCTCTAGCCTAAATCAGTGTCCATGCTAAGGTCAGTTTGGGGAGGTTTTGTAACTGAATGCAATAGGAGCAAAACAGACCTAAGGAAGGTGTGGTTTCTGCAATTCTACTTCCTTTGCAGTCAAAGGAAGCCCTCCATTAATTTCACTAAAAAGAGAAATAAAATACAAACCAGGGAATTGGATAATTTGCACGAGTTTATTTTCCTGAGGGGTCTGGAATAATTTCACACACTGAGAAAATAGACCCAACAGGAGAGATGTTCCCTTTACACTAGTGCAGCTGAATGGTTTTGTTTGTAAAATTAGATTCTTCAAAATGTGGTATGAATGGTGTTTTGTAAGTGACTGCAGGAGTGACACTGATGTCCTGAAACAGTGCATTCAGACCCTGAACAAGATCCCATGTGCTGCTCTGAATCCTTTGTCTTTGGCTGTGCTTGCTGTGTCCCTCAGCCCAGTTGTTGGGGCACTGGTGCTATTGCCTGGTGCAGCCCTGCTGAAGCAGATACATCTGTATTTGCATGCAGATTGGGAGGAGGCAGCTTGCCTGTAAATACTGTGCTAATCATTACAGATTCCATGCTTCATCAGGACTCTGATGCCTAATTGGCTGCTGCCTTGCCTATGACTCTCAATAGCCTGATCCAGAGCAATAGGAATTGTTGAATCTACATAATAAAGCAAGTGTGATGAAAGGTGAGTGCACACCTACTTTAGATGGGTGTTAGCATTCTCATCAAGGTCAAAGCAGGGTTTTATTCCCCTTCCACATATACATATTCATCAAGCCTGTGCACAACTAATGAGTTGGAAGATTAAATGGTTGTGGATTAAGAACAAACCCTCCTGTTCTCCTCATTAGATTGGAAATTACCTAGTTCCTCTGATTAGAATTCTGAATTCAAACCAGCTAACACACTGGCACAGTGCTCCTCAGCTACTGGCAAAATTCAAGCCTAAGAGTCACTGGAACAGATTACCAGTTGATTTCCTCCAATCCCCCCAGCCCTCAGAGAGGCCAGTGCCTCCCCTGAAGGATCCAGGGAATCCTTGCCCAGAGGTGTCTTGGCCCAGGGCAGAGGGACTGTGCTGCCAGGGTTAGCCAGCAGACAAGAGCTCAGGCCAGGAGCAGGTTTTCTACTCTATCTAGCAGGGATGTTCCTTCTAGTCCCTGACAATAGGCATTTTACCAAAGGTACTGAGAGAAGTTCTTTGTATTAAAATGTCTTTGTTGTAACAACTTGGGTCATAGGCTGGACTTGATGATCCTGGGGGTCTTTTCCAGCCTTGGTGATTCTGTGATTCTGTGTCTGTCTTTTAAGTACATCCTAAGGTATATGTATCATAAAGGAGTCCTTGCCTTAAGCCTCAGGTGTCAGCACTGCTGCCCCTAAGCTTGGCAGCAGCTGTGCTGCTCCCAGGGCTTGGGAAGGGCTGCAGCATCCCCAGGCTTGGCAACCTTGGCACATGAGTGGCCAGCTCTAACAAGAGGTGTGAGGCAGGTGATTGGATTTCCTGTTGCCCTGCTCTCCGGGCTGCTTGTTTTGGGGAACAAGTCCTCATTAACTCTTTCTCTAAAACATCCTCCCTTCCACCCAAAGGATCCTTCTGTGCATTGTTCTCACTTCCTGCTGCTCCCCAGCCGTGCAGCTGCTCCTGCTCCAGCTGCCTGCAGGAGGACTTTTGGCACAGCTCCTTAATGAATGCTGCTCCAAGATGCTTGGCTTAACTTCATGGCACCCATCAGCATTTGTCCTTTCCCTCTAATCTTCTGAATTGCACAAGTGTTCAGTATTTGGGCTTTAGATCCTTCCTGGTTTTGTTCAGGTGTAGAAAAGGGGAGAAAGGATGGAGTTGGAGGCTCTGTTTAAATAGAAAGATAATGGTGTGGGGCTACGTTGTATTCTTTCATTCTTTTGTGTGTGTGTGTGTGTGTGTGCATTTATTTGTGTTTGAAAGGGGGGAAGGGACCACAAGCTCTGACCTGTGTATTTAACAAAAAGACTTTTCACAGGTGTATGAAAATAGCACAAGATTCCCCTTTCCTTAATGAAAATGGGAGCAATGCATCTCTTTCCAGCACAGATCTGAAACAAAGAGAACTAAGAAATGTGCTGGCATTCAAAAGAGCAGGAAAGTAACACTGTTCCTGTCACTGTGAGGAGGTTAAAATCCTGCCTGGCAGCCTATAAAGTATTTAAACGATGCCACAGAAATTCCACTTACTGAATCATCTTTGGGATTTATAGCTGAATCCTTCACCCCAATTGAAGACCCAAT
Organism: Bucco capensis; assembly: GCA_013396975.1. Classification (NCBI taxonomy): domain Eukaryota; kingdom Metazoa; phylum Chordata; class Aves; order Piciformes; family Bucconidae; genus Bucco; species Bucco capensis. Next base: position 510,404 of record VWZO01013821.1, on the reverse strand, counting down.
GTCCTCCCAGCCCTGCCAGAAAATACACCTTAATGAGGGGAAATTGTAAAACTGGACTGAACAAAAAACCCCCAGCTCTCTTCAGCAGAGGTTCTTGCTGCAGTCCTCACTTCACATGGCCATTGAGATGATGGCAGCTGTGCTGCTGTGATCATATGTGACCTAGATTTTCCTCACAGTAGTCCTGTGCTCTCCCTGATCTGTGGTAGGCCTGAATGAGTTGAATAGAAACATTTCTGGATGCTTTCAGAGAGCAAGGATAACTTTTTCTTTTTCACTCTCTCTTTTTCTTCAAACCACAGCATCTTTTCCCTTGTGGTTTTCTCCCTTTGCTCTCACTCAGTGGTGGTGAAAGAGGACAGGGCTGGTGCAGCTTTAATTTGGGTAATGGTGGATGGGAAATCAGGGCAGGTGTGAGTCCTCCTTGGTGTAAAACTAGAGTGTGTGGATTTTAGCAGTGACTGCATACAAAGGAAGAGAGGAGGGCTGTTGGGAGGATGGAAGGGTGAGACTACAGCATTGGGAAGCCCTGGGGTATTTTTGTACTGACCACAGGTCTGAGCCTGGTGTCAGGAATGCTTTTAGGTGCCATTCAGCTGGCTGTCCTGCCAGGGCTTAGCAATTACCCTAGTGCAAGCTCCTAATTCTCTGGGGTAAAAGAGCTGGAGAGACTCTTGTTAATGCTGTGTGGCTGGATTAGGTGTGAGCAGGAATAAGCTCTTTACATTCCAGCACCCAGCAGAAGGGCTGAGAGCATCCCTGCAGGCTGCCAGCCCTCAGACCCACTCTCCTGAACACAGCTCTTGACTTCTGACTTCCCAGCTCTGACACTGGTACCATCTGTTTGCTTGAACACTCACTCCCTTTGCAAGGTCTTGGATACGGTACTTGGAGGAAACTAGGCAGATCTGACTGGATTTACTCAGGGCCATGGGTTAGTGGTATGGGAGTGCTAGGGATGGTTGGACTTGATGAGCTTAGAGGTCTCTGGCAACCTGAATGATTCTTTCCCTAGGGGAGACAGGAAGGGCTTGCAGCAAAAAAGGCTGGAGCAGTCTGTAGGGCAAAGCAGCAGCATTTCCTTCCTTCCATGCAGATCCTGCTGAGTCTGAAATTCAGCTTGCTGGCATCGGGTGCAGATTGTTTTAACCTTCAGCCAAGCAACTAGCACTGAGCAGTCAAGAGTCCAGTGGAGACTTCTAGATACTGTTCTGACAGGAACAGAAATAAACACTTGTTCTCTGCTTCAGTTGATGTGTAAAATGGAATTGCAATGCTCCCATCATCTGCTGTGCAGAAAGCTGTGAGGATGACTTCTCCTGGGTGCTGTCTTCAGTTGCAGAGCTGCTCCGAGTGGCGAGTGAGTGTTACAGGTGGTGGGTGGGGGTTCCTTCCGAAAGTTTATATAACTCCAGGATTATCTGTTCCTGTGATTGACTTGACACATGGATTGGAAACAGTTGGAGCTTCTCTCCCACTCTGGTGTAGCAAACTGGATGTGAAAATGACACTTCCCTCTGGGAGCTGATAGTTTGCTGTTGGGTGCATGGTGTTGTGTTCCTTTGTTCACCAAACGTGGCACTTGGCAAGTGGTTTTTTGCCACTTCAGGGTTGTCAGTTCTGTCTGCTAAAGGCCAAGATAAGGCTTCACAAACAGCCTTTCACTCCAAACAATTCTTCTCTGTAAAGCACTGACAGAGGAACCAGGAGCTTAGAAGTGGTTTTGGCTTTTTTTTCCTCCCCAAAGTGTGTGCTCTTCCCTTGTCATGCTTTTTGTCCAAATGTGGTATTTCCTACCCTGCTGTAAACACCAGGATGGTTTTGGCCTTGTGACTGGGCAGAGCTTTGCCATGACATTCCTTTCATAACCCCTTGCTGATAGCTCTGGATGTGCTGCTGGCTGCTTGCAAGGCTTATCAGAGAGGTTTGTACCACGAGCACTTAGATAATCCCATGAGGGGATGCATTAGCAATAAGGAACCTGCATGAAGCACTCTTGTGATAGGGTTGTGACAAAGCAGTGTAAAGCACACAGGAACAACTCTGTGGTGAAGCAACATGTGTAGGTTTTCCTGGTCCATAATGGCATTGTTTCAGCTGTAAAGAGAGCTCAGTTACTTGTGCACAGCTTAGTCCCAAGGGTGCAAAGGTGGGCAGCAGCATCTGTCCTTCTGAAATGCACCTTGGTCATTATAAATCTGTGAGAAGTATTCATGGTCATGAAACTTGCTTGGCTTTTGTTTTTAGTTGAAGAAAACAGGCCAAATTTGTTGCAGGGTTCACAAAAGAGATCCTCAGCAGCCATGACTGCATCCATCTTACTGGAACTTGCAGCTCTGCCTGCTGAGGTGAAGCCTCACCTCTGAGTTTTAGTCTGTTGTATTAGCAGCCTAAGGAATCAGGCCTCACTTCAGAATTGCTGTGCTTTCAAATTCTAGGCAGATGAGCTGCCCAAAGTAATCACTTGATGTGTTGGCTCCTCTGCCATAGAATAGACAGCCCACAGCACCCAGAGATGCAGCATCCTGCTCTGTGCACTGTGCTTTTCCCTGCAGTTTGGCAGTGGTGGGAATGCTCAGCTCCTGAGAGGGCAGTGGGGGTGAAACACATACAGGGACAAGGCAAAAGCCATAATTCATGCTTTAGTAGGAATGAAAGGAAACTTTTGTGCTGAAGGCACCTCTCCTGTGTTTTGTGTCTGCACTGCCACCACTTCCAGCTGCCAGAACAAGCTCCAGGGCAGAGGGATACCTACCTAAATGTAGGAAGATAGCAGTAGTAGGTAATGAGTCCACAAAACATGCAGTCCAAGTGCAGATCCAATTAGAATCAATGTAGGTTGGTTTAGGGACTTTGCAGAAAGCAGGATTTGACTTCCCAAGCTGAAATGAGAAGTGGAGCAGGGCTGGGGAAAGGTGTTCCTGCTATTCAGAACACTCCTTGTTAGGAGCTGCCAGCTTCTCCCTGCACAAAAGGAAGGAAGCTACAGGTGATGGAAAAATAAATTGGTCCCTGTGGGCACAGTGCTTTTTGCCTGTGCAGGAGGCTGGGAGCTGAGGCCAGTGTGCTACAGGCTGCAGGTGGAATGGCACCAGTGCTACCTGGAAACCTGCTGTGTGGCAGGGATGCTGGAGAGCTGCTCAGGAATGGTCAGGGACTAATGCCACATTTGATTCAGGCTGAGGCTAAAATAAACCCTTCCAAGAACACAGAAGTTGCTTGTTGGAAGAGTAAATGGCAGATTGTGTGAATGTTGCTGAATTCTCTGCCCACTTTGCACAGTTGTACCTTGCAGCGTGGAGTTTGCCAAAGATATAGGAGCACATTGGGATACAATGAGGAACTGGAGGGGGTTTCCTACAGGTCAGCCTCGTTCCTCATTGTCTGCCTCATCTCCTGCATGCACTTTTGAAGCATGAGTTCTGAAAAATGCAGGTTTTCTAACCCCCCATACAGCTTTGGCTTCAGTCTGAGGCACAGTTATGTGGGCAGGGAGAAAATGTTCTCTGAGTGAATCCACCAAAAACATAGTGCCTGTCCTGTCATAGCTGGGATTGGAGAATAACAACCTAATAAACCAAAGTCTTTTATTTCTTCCCTCCTTGTACATCACATACTGAAGCTGTCTGAAAAGTGCCTCTGTCTCTTAGCCACAAGCTGGGAGCAGAGATGACCTTACAGTTTGCATTAGTCAGATGTGCTGAAGGAGAAATACTTGCTGGCTTTGCCTGGAAGCTCACAGCTGGGGTAGGTTTAAAACCTAAATGGGCAAGGCCAAAGTTCTTTGGTAGCTTTATGTCATCTAGACTAGGGCTGTGTAGTGCAGGATGCTTCTGAGCACTCCAGTGAGGCTCTCTAGTCTGGAGGGAGCGTGGCCACATCTTGTTCCCATTGCAGGGGAGCTCAAGGTTCAAGACAGCTTTCTTTGGTCCTGATCCCCCAAGAATGTGCATGGAGAGCCCAGTGCTGGAAAACAGCAGTGCTTTGCTGGTGGAATAGAGAGAGGTTCAACATACAGCTCTATAAAAACAGAAGATGGTCTTGCTAAGAGAATGTAGCACCTCTGTTCTCTGCTCTTTCAGATGGTGTCTTTTTATCTTTCCTTGGCCAGTTTTGAGTTGACAGTTTTACATCCAAGAGCTTTTTTTGTGATCCATGGAGAGTTGTGAAGTTTCTCTCAGCTCTGTTACAAACATGAAGGTTCTCTCTCACAATTCAGGTTCACAAGGCTAATGACTAAATGGCAGAGGAGAATCACCCTTAGGGGTTAATTCAGTGTCTTCTTTCAAGCTACAGCACATGATGCTTCTCTAAGCTCACCTAGTGTAGTCTGTGCTGCTTCTGATGACAGTCTGCAGGCTCAAACCAGTTTAAGGAATAAAATATCCCCTTCCAAGGGAGCTCAGCATACATTCATGGTGCTAGAAATCCCTGGATGCCAAAGCAGTGCTTGAGTATGACAAGAAAGACTAGAAATTTTGACCTGGGTGTTCAGGTTCCTATCCAAACCAGACAGGCCCCATTTCACCTGTGGAAAAGACTTTGCATGGCAGCCTGCAGGCCAGTGAAATGCCAAGGATTGCTATCCTTTTCTGCAGGCTGCTTTGCTTTTGTTGTTGATTGTGTTGATCATGTGCTGTGCAGCTGAAAATGCATGGCAGACTGACTGTGCTCTGAAGTGCTGTCCCATGGCTGTGGCACATCTTGGTAGCATGAGTCTCGTGTTCCATGGCCTCTGAACTCCTGCCTGGCTTCCCCAGCCTTGGTGAAATCCCTCACTGCTGCTGGCCATAGCCAAAGCTTCTCTGGTCCCTAAGGGAGCTTGCAAGTTACACAGCTCTCCCATCCCTCTCCTGCTGCTCTCCTCTTCTCCTCCTCTCCATCTTAGCTTGGCCCAGGTCACAGCCAGAGTGGAGCAGGAGTTTTGCACAGAGGAGAGGTTACCCAGGGCATTCTCTGCCAAGGTCTTGCTTCTGCCTCAAGTTGCTTCTTTCACTGCCACTTTCTCCCCAAGCTCTGTACCCCAAATTCTCCCTCATCTCCACAGGCTGAGGACAGAGAGAGCAGGGAAATGCTCCCTCAGATTCGTGATTTCTCTCCAGTCCTTTTCCTGTATCTTCACATTTTCTCTGTCTGGTTTATTGCATTTGGGGACAAAGATTTTTTTTTTTTGCTACTATGCAGATAATATGATGGTGAAATACAACATTTGGTAAGTGGACAACTTGTAATCTTGTCTTCACAGCTCTTCTTATGCTTACATCTTGAATGTGAGATTTGGATTTGCACATTTTCCTTCCTCTGCAGCAGCACAGCCACCCTGGTACAAAGCATTGGTGTATTGTGTGCACCAGGTCCTGGAGAGTTGCTTAGATCTTTATTTCTGAGCTTGGCACAAATCATGTGGCAAGAGCATTTTCAACACTCTCCTCATTATGAAGGTAGAACTTTTCCCTGGAACTCTACAGGCACTCTTAGAAAAGAATGAGGAGCAATAAGAGTGAGTGACAGCTCTCCTCTTAAACCTTTGCTGTTAACTGACAAGAAAGGATGCCATTTGCTTCCTTTGCAAATAAACTGGATAAAATAGGACTAGCAATACCTGAAAATGCCATGTAAAAAGTGGTGGTACAAGCCAGCCCTGGCTTCTGGTGAGAATGGATGAGAAACTTCCCTCCCAGCCCTGAGCACAGCACAGGCTATTTGAAGGGAGGTAGTGTCTTCTCATTGCTTGGCTGTACAAGACCTTTAAATATATATTAAAAGGAGGCAAAAGGATTGCATTACAAAAGAAAAACATGCATGCAAATGCTCATTCAGCCTTTGAGAAATCTTCCTTCATATTGTATAAGAAGAAATATAGAACTGGGCCTATTTTTACCATAATTTGCTTTTGTTTGATGACATTCAATAGTGAGATTTATTATTACCCACATGGAAAATATCCTGCCTGGGGGTGGTTGAAATAGATCCTGCAGACAAGTCATCAATCAGCCCGTGTTTATCTCGTCAGAGATCAGTGATATCAGTGGCAGGAACAATCTCAACCAATCCAAGACTATTTACTGATAATAAAAGGAAATGTTGATGTGGATTTATGCTGCATCTCTCCCCAGAGGTCACACAACATTTTTGCAGGAGCCTGATTTACTGAGCCTTGTTTAAAGATGAGGCATGGAGGGCTCAGAGGTGCCTGAGGTGAGCTCTGGCCATTGCTCTCTGTGTGGGAGAGGCTCTGCCTTCCCTTGGAGAGGCTGGCATGCAGAGGGCTCCAAGACCACATTGTCCCCATTGCCAGCAGGTGCAGCTACAAGGATTTAAGACTAATGCAGGCAGAAGGATCTTTTCCATCAGATGAAGAGCATGCAAAATGATTGTCTTGCATCTCTAAGCAATGAATTGTAGCTTCCAGCTTTGCTGCCATTCTGAAGCAGGAAGTCTCACACTTGTGTCCCTGATAGAGAGGGGCTTCAAAATTCTGTGACAACATTCAGAATATTTATAGGTATTGACTGCAGGGTTCAGGACAAAGATCTGTTGTCCTTGAGGCAAAATAACAACCCTGACTTTACCTAGGATTTGCCTCTCAGAGTAATCAGTCTGGGACTAAGAGTGCAGTTGTTGTTTAACCCATGTTTGACAGAGGTTTTCTTTCTCCCGCTTTTGTAAAACTCAGTATTTATACTTCCTGAAACAAAGAACACTTTGAATCCCAACATGAAGTGTATGTTTTTGGTGAAGTTATAAAGGGGTCTTTTTTTTTTCTTGTTTGATTTTTATGTTTTTGTCTAAGGAAATTTACTGGAACATTCATTTCTGTTTGAGAGGAAACTTGGTCGATGTGGACAATAAAGATGTTAAGATCAGGATGAATGTCTATGGGAGATAATAATAGTGAATAAAAAAATGCACCAGTCCAGTGCTCATATTTTCCAGGAACTGCAAGAGCTCAGTTCTGGGTTGTGTTTTCAATCTAAGCCCCTTTGTTGCTGCTTGGGTTTGGAGCCTGTCAGAAAGACTTCTTCTTTGTTCCTTTGAGCAGCTTCAAGCTGAAGCATTTGGACCAGTTTCATAGCTTAAGCAAAAATGTTAAGATACCAATGTATTTTCATTCTTGCAGCTTTAGAGTGTGGAGCAAAGCCTTTCTGCCTGTTTGCTGTGGAAGATGAGCAGGGTGAGTGGACACAGAGAGCAGTAATGTGAGCAGCCACGAGGCCCTGCGTGGGCCAGCCAGCACTTACCAATGGTACGTGCTGTGTGCCATTAATACTTTGCTCCTCCTGTGCCAGGGAACATGCCTTGGGAGGCAGCACAGCACCAGGGAGAGCTTCACCTCAGCCATCCTGATAGCCTGGCCATGCTGCCTCTACAGGCTGGCACCATTTGTTCCCCAAAGAGATCCAAGGAGGCTGAGAACACTTTTCCTCCTGCTGACATTGTTGCAGTGTCAGCACTAGAACTGAGTTGTGCCTTTTTACAGCTGAATACCCTAGGTTGGTGCTGTAGAGTGATTTGAAACCTTCCCTTTCTCAGTCTATGTCCTTTTTCCCCAAAGCAAATTGTACTTCAGCTCTGCAGCACTGAGGGTGACCCATCCTCTGATGCTTTGGCATTCACCCTGGCCACCTGCAGAAGTCTAGGAATTAGATGCTCTACTTAGGGCCATGCTTTAGTGATATGTTAGTAGTTATATGGTTGGACTGGATGATCTTAGAGGTCTCTTCCAACCATAATGATTCTGTGAATCTGCTTCCTGTTCATAGTTGGGATTTGTTAGTAGGTAAAGTTACTCTCCTTGTAAGAAAACTTACTTGGAAATGCTGTCACTCACCCTTTTCATGCTCACCAGTTAAATATCTTCCCTTTCCAAATGCCCAGGTAAGGTTTCCTGGCCCAGCCCAGCACCCACCTTTTGCCTGTGTGGCTCTGCTTGTCCTGCAGTGTCACATCATGTGTGCAAGTCTTTCCTCCCAAGCACTGCCAGAGTCCTAGATTCCTGTGTCACACTGCATTTGTAAGCTGAACTCTGCTATTGACAGGCTGCTGGTCTGGGAGAGGGCTGGGACAATACAACCTGGCAAATATTAGCCTGGAAAACACTCAGGAGCTTGTTGCCCTCAGCAAAGCTGAGGTGGCTGAGAGGTCCTTGTCAGCAGTGTGTGGGGTGAAGCCATGCAGTGTGCTCGTGGCAGTGCCAGTGCTGAGCATCAGCTCCTGAGAGGCCACTTGGCACTGCTCAGGGGCAACTGCTGGAGCAGCCTGTGAACAGGCAGCTTGCCAGCTAGATGGGCAGAGCTGTAGACAGCTAATAGACCATGTGTGTGTGTGTGTGTGTGCTTGTGCACAGCTGGGAAATGGGGCAGAGATGTCTGTGAGCTGCTGCTCTGAGGGGTAAGGGGACACTCAGGCAATGCCAGTCTGGGGAGCAGTACAGAAATGATTTCTGGCAGCTCAGACAGGTTCTTGGTCTGGCTGAATCTGACAGAATGCTGTGGGGAAGAGCTGGAGATGTCATGGTTAATAAGGATGGAAATTATATCAGTAGCTTGTCCATCTAGGTTTTAAATGTTGTCAGTCTATAGCATGTGATACTTCAGTCTAAGGTTTTCAGGCATGAAAGCAGCCAGGCTCTCTGTAATGAGTTGGTATCTAGAGACAGCAAGCTGTTGATAGCAAAGCAGAAATCTTGGCTTCTCATCTCAACAAGTGCAGTTTAAATTAATCAAAGAAGATGGTGGGCAGGAGAGGAAGAGGAGCTGTTTTCTTTTGTTGTCACATCTTTGACTCACCTGACAAACTGAATTCCCTGTGATTTTTCTGTCTCCCTGCCAGGCCTGGAGGAGCATTGTCTCAGCTCCTCTCTCCTCAGCTGTGTGCACTGCAGCTCATGAGCTATGCAGTGACCTCTTGCCCAGCTCATCTTTGCATCCTGCAGTGTGTTTAGAATCTACACCACAAAAGCTGGGATAAGGCAAAACCAATTTACTGTAAACACATCAGCACTCAGCTTTTCAGTCCAGTGAGAGAGAATTACCAAAACTCCAAGGCAAAGGTGTTGTATATCTTTTAACTGGTGTATGGAAAGGATCCTCTTCAAGTCTAATGATTCTGTGGCTGTTGCAGACATCCAAGCAGGCCTTGCTGTCTCCAGAAGAGACAGAGAGTGACTCTGGGAAGACAGAGTGTGGAATCTGACACTGCTGTGTAATTGAGGAAAAAGAGGCCATATGCATTATTTATGAGGAGAAGGCTGGGCTTAATGTTAACAAGTGAGAAGAAAGTAGTTTCAAAACATTCACTTTCTGCTTTTTCCCTGCAAGAAAGGCTTCTGTTTTAAATTGCTTGCATTTTAGAGCAGGAGGGAGAGAGAGAGCTGTTATTTATACTGAGCCTTATTTGGTGTGTGTGGTGTTCTACAAGATTGAGGGAGAGGCAGGGATTGCCCTGAGGAGTGCACTCTGTTCACTCAGGCTGTGGCAAGGATGTGTCATGCATGCTGCCCTCTAACTAGCTCAGCCCAACCAGCTCCAGGCAAAAGCTTTCACTGCAAGACAGAAGCCAGAAGAATTGCTACCAATTTGGCATTTCCACTGGGCAGGGACAGTTAGAAAGAGCTGAGGAATTGTCTCTGACTCACTCTCTGCCCACCAGATGCTTTGGCTCTGCCCTCTCCTTGTCCAGCTTTGGGGCTGGAGCAGCTGATGCTGTGGCTTTTGCCCCAGCAGCAGGCTCTGTCCTGTCTGCTCTGGGCTACTGGCTGGAACTGGCACGAGCAGCCCAGCTCAGGCCAGCACAAAGCTTCACTGCAAAGTTGCACAGACGTGCTGGGCTTTGCTTTTTAGCTGGGTTCTGATGATTTTCTAGAAACCTGGCCTGGCCTGGCTAATGTCAAGTTTTGCTTTTAATGCTGGCAACATGTGATTCTTGCCAGCAAAGGATGCTATGTTCCAAAGAGCACAGGGTGCTGAGCTGCCTCTGTTCCTTGGAAAACAGCGTGGGCTGAGGCAGGGCAAGTCCCTCCCTGTGGAGAGATCACCTTCCTTACTGAGCAGATGTTGCAGCTACTCTCTGCATGGCACTCACAGCTTAGAGGCCCCAAGCAGAGCTTGAGCTTGAGCTCTCACTGGAGCTGCTCCCAGAGAAGCATATCCACTAAAGACCTTCCACTCTCCCCCAGGAGATGGGAATGACACTTGCTGTTGGTAGCTGCTAACTGTAGCCCTGCTCGGGTTGGAGTCCATGGCTGGCATGTTTGTGTGGCAGATCTGGCACCCAGCACTAATCCATGAGCTTGTATTTCCACAAGTTGTATCCTGGTATCTTCTGCAGGTCCCCAGAGGTAAAACTCTGCCTCACTTTCTTCTCTTTGTGAAGGTCACTAGCTTCTCCTGTCCCCATTGCTGCATTACAGCCAGTTGTCCTTCCTAGGGCAGAGAATCCAGATGCTTTTTTGCTTCCTGGCTGCTTCCTGGTGTGATCCCAAGCAGCCAGTGCTTTGTTTCTAGGAAGAAAATGAGCCCAGTGGGGTAATATGAGAATAACTAGGCCTCTGTAAAAGTCAGGAAGCAAGAAGTGAGCACCACTGCACTGGAACTGATGGGGGAAAAGTGCTCTGTTCCTTCATTTCTAACACTGCCTCATTGATTCTTCTCTTGGTTCCATCTGCAGTTACTGCTTCTCCTTAAACCAGGTTCATAAGTACTTAGTGGAGTGAGTCCTTACAGAAATACCCCTGAGAAATCCTAACAGAGGGGTGAGGGGGAAGCTGGAGAACACTGGCATCTTACCTGTGGCCCACAGAGCAAGGAAAGCAAGGAACTGCTGTTTCTGATAGGCCTAGCTTGGAAGTCACTTAGCAGAGTTTGTGTGGGTGTCCAGAGGAGCCAGGACACACAGACCTGAGAGGTGGAGAGAAGAGTGCTGTGCATTTTTGCCCTGTACTGAAGGACTAAGGAGTGAGGATGGTGTCTGTAAAGGTGGGATGGGAATAGGAGAGCCTGGAGGGGAGGCACAGTGCTGGGGGAGGGAGGCAGCCCATGTGGGGACTAGTGAGTCATGCATCCTCCAGAGCAGCACTGACTCACTGGCAAGATGATCTCTGCTGTTCCCTTTCTGCTAAGACTGAGGAATAGTCAATTGATGCTCAGCTGTACTCTGCAAGCTCCCCAGTGAGAGAGTGAGATGTAGCAGGGAAGAAGCTGGACACCATGGAGAGCAAAGGTGGACCCTGGCCAGTGCAGCCTGAGGGGCTGCTGGTTGTGCAGAGCATCTCTGCAGCAGCATGGAGCACGTCAGCTCCTACAGCCAGGCTGTGCACCAGGGTCTGCAATCCCTGTTTGTGTTCCCTCTGCCATAGGGTCAAGGCTCAGGTGCTCCCAACGAGGCATAGAAACTCCTTGGAGCCAGACTTCCTAGCATTCCACCTGGGAGAGGTGCCAGAGGTGGATGAAAGAGAAGTACAATCAATGGGGGGATGGAGTTGTGATGTTTGTTCTCTCCTACCCAGCTCATGATGCTTAAGAGATGAGGAGAGCCATCACTTACTCTGAAGATCTCTACAAGAAAATAGACCTTTTTCTTCGTTGTGTACACAGGAGAGGAGTTCTGCATGGCTGAGGGACAGGAGGCCCACGTGGTTTCCTCCTCCTCTGAGAAAGGAGGAACTAAAGTGTCTGAAAAGAATCTAAAATCACCCTAAAAGCTGATTTTCTGGAAGAGGTTTCTTAGGAGCAAAGAGTAAAGAGCCCAATGGACACTGTGGTGCTGCAGTGATGTGCAGAGCAGCCAAGCACTGGCAGTGTGTGTGTGCAGGAGCTGAGGGCAGGAGCTGGGTCCCTGCAGCTCCCTGCTCTGGCCTCAGGGAATGGCACAGCACTTGCAAGTCAGTGCTGCAATTTTCCTTGGCTTTACAAGTTTTGTGTTGGTAATGTGAATGAAGCAGAGCAGTACTGCAGAGGGGGAATCATTCTAGTGCTCCTTTTCAAGATACCACTACAACAATGGGGCAGTTTCCAAAGGAATGGTAGCCTGGAGATTAGGAAACTTAGCCCAAGAAATGAGGCAGGGGTTTGATGGTGGTTGAAGCTGGGCTAGGCAGGTATGGTGTGATCTGCTGGGTGGGCACTTGCATGGTTGGCATGCACTGGCAAAGGCAGAACTTGCTGATTTTTAGGCCTAGCTCTGCAATCATGGTCAGAGCTAAAGATCCCTAGGACTTGGAAAAGGCAGGGAGAGGTTATAAGCAGAAGCTATGCTCTTGCTTTCCACTCTGCTAGTCAGAAGACCTATGACAGGAGTGGAAAAATACTGCTCCAGCAGCTACATGAGTGATGTCTACATGGTCTTTTCAAGGCAGATACGAGCTTACTCTGGCCATTGTCCAAGGGAACCAGAAGCCATGTAGCTACAGCTAGTGTGCTCCATGCCCAAATGGCTGTGGCCTGCTGAGAGGCAGGATATTACCTTGGCCTTAGGGCTCTGGCCAGCTCAGAGCGTGAGGAAAGCAAGTTTTCATCTGCATGCAGGAAAGCATGGAGCCAAAGCTAGCCAACCTTCCTAGGGTTTGGAAAGCCTTTTTTATGGTCAGTCAGGGCAGCTTAGCTGACCCTGCAGAGATCAGGCAGACACAACTTAACTGTGCCTTCTGCCCCAAGCACAAAGAGCAACACCACATGGCTGGCCTCAGAGCCAAGGAAAACTGCTTTGTGGGCTTGATCCAAGCTCTGTGGGCCTCCAGTTGGCTATCCCTGCTGTGGGCATACCCAGAGCTGCTCTCCTGTTTTGGATGGCAGTGACTCTTTATGGGCAGGGAGGGTCTGAATTCAGCCTTCACTGGCTCTGAGAGCTTGTGCAGGAGCTGTGTGATGTGGCACCTGATTGTCCACATGGAATTCTGAGCTGGGAAAGGTGTCCAGGCACCATGTGTTTGTGCAGCCCAGCTCTGAGCTGACAAGCAGGGCTGTCTCCATTTTGGATGGATATGTTTTTTGGCTTTTATTTCCTAAAAATTTATTATTATCTTAACTTTTATTTCTTTATTTGTTATTATTTCTTTCATTTTGTATTGCCTTAATTATGCTTTGCTTAAGAAATGTCACCATGTAGTATTGTTTAATGTTCCTGAAGGAAGTACTCTGTGTATGTACATGCAAGCACAGACACAAAGCTCAGTCTTGCTCATCTTAGAATGATACATAAAGATCCTAAGGATCCACAGCAAGAAGTCAGAGTGCAGTATCCAGTGAATCAGAGAACTCCAGAGCCTCTCCTGCTCTTGTGCTCTCCCATCTGCAACAGTTCTGGAACATGAAAACATTTTAGAAGCAGGAACTTGGCTAATTGTCTCAGGTACTGAAGACAGAACTGCAATTTGAACAGAGAGAAGCTTTACTTAAAGCTATCAGGTGAAATCCTGGCCCCGTTAGGGTCAACAGCACAACTCTCCCTGACCCTCCATGGAGTCAGGATTTTGCTTGTGACACTTTCCCTTTCTCAGTTTGAGGCATTAGTCTAGAATGGAATAGATAAGCTAAAATTAGAAGCCAGTCTGACCTAAAATAGTTTGACATCCATATCACAGTGCTTATTGTCTCAGAATACATCTAAATGACACGTTGATTAATCCTGAACTCAGGAAAATGTGATTCATTGGAAAGAGCTGGGATTGTACCAGTAACTCAGTACCAGAAGCTCTCCAGCCCTGGGCTCAGTGTGCAGTGCTTCCAGGAAAACTTGATCTGCAAGCTGTCAGCTTCAGCTGCCATTTTCCCAGCTACTTTGGTTCACTCCTGAGTGGCCTGGGTGAGATATTCCAACCCAATCCAAGTGGGCTATCAGCTGCTTTACTGAAGCAACTTTTCCCTCTGCCTTATACTGCAAACAAAAAGAGTCACATCAAGTCAGGTTGCTGTGAGCAGCTTCTAAGAGAGATGTTGCCTGCACTTAGCACACAGCTGGGGCCACAACCAAGCCTTGGAAGTGCCTGAGCTATTCAGCTGGAAATTACATCTTGTGCAGGAGCCTAAAGGTCAAGTTCCCCTGTCCCCCTCACAGCCAGGACTCTGACAACTCCCCTTTTCCCATGACTCTTCCTCATTTTCCTACGGATGTAGCTGTGTTTTCCTTTGATACAACAACTCATAGATGGGAATGGCACAATGTAGAGCAAGGCAAGCTGTCAGCCAGGGCTTCAGATGACTCTTAGCCACGTTGAGGAGTAAAGAGAGCCCCCAGGAAAGATGCCTTTTGAAAGGCACTCTTTGTGGCAGCACTGCTGAAACTAACCAACCAAAACAATGAGGGGGGAAAGGGAACCATCAGATGCACCTCAAGCTGTAGGCTGTAGGGTCAGGAGAAGCTCAAGTAGGAGCAAATCTTTGGGACAGGACTGAAGTTCTCTTTTCCATAAGCTATGGGACAGCATATGAGAGGAGAGCACTAAAAGACAGACTGAATGTAACCACGTGAAGAGAAGGGAGCAGGACTGAATGTGTTTCTTATTTTGGAACCTTCTCATGGCAAACAAGCAAGACTGAAGCCAAAATCTTCAGGACACAGAAGGAAGTTGGAACTGTTACAGTGCCACATGGCTCAGAGCAGGCTGGCAGGAGGAAAGGGATCAGCCATACATTGTTCAGAAGGAGCCACAGAGAGCATGCAGTAGAACATGCATCCCCAGGGCATTTGGAGACCATGACTAGCAACAGGCAGTGGAGCTGGTCCAAATCCACAGCAGGGAACAATGATCATTTCACTCGTGGTGATGGGGGAACAAAAATGTGCAGCAGAAAAAAAGAAACAACTGGTGGTAGGCTGTAGAAGTGGTGCTGGGCAAGTGGCTTTGGCTGATCCTCTCCGTTCTGACTCTTGTAGTACACACTCCAAAACCAGTTTCTCTTCCATTGAACCTCTCCTTAAGTAATAATCCTCTGAAGAAACCTTTTGGATCCCTAACGTGATGAGAGGAAAAGAACATTAGCTACAGTTCTTATATTGGTGGTTCCTTCATGTTGATACAAAGCAGAGTGCTTGGTCTTGAGTTGACAATAGCTGTGGTTTAGGTTTTCTTCCTTCAGTGATCCCCAGATTATGCTTGTGTGCATAATTGGGTACTAGAGGCAGAGTAAACATCAACTCTAATAGCTGGATTTTTAAGGTTAATCTTAAGGCTAAGTACATAACATTTATTTTCTCCTGCAGAAAGCATGTATGCTGTGGTTGAGGGGGGAGAGGAGAACCATGTTTGTGAGAGCAGGGGCTGGTGGCTTAGTTCTGCATGATAAAATAAATCCTTTCCATGAACTTGAAGCTGCAGTAGCTCAGCTGTTTGTTGTCAGGGAGCAGCAGCTTGGCTGATGGGCAGCTCTGGTGCAGACATGTGTGAGCTGAAATTGCTCAATTTACATGGAGTACTTCAATCTGCTGGTTTAGAAGTTTCTGTCTCACATAGACCAGCATTTCAGCTTTTGAATAAATGGAGAACTTGTAAGGGTCATTAAAGAAATTGCTAAAGCTTCTGCAAATGCTACAGGCCAGATTGCTGACTGAGATGCATAGCCTGCACGTGTCACTGCAGATCCTTCCCAGATAATGGCACTGATTGAGATTTTAATCTGGACAAAGTGCTGGAGGCAACTTTCTTTCCAACACTCAATTATCCTGATAAGCATATTATTATTTTTTTCCTGTGTTCCAAATGTGTGGTCTGCTGCAAGTGTGCAGGGGAAGTGCAGGGCTGTTTGGAGAGAGGGGTTGGAAAAGAACAGTGAGCAGAATTGATGCCATGGCAAGGGGCTCTTACAGCACAAGTCCTAGAGTGTGGAGGACAGGGGATTTTTCCCTGGATGGATGAGCCCTTGGGAAAGGGCTGCATTCCTTCCCCCAGGAATAAATTGGAAGCACAGTCAGCTGCTAGGACTGTGTTGTAGGGGCAAGACATTGCCAAACTTCAGAAGTATGGATTGGGAGACTGTGAAGTGAGATGGATTGGGAATTGGTTGAAGGACAGAGCCCAGAGAGTTGTGGTCAGTGGAGCAGAGTCTAACTGGAGACCTGTGACTAGTGATGTGCCCCAGGGGTCGGTGCTGGGGCCAGGACTGTGCAATATACTCATCAATGGTTTGGATTAAGGGCTAGAGTGTTCCCTCAGCAAGTTTGGGGATGATCCCAAGCTTGGAGCAGTGGCTGGCACACCAGGAGCTGTGCTGCCATCCAGAGTGACCTGG
>VWZO01013821.1:446463-484765 GCA_013396975.1 Bucco capensis | reverse complement strand
GGCATGCATGGAGCAGGCCGGCGGAGTCTGCCCGCGGGCTGGTGCTCCGCGGAGGGAGGGTGGGGTGCGAGGCCCTGGCGTGCCGGGAGCGCGGAGGTAAGAGCGTCCGCGCCTGGGTGGCCAACTTGTGCGCTCGGGGTGTGCGTGTGCCTGGGGAGGAGAAGCGCTTTTTGTCCCGCTCCTCGGCAGCCACGTTGGGTGAGCAACATCGCGGTTAAAAACAAACAAACAAACAAAACCCCACCTCTCTCGGGGCGGGGGGGGGGGCTGTTCGTGGTGAAGGCTAGCGAGAGCGGTCAGGGGTCTGCGAGGGAGGAGGCGAAAGGGGGGAGTGTTAAAGTAGTTGTGCGCTGCACGAAGGTGTGCGAGGAATGGGGGGGAGAAACTGTTCGGTAATGGGTAAGCTAGAGGATGTTTTGTCCAGAGGAGGAAAAGATTGAAGGTACAGCTGTAGGGTCTTGTGTTCAGCTGCTCTGTGCGGAAGTCATGAGGATAAGAAGAGAGACTGTGTTGTTTCAGACTGGAAAGACACGAAATTCTTCGAGTTTATGGAGCTGTGTTTTCCAATACATTTTTACCTGCTTTTGAGATGCTAGGTGCTGGAAGGAATGGAATTGCTTAGAAAGACTAAGCCATAGNGCCTCAGCGGGGAGGAGGCAGGAGCGGCGGCGGGCAGCGAGGGGACGCGGGCGGGTGAGAGAGCGAGCGAGCGAGGGGGGTCCCCGTTTTTTGGGGGGCGAGCGGGAGGGCGTTCCTTCAGCCGGGTGGCTCCGGACGGTGGCGAGGGTCGGACGCGAGTTGCTGAGGGAGGCGAGCGAGAAGGGTCGGGGACAGGGGCAGCGGGTGACGGGCGGGGGCAGAGGCCGCGGGAAGCGGCTCGAGGAGCCAGGGGAAGGAGGGTCCCGTCCTCTCCACCCGCCATCTCCCTNGGGGGGGGGGTCTGTTCGTGGTGAAGGCTAGCGAGAGCGGTCAGGGGTCTGCGAGGGAGGAGGCGAAAGTGGGGAGTGTTAAAGTAGTTGTGCGCTGCACGAAGGTGTGCGAGGAATGGGGGGGAGAAACTGTTCGGTAATGGGTAAGCTAGAGGATGTTTTGTCCAGAGGAGGAAAAGATTGAAGGTACAGCTGTAGGGTCTTGTGTTCAGCTGCTCTGTGCGGAAGTCATGAGGATAAGAAGAGAGACTGTGTTGTTTCAGACTGGAAAGACACGAAATTCTTCGAGTTTATGGAGCTGTGTTTTCCAATACATTTTTACCTGCTTTTGAGATGCTAGGTGCTGGAAGGAATGGAATTGCTTAGAAAGACTAAGCCATAGTCACTTGTTTGACAGGTGATTAATTTTGGAGTTGAGAAACTAGAGTTCTGTGGGGGGGAGGAAAAAGACAATTTCAGAAGAGGGGTTTTTTTTTTAGTGCTTAGTGTAAAACCATTGTGTTTTATAGTCATAGAAAGCCTGAATTTATTATGAACAGTGAGGGAAAGGGGTTCTCAGAGGTATAAAGGAGCAACCAGAAGGAATAATTTCTAAACAGTAAGGCAAAAAAAATGTCATTCGATATGGAATTATACATAAATACAGACAGTATTTATTTTAAACCTTTTTCACAATCTGGTCAATTTTTATGTAGCATAAGGAAGGCTATAAGCTTTCAAACTTAATTATATTAACTGTCTAGACATAATTGTTCCCTATACAAGTCTCTTTTTTTCTATGTTTAGGAACGAAGTATATTTTGGTAGGTATTTCTCTTGTCCTGTTCCTTAAACAACCTGTGCAAAAGGTGTCAGAGCAGCATTCCTATAATCGGTTCTGTCTGGTTTGAAAACCATTAAAAAGGCTTTTCTCTCCCTCTTACATGTAAGAATGTAATGTATAGGTTTTTCCCCCTCTCTAACGAGTGATTTTCATTTGGGGGAGAAGTGTGAGGTTCCTCTTTTAAAGCATTTTTCTCATTTAGGTGTTAGAGCGTGTGCAAAATGACATGTCTTCCAATTACATAATTCAGAAGAGTTGCAGTAAAGGCTGTAATGGTAACACTTTTAGTCTCTAAAGGGCATAATTATAAAATGATATTTTAAAACTCTGTAGCTGCTTAACTAGCAATACAGAGAGAATGCAACAATTTGCCTTGGTGTTGAGGGATTATAATAGTGCTGGGCAATTGGAGATGAGCCTTTTCTGTTTGAGGGCATGCAGTTTGGAATTTAGGAAGGAAAAATAACCCAGTGGCCTGCTTAGTTATTTTTCTTCTCCATAATTCTTTTCTAAATCTGTAGTTGACATAGTCCACCAGTAGTAGTAGAAGAGTATCATCAGGAAATGAGAAGAATCCTTCCATGTGAGGAACAGAGTCTGCTTCAGAACATTTTAGTGCAGATGGCAGTCTCTCTTTCTGCCAGTTTTGCTCATCTAGACCAGTTTTAATATTCTAATGACTTGTTTGTGAGAAGACATTTACAGATTGTAAGCTAGGGTAGAAATATATTAGCCTTTAGCTGGGACGTTTACTTGTTTTGCTCCATTTTGAAGGTGTGTATTTAAACCACTGTGGTTACACCTCACCTCTATACATGAGTGGGCCCACAGAATGCTTTGCATATGCATAGGTAACTGGTTTGAGAGTCCTGTAATTTCACATAACATTAATTTCTTTCTCTGTGAAAGAAGGGATGAAGAAAGACGTGAACATTGAGTTCTATGAAGCTATGTGAATGGATCTCTAATAAGATGCGAAGGACTTGACTGAACTAAAACTGGGAATAATTCTGGAGAATAAAATGGCTTATTGTAGCAGAAGCCATGTCTTCTTAGAGACCTTGTTTGAGCTGAAGTGTGTGAGGTTTACCTTAGTCTGGTTAATGTGGGCAGCAAAGCTTTGACAGGCTTTAGTTTAGAATGTTAGCCAAGTTTCTCAGGTAACTTGTTGATGTCATTTTGTGTATTCTGCACCACACAAGCCTGTGAGCAGTGCCATGCTCCCTCCCTGCTCTCAGTCATGCCATGTGTTACAAATCACAGCTGATTAGTTCTCTAACAGGAGTAAATGTATAGTGTGCTGTAATGTGCACAGCTGTATTCGTTTGGGAGCTAATTTTTTGCCCACATAAGAAAAATCTTGAAGCAGTAATACCTGCAGTTTGTTATGCCTTGCATGAGAGATGTCTGTTTCAGCTCAGTTTAAAAAGAAGAAAATGAAATTAACATTAGCACATGGTTTTCACCTCACCAAATTCTCAATTTTTATTTTTAAAGGCCACAGGATGAAGTACTCTGTGCAAAGCTTAAGACTTTGGGCCTGGTCAGTCATGATAGCAGCCTGATAATGTCTGCAGAACACTGGGACATGCTTACGCTTCCCACTGAATTAATTGGAACATTGTGGGGCAGTGTATTTGCTGCTTAACTTCTTAATGCACAAAATCACCTTTTCACATTTCTTGTATTTGAAGGATACCACTTTACATGTGTAATAATGTGTTCTTCAGTGGGTCAGATGGAATGAAAGTCAAAATCTCTGTCCCTAATGAAATGGGTGAATTTTGGTGCTTGTTGTCTTGTGTTCAGTTTTGATTCCTTCAGCTCTGTTACAGTATCCAGGAGAAATAAATACACCATTCCTCTATTCTTGTATATATTGCTGCTGGGCCTGCAAGGCTAACCCAGTAATTAGTGGAATGGCCTTGCCAATGTCTTAGTGCAGTGCTACTGAATGTGGGTTTAGTTTAACTCTTTTCTCCTGTCCTGTGAAATGAATGAAGTCTCCGAAGGGGCAGTCAGATCCTGAAATAACTGAATAGAGCTGGCTTTTTCCCTGCATGTTTACAAGGTGGTTTTGGTGTCTTAGGAAGTTTGTAGGATTACAGCAAGACATTCTTTTGCTCCCCCACCCCCCAGTTAAATTTGTTGATCCTCCAGGAAAAGACTTCAGGAACTTTTTTTTTTGACAGCTAATCAAAATACATTTTAGGTCGTTGATGCAGTACCTAGTGAATGAACAAAATAATGTTATCTAGTGTTAAAAGCAGACTTCAGCTGTGTTGTATGACAATTGCCCTCCCCCAGCATGTGTACTCTGCTGGAGTACCAGCTACTAAACAATGCCATGGAGGGTTAAGTTTGTAGCCTGCAACAGCATACTGTGCTTTTTTTATTTTAAAAGTAAGCATCTGATATAGATGCCCTCTAGTAGAACTCTCTCTGCCTCTTCATATGGTGCTTGCTTATTTTAATACTTGATATTTCAAGTTACTGCTTATGAAATGCAAAGGAAGGAATTTTTTCATCTCTATTAAGGATGGACTCCTTGTTTTTGTTTATCAACTGGATTTTTTTTACTTTGTTTAATGGTTCTGAGAGTATTTTTCTGGGTTTCTTTAGCTCCTGTTTTTTTCTTTAGGAACGTAAAGCCCTGTATTACATCCTCTCATTTGAGGAATTAATATCTTGCAAAACAACTCTGTTGCTGAGATTTCAATCAGTAAAACAGTCACTGAGGTGGAGTATTTGAAATGCTATCTGTGGTAATCTTCCTTTCTCCTTTTCTCCTTAATGTGAGGATGCAGTGAGGAACTAGACAGGAATGGCTGTTGGGGAAAGACAGCTACGTTTTGTGACCAGTCCTGGGGAATACAGAACCTTTTCTACAGAGTGTGATTAATTGAATTATTTTTCAGGGAATTAACTACTTTATATTCATAATGCTAGTGATACTTAATTAGGTAGGTCTCCCAGTTATGTTTGCCTCTGTCCCTGAAGAGCTTTTGAATTCTGTCAGAGTCCTTATAGGCCAGCCTAGAGACTTAGGAGTGCCTTCTGTATTGCTCTGTGCTTAGCTGGGTGTCACTAAGTATTGTTGCATGCCTATATTAAGTACACCACAACAAAACGTGTTAGGAGTTATCAGCCAAACATAGATGTGGAAAGGTGCCTGCTTTGAGTTATCTGTGTGCCAGGCATTGATGACAAAGCATCTTTTACTGTGTTTTTTTTTCTTTTTTTAAAGCTAAATTAACTATCAGAAAAACGTTTTACCTTCATTGTGGTGGTTGGAGATCACCTGAAAGTGTAGAATGGGTATAAAAGGGATGAGTTTGTGCTTGTGATATTTTTCTGATGATAGTAGAGGGGAAGAAGGATTTTCTTCTGCTTACTTTAAATCCCCTCAAGTGTGTTTGAAACTCAGCTTCGTTTGAAAACCAGATTGCTTCCAACACTATAATTTAGGACTTCATGGTTTGGACTAATTTTATTGTTTGAAAGCTAACCATATTGCTGTGAGAGTGTGTAAAGTGGATATGTCTTCCTGATAGCTGCAGTAATACTTGAAAGCTGTGGTCATCTTGATATTGAGTGCTGTTCCAACATACACAGGCCTGATCTTGTAACTTTCTGTGATCACTTACAATGTTGGGAAGGTCAAGGGGGATAAATTATTAAACTTCTAGCTATAGAATGACCTAAGCATATCCATAACTGAGCAGTGCTGTGGCTATGCCATTAAACATTTCTTTCTTGAAGATGCTGGCATACAGAGTTAAGGGAGAGAATCCTCAGAGGAGATGGTTTTAGCATCCCTTGTGATGGTAGGAGGGTATCCTAAGTGTAAAAAGGTGAAATAGAAATGAACTCCAAACAGTTGTAAGAGAAGAGAACAAGCAAGTAGTTGAGCCTTAGGAGGCATAGATACACACATGTACGAAAAGCTGAGGGGTCCTAGAGGGCAGAACAGACTTGCCTTGGCAGTGTCCATCACAGAATCCACTGAAAGGTGTCAGGAGAAGGTGACTTTCCTCTTGTGCCACGTACAATCTGCAATACTTGCCTCCAGGAGGCTGAGAAAGAAGTTGTAATAGGTTTTTTTTTTCCCTTAGATATCAAAAAAAGTGATCCTGTTTTTACGCTGATATGTTTTTCCAGCTATTGGGAATTGTAGTTAATTGACCATTTGTGGAAAATAATTGACTGTTGTGGAAAACTTGTGTAGTATAGCTTACAAACATTGTGTGAGGTTCTGAGTGTTAAGGACATCTTGGTTTTGCTATCATTCTTTCACAGCAGCTGCCCTCTTCCTGATATGACTGCGTGCATCCTGTTGTAAAAGCTGTAAGCTGACAAGAGTGACTGCTAGTAAGTTGGTGTATCTAGCAATTAAAAAATGTTGTGTTTTCTAGGGTGAGCTTTCAAAGCACTGAGTCTGAGAATATTAGAGAAAATGGGATGTGCCATCCTCACTGTGCTTATGTTATGTCAGCATGCAGCAAGGGTAATAAACTCAGTGTTTCAGTAACTCAATATTTTTATTTCTCCTTGAAGCTGTTAAAATGACTGTTTAATGATAGGAGGTTTTAATTACAATTCACGTGTCTTAAATTTATGCTCAGAAGGCTGTTGGTTTTGGGGTAAAAGAGGGGCAAGTAAAAGGTACAGCAAGAGAGACAGTGTTTTATTTGATGGATACAGAAAGGGAAAGCATTTTCTGCTAACGTTTTGGAGCCTGTACCCTGTCAAATTATGTTTGTTAGTCTGAGTTTGATAACACACATCAACTTGGCTAGTTGTTGTTTTTGCATGTGAAGCTTTTGAGTGCAGAAGGAGGATTTCCTCTGAGAGACTTCCTTAATATCCTCCTGTGTTTCTCTTGGAGCATTAGGGGTTTTTGTAGTTTGTGCGTGGGTGGGTTTTTTTGGCCCTTTAATCCTCTTTTTTCCTCCTTATCTTTGTTCATAGCATTCATTCCAAATGATGGTGTCTTAACTTTGTGTCATTGAAACATACATGAAGGTCTTTGCTTTGAGAGATGTTGGGCTTGATTATGAGAAAATGCCATCAGAAAAAGTGTTAATGGTTTCTGTTAGGAAGCACTACATTAGAACTCCTCCTTCAAGGGTAGGAGACAAAATTGTGAAGGGCTGAGGGAGATACAGTCAGTAGGTGGAGGCAGGAATTCACTGGAGATGGGAGACATGGAATATGGTAGATTTGCAGAAGGTCTAGTTACTAATGCAAATGCTCTGGAAATTCACAAGTATTATGGTAGAACATGTATTAGCATTGTTGAGTATCTAAGAATAGTCAGTTTTAAGTAGCTGTTTGTCACAAGCATGCAAACTGATAACATGAATAGTTGTTAAAAAAAGTAATGGGAAACTCTTGACTGAAATTTAAAAAATACTGTGTTTTACCAAATCTGTTACAAAATTGCACAGAAATACTGAACAATTTATTCTCAGCAAAGGACACAGAAGTGAAAGAAGTCCACCAGACTCCCATGGGTTTAATAGGAGTTGAAATTTATGGGGAGGGTGGAAACAAGAAGATACCATGCTAAGATAATTGTCAACTGATTTTCTTACTTTCCTTTTAAAAACCCAGAACCTATTGGTGAGTGTTTCTATTTATCACTGCCAATTCAGTAGCTTCAAGGAACAGGTAAAATGTGGTGTTCAAATGATTGAAAGTTCTGCATTGTAAAATGCAACTCGTTAATGTTCCTGCCTACTGGAGTCATTTCGATGCTTTATGCAAAATGGGAGGGAAGTACTTTAAAAGACTAAAGATTTGTTGGGGAGATGAAACAGGGCTGATAGTTTCTAGAGGATGCTCCTAGTGACTGCTAGTTCAATGTTTTACAGGCTTATCTAGATAGGAGACTGGGGTTCACAGTACAGTGAAATGTAACTGGACAGTCCACGGTTAGCCCACTAGCTGCTTTTGAGAGAATCTTTAGTCAGTGAAGCCTGTTGGTAAGTGCATGTGAATTATATAGTGAATAGTGTGTTAGCACAGAGAGCTTATATAAAACTTGCACCGGATTCCATCAGAAAATCAGTCTCATTCACTTCAGAAGAGGGGATTGAAATGTTATGACTGCTAAGAGATGCAAGTAAAAAGCTCTCTATTTTTTAAATTATATTTTAAAGCTAGGAAGAGGACTTGCCTCATGCCAGGAGGTTATCATCCAAGCCCAAATCCACTGAGTGTCATGTTCTGAGCCCCTGCAGCACCCTCTGGTGATCCAAACATGCCTGAGCTTTTGCATGAGTGTAACCATCAGATCTTGCTAGGGGACTGAAGAAATACTTGACAGCAAGCCCTGATCACAACCAACTCCATGTTCCTAATGGCTGCTATTGGGTTTGCTGAGTGGGGTTTTTTCACCACCTAATTGTTGTCTGAGAGGAGGTGGAAGTCATTAAAGGATCTATACACTGCCCTGTTAGTAGTGGCTCTAGGCAAGCATAACCAGTGTGATTGCATGAGATAAAACATTTCCAACTTTATGGCTGTGTTGGTGAGGAGCAAATGACATGGCATGGGGAAGAGGGAAGAACAAAGAAAATGTATGTATGAAAATGTTTATTCTGTGTACTAAGCCCATTTTATTTTTGAAGTGAAAATAAGACTTGGAGAAATGGTGTAAGTGAATTGAAAACATTTGAATAGCAGTAGTAAAGTAGTGGTTTTGCATGTAATGAAACTTGCAGAACTTCCGTTTCCCTTATTTTTCAACTCTTGTGTTATTCCCTGATGATCCAGAGTATTCCCTGTCTGCAGCGTATTTCTCCTAAGTTCATGGAATATCTTAGATGTGCTGTCAGTTGTGGCTGTTCTGAGTGCAGGTGCCTGCTGACTGCCTGAGCAATCCAGCAGATCCTGCTGCCTCTCTGGTCGCTGCAGCTCAGGTGCTTTGCCTGGGGGGTTCTCTGTGCAACCACCAGCTTAAAAATTCTGCAACACTTTTGATGAAGTCTTAGAAGTAATTGATACTTGGTTGAAACTGGCCAATTAAATCAGAAGACTGAGCACAAACCTCATTTTGTTAGAGAAGTAGGTTTAGAAAGCTGTGGGCAATAAATAGACAGTTCTGTCTTCAAGGTTTTAGTGCCATCATTGATAATGCCCTAATCCTATGTCAGCAAACAATGTTATTTTCTGAAGTGTTTTTATTTAATTTTATAACATTACAATCAGTTTATTTTATTTAATTGAAAATAAGGGTGAGGGTTTAAAACTCTGCATTCACTTTTTATAAGCTTTGCTTTTAATGTATCTGATTTGATCCAAATGTTTTATTAGGCTGCAATTCACTCATTCAGCAGAATGAAGTTAAACCTTAACTAGATCTTCATTCTAATGGTACCTCTTTGCCAGTGTATGGGAAGATAGTTGTACAGAAGGTTGGTGATTTCTTCCTAGGCAGAGAGCCTGCTCAGGATGCTGTTTGCAAA
This sequence comes from Bucco capensis, assembly GCA_013396975.1. Taxonomy (NCBI): domain Eukaryota; kingdom Metazoa; phylum Chordata; class Aves; order Piciformes; family Bucconidae; genus Bucco; species Bucco capensis. The sequence goes on along the minus strand of VWZO01013821.1, from coordinate 475,541 downwards.
ATTCTGTCATGACTTGAGGATCCTGTGCAGGGAATTGACTCTGCAGCATTTTGTACTTGGGATTTGATTCCTGTGATGGAGAACAGAAGCCTAATGGATTGTGATTGCAGCTGCCTGTCCTCTGCTTTTACCTTGCCAGACTTTGGACCATAATTGTATGTAGTTTTGGAGAGCAATTTGCTTCTCTTACTCATCTTCTGGAGGTCAGGGAGCAGGAGCTTTTTTGCATCAAGGAAAGTCAGAAGACTATTTGTCCAGAAACCACATAGATTTTGCTGGTGTAACACCTTATGTCTAATCTCCCCCTTCCCCCAAAAAAGAACAGAAGAGTGGAGGGAGTATCTTGTTTTGTTTTTAAGAGATGCTAGCAAATTTCTTTAGAATCCATATCCACCCTCAGGAGGCTCCTATCTGTGTTTTATTGAGGACTTTCTGGATCCTTTTTTTAACTACAGTATTCTTAAGACTGAATTGTTCATTAATAAACCTGCCATAATATTCCTGGAGATACTGGCTGACTAGCTCTCAAAAGAGGTTTCAACCTGCTTTTCCATTACACATTCCTTTAATGAAATGTTAATGAGAAGATGATCTGATAAACTTCTTGAAAATTTTCTGTGCAACAAACTCCATCAGAATCTGAGGATTTCTCTTCAGATTTGTTTGTTTTAAGGCCTCTGTGTTTGTTTTTTTAGCTATCTGTCTTGCATGCATGTAGATAATGCCTACAAGCAAGCCACAAAGATTTGGTGTGTTGTTCTTCTAAGGCTTGGATGACTAATTTTGTGAAGGTGTAAGGAACAGCAGTCTTTCATGTGCAGTTTCTTTTGTGCTTGCTACAACTGTTATTAGCAGGAGAAAGTAAGTACAAGCTAAAATTCAGAGTTGCAATCTAAGGAGGAATTCTCCAGGCTTCTTATCTTGAATAGTTGAGATCACAATTCTTGCTTCTGTCTTATCTGTACTTCACTGCTTTTAATTCTTCTTGGTCTCTTCTGCTTAATCTTAATGGCTTACACTTCACTGGCATAATTAGCTTATCTTAAAATAGTCTGATCTGTTAGCAGTGTTGGAACAGGGAAGGGCCAGGCAGCCCAGCCACGGGGCTTCATGTGGTGCACCCACAGAGATGTGTCACTGTTTGGTCCACAGGAGAGGAAAGGACAAGGTGAGAATTTCTCAAAGCTGTAACTGGATCTTGACCATGAATGCCCACTGGTGTTAGGATTTGCTGATGCCTTCCTGCCGAATTCTGACGACAGCCAGGTTTGAGTAGAAAGCAGCTTTGGTTTTGTTTCAACCAAGAAAAAGTAAGCTGGAATGAAGATACAAAATTTAGTTCCAGGGCTGTTCTTTAGCTTAGGTTGTTTTTTTGTAGTTGTAGTTTCACCATGTCTGACTTGGTTTATCAGCTTTCATGCTTATCTCTTACTCAGCGTCATCTTACCTCAAACTGCTCATTTCAAACTTAGCAGTAGGTCTGGTCTCAGACCTTTTAAATACCAAGTGTCTTACCATTAATGGATCTACTTACTTGAGACTCTGTGTCTGGGTTTAACTACTTCTTAAGTGTCTTATCTTCCTTTTCTCTCCACATGTCCTTGGACACGCATACAAATTTGGGCAGAGCAACAAGTGTATAAACTAAAAAGATTGCTGTAGGTGTATAAATTCCAAAGAGTAAACTCTGCATTTAAAATGCATATTTTTGGAAGAGCTCGTCCTGCAGTTATTGCAGTTGCTACAGGATTGAACAAGGGCTTAGAATACTGCTTGTTTCTTGTTACTGTGCAGAAGGAACTTGATGCACAATACATTCAGAATGCTACTGCTGATGTGGTTTATTCCATATTTTCTGGAAGACTTCTTTTTGTTTGGATTTCTGTAGAAGAGTGCTGCTTTGTATTGATTGAAAATGGATTTTGGTGTTTAGTGTGATACTGCTGGCCATTTGGTGAAATGTTCATCTCCTCAGTAGCTAATGCTAGGTATACAAATACTTTAAGCAGAGAATGTAGTTCTGCTATTTGAACGTGTAAAATGCTTTTAGGAAAAGTTTTGTTCTGTTTCTGGATTGATAACTCTATTTGTTCTGGAATCTAACAACACTTCTATGTTGACATTTTTAGGTCCTGTGTTTTGATCTCTCAAACCTTGCAAAAACCAAGCCAAAACCCTGTAAGAAATGCTTTTGTTATCTAGTGTTTGAATCTGCAAACCTTTGAGAGACTAACTTGGCCTCTGTAAGATGTAGTTAAATCAAATACTCCTGATAATCTTTGGGTTCTACTTCCAGGTGGATTTTTTTAAACTCCTTCCACGCAGGAAATGAGAAAAGGAGCTTTAACTGTACATTGTCTTGAGTGTGCTGCAAGATCTCTTGAGATTTTCCTGTAAAAGGCACTAACTTGGCAAGTCCTATCTGTAGTTTAATGTTTAAACTAGCTCTGGTTTTGCACTGCTGGTGCTCTCACGTATATGGATATGGTTGCAATATAACTACAGATTGGGAGGTGGAACTTGCTGCTTTTCCTGTTAGAGCTGTGTATCCCAAAAGCTTGGTATAGGCATTGTTTCAGTATGATTCAGTTTGTAAAACAAAAGCATTCCAGTGAAACTTTTAGACCAGATAAGATTAAATCAACTTTCAACTGAATTTGGTACATTTCTTACAACACTTTTTTTGTGTGGTATATATGTTTGCTTTTTTTTTGCCTTTTTTTTTTCCATGTTTCTCCCACATTCATTCACTGTGCTTACAGTGAGTTTTCAGTTAACTAGTTTCAATGTTCCAGCTAAGTCCTTGGCTGTAGTGATGGTGTAACTGTTGGAGATCTTGTTTTGGTATTCTTTGTACCATGTTTTCTTATGTCTATTAGACCTATATAGATGAAAGCAGTGTAAACCAACATTGCTTGTGTGCTTGTTCCCTGTTACAATATTGTATGTTTCTATCTTGCAAGAATTAGTAGAGATTCTTAGGAGAGGAAGTTAGCACAGAAAGGCTTCCTGTGGACTACTGGAAATAGTAGTGAATTCTAACAGGGTTCCCATGGTAGTGGAAGTGTTTGTTTTAGTACACATTAGTCAGATGTTGCTATTGTCTCCTTTCTAATACAATATGTTGGTTGTGCTATAGTCAATACACAAGTTGCCTTAGCAAAACTTTCTAAAACACTATAAAAAAAGTATGTGAAACCATATTTGGCAAAAAATGCTAAAGGGTTCTAATGGTGCCTGACTGTAAGGAGCAGTCTTTCTCTCTTTTTTGGCATTCACATAAGCTTTTTAATCCAAGTCTTTGTCTCTTTCTCCTAAGATGTATTCCTGTACCAAATTAAATGATTTAACTTTTATTTTAGTAATGGGAGACAATTTGAGCATAATTAATATATCTGTCTAAATGAGTGATACCTAATTGGATTATCATTGTTTAGAGAACATCTGCAGTCATTCACTGAAGAACTGTACATTTCTGTTTGAGAGCTACAGTAAATATTGAAGTCTCACTCTTCAATCTCATGGATGTAGCTTTAGAGCTGCACTTCCATTGCCACTCTTCATTTCCAGAATGCACCAGTGAGTTGAAGTGCAGTTGTGGAATTCCAGGACTTCAGTGAAGGGAGCTCTGCCTGTGGTGTGATGGCAAAAAAAGGCACACACTGCTTGCTCACAGCATAGCCTGTGGCCAGCCACTCTCTCCTGTGTTGTCCCCAGTGCCTGTTAGAGGAGGTTTCAACCCTCTTGCTGCCTGGGGTCTGTGCTCTACCCCCGGGAAGATGCACTGGATCTAGAGATGCTCACAGTCATTTGGTTAATAAGGGAAGAGGATATCTGTATTGTTTTCACAATTTTCCTTTAAAAGGTGTTCAGAGATATAGTTCTGTCTTGCTAGTCTCAGGTAATTTATGTATGAAATCTAATAACAGAAGGTCCTTCACCCAGACCTCGAAGCAATCCTTGAACAATTCTCCCACATTAGACTTCTGCATCCACTAGGTCTGTTCAGTATGCTGAGATGCATCACAACCGTAGAGGCTTCACCCATTTTTACCATTTTCTTGACTTGTCTTAATAATGCTGTCACTTGAAAGACTTGCTAGGGTGCTATACTGAACAACATACCATGGGAAAAAAATACTACTAATCAACAGTCTTCCAGGTTAGAGACCAAATTCAGGAAAATAGACTTCAAGTCTGCTTAGCTAGAATTCCTCAGATCCTCTCTTAGCTCAAAGATAAAGCTCTATTGTGATAGATGTGTGTAGATAGATGTATGCAGGCTACCTTTAAATCATGTAGAGTAGCTGTGTAAGTCCATGGCATGTTAGGGTACCCACAAAGAGAATTTTTTTATCCCCACCACTTGAAAACCCATGGTGTTACAGAATGCTCTTTAATTGTAGTACCTAATTGGGGCAAACCTGTTTCTTAATGGAGAAGATGAAGAGTCATATTTGTTGTCTGTTAAGTCTTTGGGAAATGAAGTTAGTATGTTCAGTGATGACTGTTAACTAGCAGGATGGGGATGGCAGTGAAGCTGCATTTTGAGGTGGGTATGTCCTATCACATGGTCTTGTGTGGTTTGTAGCTGTGAATTCCTGTTTCAGCTTTTCATATCTTTAGCAGAAGACTACTGAAACTATTTGATATGTTCCAGTAAAACAAATGACAGTCAGCACCCACCAACTTCTATTCTTTTTCCATTTTTTTATTCATTAAATGTGGTTTGGTCATTTTTTTATGTATTGTGAGATCATATTAAGATTTTTTTGATGTAGCAAGCCTTGCTGCATGAAATGTCATCAAAAGTAGGCTTGAAATTGTTGATAATTATTGTGTGACAAATTTAAATCAGCCATCCTTAAAAAAGAAATCTTATTTTTATGTATTTCATTTAGATGATTAGACTACAATGAAGTTTGGCTTTCAGCAAAACTTGTAATTCCAGAATTTGTCTCTGGTCTAGATTTATGCCCCTATTTGAAGAAGAAAGTTTTGGTTCAGATGACCTTTAAAAAAATCAGGCAGACTAGGGAGGTAAAACATTTTGATGTGTGTGTGTGAAGAGTTCACACACTTCTGAAGGGTGCAGCAGTCTCCTGGTGGTGATAATGGTTGGGTGCTGGTGGTGCTGCTTGCTGCTCTGTTGTAATTTGACCTCATCAAATGGATGCCTGACAGAGAAGCCCCAGCTTTAGCTAAGGACTTTATTGTGCCAGGTTTACCTCTCATCAACTCTTGCTATTGACGTACATGGAAGACAAAAAATTTCAGATAATCTTCTAGTGAGAATACTGCTTTTTGCATTGATTTCAGTTCTCCAGTTGATACTTGTAGGTCAAATTAAAAGTTTAAATTGTGATCTGTAGGACTTCTGTGCCTCAAAGCTTGTCTGCTGATCCATTGCTGTAGCAGCAAATGTTCCTTTTGTGTGGAAACCTTGCCTTGTTTTGAGAGTTTTGCCTCTGAGGAAGTTTAAGATTGGTAGCTTGCTGTTGAAGTTGGTTGATTGTTTTCTGACCCTGATGCAAATGCCTAAATCCTCATCTCCCTGCCTAGGTGCAGTTTAATAATCTCTTGCCCTGTTCTTTGTCAGTGTGACAAGGGTAGAGCAGTGTTTTGAAGAGGAGGTATGGCATACCATGTGACTTGGCTAAAATGAAGGAAGACAAACAACTGAAGATATGTTGCACTGTGATTTTGTTGTGAGGGTCTGCAGTAGTGAATATGGCAGACTTCAAATGTTTGGTTTGGGGTTTTCTGGGGGAAGATAGTTGCAAGTAAACTGGAAGTGTTTCTCCCCACTCCTGTCTTTCTCTGCCTTTTTTTTGGAGTTTTCATTCATTTCACTTCCCAGTCACTAGATGAGTTTTCTGTCAGATCTGCCTATTAAAGTGCTAGTATTTTTCTTCTGAGGAAGAAAGAGAAAGGCTTGTGAGTTCTGCTGTCTTTGCTTACCTTTCTTGGTGTCTTCCCCCCCCCTTTTTTTTAATCTTCTAAGGCTCTCATAAATAAAGTTCCAGATCAGTCGACTGGGTGTATGTCACGTGCACAGATTTTTGTTCCTTTTTTCTGCTTCTGCAGAGTTTTATGCAAGCTGTGGTTTTCTTAGTAACAATGTTAGGTAGGTTTTGATTTCTGTTGTTGGGTTTTTGTTTGCTCCTGAAATAAGAGTAACCTGTAATGTGTCAAACAGTTGCAGATAATTTAATTCCAAGTCCTCCACCAAGGTCAGCATTTTAAATGCTTGGGTATAATACTGAGCATTTATTGTTCTTTGTCAGAACATGGTTTGTATGATCTGAGAGACTAACTCCTCTGTAGGACTCTAATATTATTTGCTTGCAGTAGAAACACTGATTCTTTAGTTTTTACTTTATTGGTTAAATTTAGAAGCTACAATTTACATGGTGCAGCCAGAAATGTGTTAATTAGAAGGATGGAAAACATGGCCTTTGTAGACAAGTTGTATTTGTTGATCTAGTTTCCTAGTTTTATCCTCATATTGAAGCTTACTGGTTCAGTTAATGACTTTTCTGTGGTTTTTATCAGTGTTAATTGATGTATACTTGTACCGATACTTTTTGTATGTGTTATTCCTCAGAGCTATAACTTTGCTGGGAGCAGATCAGAATGGTATGGAATTCTTAAGGCATCAAGATGGAAAACAATTTCCAGTAAGATGTAATGAAATGGCTTCAGGTGGGATGCAGATAAGGAAATAATGGCTTAAGTATTTGAGCAGTAACAAGGCAAGTGCAAGGTTTAGCAGGAGGGAACAATTGGAACGTTGTCATGCAGCTAGGCTCATGGTTTTGACAGTTAGGCAGAGGTGAAGCATGGTTCTTGAGGAGGTTGTTTTGGTGGTTTGTGTTTCTTTGCAGTGACAGCTTCTGTGCTCCCATGGGGTGGGGGGGTGGGGAATCTTTACTAGCAGCTGCAGAGAAACCTGTAAGTGCAGAGATGGCCTAGATTTGATGTTAAAACTATCAGGCAGAGTACTGCTGTGTGTTAGCACTTAGTCAATGTGATGCTCTTGGACCAGATGAAGTATCTCAGTCATGTGCTTATGTGTGACGTTGTATGAATACATATGTGGGGTAGAGCTTGTCTTGGTGTTTCTCACGGCTCATTAAAAAGCTCCTCTAGATTAGGGATGATTTGGTGCCTCTGCCTTCCATTAGTGCAGAAGTTCTAATGTCAAAATGAAACCTGGCCAATGTATCAGGACCGTACTGTAGATATCAGGTAGTTTAGTGCTTAATGCTTGAGTAACTAAAATTGCAAGTGTTACAGTACTTTTCTTCTGTTAAAATGTGGTATTTTGTATCTTTACGTTCATGTAGTTGATAAATGCTAGTGTTCTCTGCAGACTAATTAAGGAACGATTCTGAATAATGAGCTATTTTAAAGTATCATCTACAGCCATTTGTTACAGCACATCTGTACCTTTGCCTCTCTTTGTTCTCTTGATATGCCTGTAACATTTCTTTATTGTGGATAACCCGTGAGAGTTCTATCTGGTTTCCAGGTGTCCTCTGGAAAGGGAGGACCAGTGGTGTATCAGAAATTTCACTGAATTTGTTCTTAAGAGGAACAGTGTCAGGACGTGTATGCAGCAAACGTGCAACTGCAGATTAAGTAGTATATAAGAAAACTTCAGCCACTGTGGATGTGATTTCACTAGAGTAGCAACAGTCTGAGTTTTTTATGTGTGCTAGCTGCCTAAATATTTACCAAAGGTCTGTATGATTCCCCCTGCCTCCAACTTCAGTGCTGAAGCTTACTGTAATTGCAGTCTTACTGATGAGTATTTGAGTCTGAGCTAGGCTTTCCTCTATGCTTATGACAAGAAAAGGATTAATGTGTATTCTTGCAGCAGAATACCAATAATTTTCTAATCTCTTTTGACCTCGACGATACTGTTGATTCCCCTTTAATTTTAGCCTTCTCCCAGGCAGCAGTCTGAAGCCATCAAACATTCTGTGAGATGTGCCCCTGTGAGAGTCTAGAGGCAGCTTTTAGGAGAGATGGCCTCTCCCATTGGAGAATTGGCATTTTCTGCAGTGCTATCCTCTTTTGTAGTAAGACATAGGAAGGCATTGTGATAGAGGTTGGTAAAATATTTCTAGTGTGTACTCCACTAATTTTGACAATTCAGATTTGTTTGTACTTTTTATATGCCAGTGTGTGTATTTCTGTATATGCCAATATATATAGAAACAATGTGTGTGGGTTTTTATATCTAGCTTTTATAAAGAACATCTGCTATAGACTATAATATTGTGAGCTTTTCCTTAAATTTTCATAGCAAGAGAGTGAGACAAACCTATTAGCTTTGCAGTTCTGAATCTTAAAAATTCATAATATAGATAACATAAATGTAAGGCTTACATGTGTGTTCTAAAATAGTAAATGGGTTAAAGTAGCATTGCAATACTTAGTTCTCTGTTGGCATAGTTATTCCCTTCAGATGGTTGTTTGCAATGTGAGGCCTCTTTGTCTATTTGCTGTAGCAGAGTGAAACTCTAATGTCACTTACAGGAGAAATTTAATACAAGCAGCTTGTACAGAGCTGACCTGCTGCCGTGAGAGCATGTAATATATTTAGCATGCATGTGTCTAGTAACCCTGCGATCTTATGCAAGTGAATCAAACAGTGGAACTCTCAAAGGTTATAATTTCTCTGAATGTTTTCAGAGTTCTGTTAAGTAAATAGTGTTATCACACTGTACAGAGAGACTCAGTTTGTAACTGAGATGTAAGCAGCCGCAGAATCTGAAATGCTGCAGCATTTTCTGTGCACATCAGTGAAAGACAGGACTGAGAATTCAAAAGCAGCTGGATTTTTTTAATCCATCTTATTTTTTGGAGTATTTGTTTTGGCAGTTATGATTCACTTTGCTGTTATAACTAAAGAGTCATTTTAAACTCAGCTCTGAAAACAGCAATCTGATCCTCAGGTACTTAATTTTAAAGAAAAGCTACAAATGTAGTTTTTAGCAATTCTAAAATTGCTAATTAATTCTTAATTCTAAGAGCTAATCTGCAGATAGGTCACCATTTGGGAGATGATGTGCGGAGAAGAGTGGCATAAAGAAGTCCTCTATCAAGACAACATTGCAAGGTGGATAATCTCTTTCATGGAACATAATCTCTATTATGCAAAATCTATTCAAGTTTAATACCATTTTCTCTGGAGGTTTGTTGCTGAAAGTGTGATGTTGATGTTGATTTAAGTTTTTTAATGTCTAGTGCTGAGCAGAAAGAGCAGATAGCATGCTCATCATCTCCTGTTTGCACAATACCACTTAGCATGCAGTAACAGGATTCTTCTGGCACTGCAGCTACAGGCCTGGATGAATAAAAATGTCCTGGGTTGGATCTAAGCACCAGAGTGCAGCTTCAATACTGAATATGGGACAACGTATTTCTAACAACCCATTGCTAAGGGATTTGCTTAGTCTCAGGCTTGCATGATTGCATTCCTTAAGCCTGAAGATTCAAGTGGGTTCAGAATGCTTTGGGAGTTCCTTTTTTCTTCAGGTCCAGAGGTCACCCATCATGCCAGTGAGGCTTGGCTAAAAGCAGAGGAAGGCAGGGTTCTACCTCCCCCAGCTGTCATTTAACGTGTATGTCTTCCAACTGGTAACTTTTTTCACCTCTTCCTGTTGAGAAGACTATGTAGGTACTTTCTTCCAGATCATGGGTTTTTGAATTTTGAGTTTTGATGATATTTCTCTAGACATAGTGTTGTAATGGACTAGGAAGCTCCTTCAAGATTGAGGGTATTTTCTATCAAAATCTCTAGTTTTGGTAGATACTGCCTTTTCAGCAAAATTGCAGGGAAGCTCTGTGGATCTTCTTTTGAGTATTTTAAGGACACATAGTAAAGCAGATTAAATTGTCTTAAACCTAGTAGAGAACTGGAATTATCCCATAAAACATAATGATATTGTGCACTCAGGGTTACATCCTTCAGCATGTGTACGTAGTCTTTCCTAGCCCTGCAGAATGTCATTGTGTTGGAAGCTATGGTTGGTCTTTTTAACTGTTTAAAAATATCAATCATCTCACCTAAGCTCCTGAATTAATAGCATATGAGAACTAGAGCCTTTTACAGTTCCCATTTTGTCTTTCTGTAGCAGCCTAGCCTGGGTCTGAGACACTGCAGAAGCCTCAGTGAAAGCTCCAATCTGTAGCAAAAGCTGCGGCTCGTTTGTAGTGGGTGTCAGTGCTGTTAACAAATATTCATTAATTTCAGTTTCATGCTTTAGCTTCTTTTTCTCATGGCTCTTCTAAATAATTTTTCCTTACAAGAACTGAGTATTGTGCTTAATTGATTTTGCTTTCAGAAGGCTAAAGAATACCATGTGCATGCATCCTTGAAAGACCTTCCCTTAAGGTGAAATCCTTACAAGTGAATGAGAACCAGTTTCTTTTTAATGGCCGTTTGAATCTGCTAGATTTAAAAAGCCTCTCCATGTCTTTGTTCTACACTTTGTGGCATCAAACTGGATAAAATGCCACAGATAAAACTCCCTACAGATAAACTTCTTGTTAACTCTTTCTGCTGCTGTCTCCATCACGCTTGTTTTCTCTGCTTTTGGGGACTTCCCCTCCTCTTTAATGCCTGTCTTGCAGCTGTATGGTGTGAGCATCTTCACTGAAGAGAACTTGGACTCATTCCAAAAAAGAACAAGCAGTGAGACTTGAGAGCTATCTTGCCTCCATATGGGAAGACTATAGGGAATAGTACCACCGTGCTCAGGAATATTTTGGCTTCAGTTCCACCTACTGAAACAATTAGGCAAGGGCACCCGTTTGAATAAAATGAGATCTGGAGTCTGAGCATTCACTAGACAGACAAAATACTTCTTCCATCCTGTGCCCAAACTGACATCTTGCAAATAATGCCATTGGACTGATTTTGCAGCTTAAGATGTAAGAGTAGAAATCTCAGCTTCCTCTGTTTAAAGCAAAGCTCAGTGCATTGCTGCTTTCTAGCTGCTGTACACTTATGCAATCGACCCAGCTCCTGCGTGCTTAGCTGTTACTGAACTGCGCATTTCTGCTAGTCTGGAGATTTTGTGTGCTCCTTTTTCTGATGCGGAGTACTAAAGCTTTGTGTTTTCAGTAAGTGATGCAGACAAAGGGGACTGCTTGCTATCTCTAAAGACTTGCTAATGTTGTTGATTGGATATTACCATCAAAATGAAACACATTCACTGACAGACAAAGAGGAAGGAAAAGCTACAAGGAACTAGAAGGAAGCATCTCCACAGTATTAGTTGACATAACATGGTAAGAGTAGTGCCTGCTAGAAGTACAGGGTAAGCTTGTTTTGATTCATATCACCCTTTTGAAAGCAGGCAAATATTTATAGTGTGGAGGATGTCTCCACCCCTCCCCCCAGTGAAGCTGTGTGCTGGAGAAAATGATGACACCGTATGTTGGTTAATTCTTGCAAATCTAAACATAGACCATAATCATAGGTGTGTCTGTGCAGGGGTAAAAAAAAACCTATTAGCTTTAAATGAAATCATAAACTGGAGTATGAAGAACTAGGTCTGACTCAGTGGTCAGTGTTTTGGGTAATACTAAGAAGCCTTTGTTTCAAATCTCAGTTTGAAAATCTGTTAGTTTAGCAGTACAGTGAAATCTGCTAAAAAGCAGCTACCAATCTGCAGAGTGAATTGCTGTAGAGATACCTTTCTTCCAGTGGGAAGACAGAATTTGTAGCCTTTGTGTTTGGTTTTGGTTTTAATATTCTTTCCTTTAAGCAGTCTGAATGCATTTCCTTCCAGCTTCTCTAATCCTTCCTCCAAGTAGAGGATATGAAATGAGAACCGAGAAGAAGTAGAATTTGGTCACCAATGTGATTTCTTGATTAAAATCCTCTTTACTAATTCTTTCTTTTGTTTCTTACGTGCTGTCAGGAATATATCCTGTTTTGGCACACAGTTTTCCCCGTGTTTGCTCCAAGTTAACTGTTCAGTTTTTGTGAAGCAATGTGTGGCCTTATATGCAAAACTTGCATATAAGGAGCTGAGCTGCGTGCAAGAGCATGAAAAGATGGAACTGAACGCTGGAAGGTTCTTGCAGCACCATTTTTGTAGCCAGAGTTAGAGCTTTTTTGCTATATATCTGTATGTTGCAAAGAGATTTAACAGGTAATTGAATTTTTCAGGGTGGTCTACAAAAGCAGGTGTATTCAAAGGTACACCAGTCTTACTGAGGGGAAAATATGCTTTTAATACAGGCAAAATCAGCAGTAATACAGATGAACATGTTAGACTCTAGTTGTGGTATCCCTTCTAGGCTTTGTCTTTGCTGATGCAGGTGAAATTGGAGAGTAGGACCACTGCTATCTGCTTCTTGCCAGCTAGCTGTCAATATTTATTGCTTCAGCTGCCACAAGGCTTCCAGTCAGCACGTAAAAGAAAGATGGTTTTAATGTCCTGAAGGCCCAGAGTACTCAACAATGACTTCTTTTAAGAGGAGTTAAGATTTCTTGCAGGTAAAAGAATGCTTCTAAGCAGGTTCTTGAAAGTTGTGTATAAACTGCATGCCAGTTCACTGTAGTTCACTTTAGTCATGTGAGTCCACATAATCATCCATATAATCACGTTCACAGATTACTGTATCTGATTTTATTCACTCTAAGTAAATAAAATAGTTAAGCTGGCATCTAATTCTAGAATTCCCCCCCCCCCTTAAGGACATAAGAATATAGAGTTTTTCATGAAGATGAGATGCTTTATTTTCATACCAGAAAGGAATGAAAAAGATAGCAGATTCTTCCTGGGGTACTCTTGTGATAATGTTAAGAGTCAAACCCCCTCATTTCTATTTCTACATAAGTCTGTGACTTCAAATGCAGGAATTTAGTACTAGCTTTAACTACTCATTTCTCCAAGCTTGAAGATTGACTGAGGTGTCTGAACTTGCACATTGCACACTTTCATCTAGCAGGGCTACAAGCAGTATCAAAGATTTATTGTGGGATGCAACTGCTCTTACCAGAATAAGATACTGCTGTTAACATTAACTGCAGCAATTAGAACTGATGCCTTCAAGAAGTCATTCACATCTGACTGCTACATGTTTGCTTCACAACTGAACTTTGGTTCCTAGGTCTCTTAGCTAGGTTTTTGTCAGAGGTGAACAAGGAGACAGCTTGGATGGAAGGGATCCAGCCGTGTGTGGAATGGGCACTGTTGTCATTTTCCTAGCAGATTTACACCGCTGATGCAATAATTAAATGCTGAGATGTCCACTTTGACCATCTAAATAATGCAAGAAACTGCTCATTCAGTCTTCCCTTCTGAAGTGGTTTTGGGGCTGCTGCTTAGCATTTCTGGTAGTTTCTTTGATAGGATAATATTTTTTCCTTTCCCCAGATCAGGATAGTAAGCTGTGTGTGACTGCTGTGTTCTGTTTTTGTTTTAATTTTTAATGCATAATAGCAGGTCTGGATGGGCAGCTATGTTTATGGTCTCTGCTCCCTGACCCATCCTGGTTATTGTCAGGTGTGGGCAGTCATTGCATCAGATTGTGCCTGGCTGACTAAGTAGTGAAGATGGAGATGTCTACCGTACAGTTTCAAAAAGCTTGCATTTGCATCTGATCTTTCATGCCAAAGTTAAATGAATATACTTGTTTAAATGGAAGAGGTTTTCAGTGAGGGAAGTCTACAATAATCTGAGCCTCTCTGGGCTTCTGCTTCAGATTCCTGGCTACTTAATGCAATTGAAAATAGGCCAGCTGCCTTTCAAATGCATTAAGTTCCATCTTTTGTGATATCATGCTTTTCTCAATATTCCTTACTCCTGTTTGGCTCTTGAGTGATGTAGCAGTTTATCAGAAGGGCTTTGTTTATGTATGGATCACTTCATTGATACTTGCTTGGGACCTCAATTAAATTTTTCTGAGCCTTCACTTAAACTTCTGTCAGCTGTATTTTCTCATTCAGACCTTTTCAGTGGCTTTATGCAATGCAGAATGATTGTCAGGGTTTGTGGACAGGAAGAGAAATTGAGGTCTTTTCAAACTTTTGAGGACTTCTGTTTTTAATGCAATAATGGGGACAAATGGGTCAGACTGCTCTTTTATTTATAGTCACTGATTGTTTAATTCCTGAAGCTATCGAAACAGGTATTTTAATACATCTTCCTATCCACATCTTGAATCAAGCAGCTTTGCTGTGAATCAGTGATGTTCATTAGGGTCAAATGACTTCAAGTTTTCTATTTGCAGCAATCTGCAAGAAAGGTGAAATAATTAGATTTTATCATCTTCTCTGCCTTGCAGGTATAGCAAGTAACAGAGTTACTGCAGCAAAATGAACTTCCATGGATCAGCTAAACCATATTAACTGTCTAGGAAGCTATTTCTTTCCTTAGCAATGGCAACAAACCAGCATATAAAATCAGTTAGTTTGAGACTTAGGTTTAAATTAAGAGAATAGTTGTTATCTGAAGATTGTGTACTATAATCAGTGTAGTTCAGGTAACATTCTGCAAGTGACTCAGTGGCTGGGTTAACATTAATGCCATATGAATTCCCAGACTACCAGACATCACCTCCTACCAAAGGAGGAGGATATGCCCAGCACCATTTTCCTGAGGTCATTGATATTGCCTATATTCTGCCTGAATTGAGTGTGTTTCCAGTATATCATCGCTCTTGAGATGTAGCTGAGTGGATTCATCTTGCTTGTACATGATTTTATTACTTGTCACTTGTCTGAGATTCTGAAACCTTTGGATTATAAAGAAATGATTTCCATGTATGTTTGGAAAGGACCTGCCCTGTGATTTGCTCTGGCCCATTCCACCAACATAATAGTGTTTTATTTAAGTATAAAATGACTTTGCTTTAAAAGGATTCAGGGAAGGGAATAATTCACTGAAATTGGATTTTAATCTCTCTGAAGTACAGTGCAACTTTAATTTTTAAGATTTTTATGTAGAAATTTGTGCTAGTGGTGTATCTGAATTGTAAAAGAAAGATGTGGGTGTCTTTATGGTTTACTGAACGTCTTCCTGAGGCATGCAGGCTGTTTGGAGCATGATGTTGTCGTGTCTGTCTGGTTTATAATTGTTGCACTTCAACAGTATGACTGCATGCTGTCATTTAATCAGACATTGAATAAATTATCAGGAAAGCTTTTGGATAATTGTTCAGTGATTTAAAACTTCTCATAGTTCCTTTGATGTGTGAGATCGCTTCTGTTTGTTCTTGGTTTTCCTGTCCTGCTCCCTTTAAAAGGTGGGGTGGTACATGTATCATGTGGAATCCTCTGGAAGACTGGAAATGTGTATTTGGTAAGAAAGAGAGTATGCTGGGAGGAATGTGGTTGTGGAGACTACCTGTCACAGCAGGTTACAAAAAACAAACAAACAAAACCCCAACCAAAACCACCCACCGAAAACCAAACAAACCCCACAAGAGGGAGTTGGGCAAGAAGCTTGGAGCCTGCAGCTTGTGGGGAGCATGATGAAAAGCTGATATATAGGATCAGGAAGAAGCAGATAGTCAAAAATGAGCTCAGCCTTGGGAAGAAGTTTTCCAAGTACAAAATGGGAGCATCCTGTGCTCTGCGTCACAAAGCCACTGTTGACTGAAGCCAAACTTGGAAGCAAGGGCACGTTCTAGTTTATAATCCTTCTGTATTTCCATTCTCTCATCTACTGACATTTGTCCATTGCTGACAACTTTTTTAAAATCTGGCATTTTTTAGTCTGAAGTCTGGTTTGAGGAAGCTCGCTATAGGACAAGGTGTAAGCAGAACCATGTGAAAGCTATGGTTGCTTTTGTATCCCATTACATTCCTGAAGTCAGCTGTAAATGTTTTAGGTTGCTGTAATGTTTGTTCAGTAACATGTGTTGAAGTTGCTGTCTTGTGCCTGTTTGTTGCATGACCTCAACCCCTTGTAACTTCAGGCAGAGTGGACAGTTTGCCTCTTGGTAACAATCAGTTACTAGAAGTTTCATCAGGGCTAAGTGTTCAGAATTTCAGGGAGTTGTAGAAGTCTTGCTGCAAATCCCCAAATCAGTTTGCTGAACTACCCAGCTTGTGCAGTTTTCTACATCAGATAAACACACTGTTAAATAGGATTACCTCAGAATTTTGTGTTTTCTTTCTAGCAGAAGAAACTGAAAAACAGGCAGCAAAATGCCTTTTATATACATACTTCCTAAGGAAAAATCTACTATTTTATTTCATTTTTATTTACCTACTTCTGTCTTGGGAAGAGTGCCAGTTAAACACCAGTCAGTTTTAATATACTGAGGACAGACACTGTTTTACTTAACTGCAGAACTGCTGATTTGGCATTTGCCACAAGGAAGCTGAAGTGCAGCCTGCAAAATTGGAATAGAACTTTCAAGAGAGCATTTGAAGATTGAGTGAAAAATCTCATAGTATTGCCCTATGCTATGTGCTGTTTTCTGAATATTTTTTCCTGCCTGTCTTCATTTCTCTCAATTTTAAATCTTGCATTTTAAAATGTGAAATTTGGAGAAATGAAGACATGAAGGATGCTGTTTAGTTAGCTCACTTGGCACTCTAATTTTGAACCATATGTAAAAGTAGTACACTGTATTTGTGTTTTTCCTGATGTTGCTTTCAGATGTTTATTTTTTTTGCTGAACAATCTAGCTGTGAGATGTGCTTATGATGCATCAGAACTTACAAAGAGGGATATTTTTGTCTAGCTTTTGGTTTATAAGCGTACAGCTTTTATGTAGGTTATTTGTCAAGGTTCCAAATGATTGTAAGATTAACACCCCCCCCAAGAACCAACTAAAAACTCCTCAGACATGGTAATCTACTTAAATAATGTAGTTCTCAGAGGCAAAAAGGACAATTCCATAGAGATAAATAGAGGTGTGACAGGTGGGGCAGAGGTGTTGTGAGAACTTTGAGATAGTGGAGCTATACCTCTACCAAATGCAGGTTGTTATGCAAAATAAGATGCTCTGTGTTCTCTGATCTATTGATAAACTGAGGCTGAGATGGGAAAAGTTGAGAGCCAGGATAGCAGTAATTAAAGTGAAAAGTGTCCCTGTGGTAACTGGTGAAGTATGAAGACTTCTGGAAATAGATTGCCTAATGATAATACTTTTTCCTAAAGTCAGGGCTTAACTCAGCAGTATGTGAGATGTTTTTAGTGTTATCTAAAGATGCATCAATGAGCCTGAAGAAGATAAAGTGTTAAGATGTTGCAAAACCAGGAGCAAGCTTCCTTCTGGGTGGTGAATATATTAACTGGAAAGAGAACAGTCCTGTGTATTTCATATTCCCTTACTGTAAGGTGAAGAAAAACATTGGAGTGGATGTTTTGGATGCTCACACCGTTAGGTATTTGTTGTTTAGTTGTGAATTTGCCTTTTTAGCTGTTTTTTACTGAATGCTAGCTTTAAAGACAGGAAGTTACTTTCCCAGCATGGTTTTGCATTTATCCCCAGATAAATGTAAAAAGTCCATTTTGCTGGGTTCTGTTTTGTCTTCTGTAACAGAGGAGAGCTCTTCTGTAGGAGCTTTTGCTTGTGGGTGAAATGGTGTACAGTTGAAATCCATCTCAGCTAGACATGTTTTACCAGCATTTTGGAAGGTACATCCTGGTAGTAGCTTTCTTTAAGGGCAGAAAGGAGTTTTGATGAAATATGGCTCTGTGCCATTTTTTTGCCATATGGTAGCTAAGTTCCACAGCCATTATGGATTCATAATAACCTTGAGGCAGATGTTTTTGATCTTGAAAAAAAAATTAATATATTTTATATGTATATTTTCCTTCAGGAAAGAAATCTGATTTCTGTGGGTTATGTTGTGCAGAGGTGTATGGGTTTAAAACCTGTTTAAATGCTGTTAGTTGCACTTGGAGCTTGTCATTGTGGAAGTTATGAAACATACAGTGAATTTGAGACCAATTCAGTACCTGCAGATGTTCTTCAGTTTGGTTATAGACCAATCATACCTTAACTTAAGTTTAGATTTCTGCATCTAATGCATTAATCTTCCAAGAGCTGTAAATGCTGGTGGGGGGTAGGGGAATAGGAGCATTATCTGGTCAAATAATTCAAAATTCTGATCAAACTAACATGGTTGTTCTAAAAGCTATGATTGATTCATTAGGAAATTGGTCTTTCTGGCCATAACTTGTAAATACTGCGTTTTGTGTTATTAGGTGTCCAGAATCACTTTCTTTGTGGCTGTTTTTATATGCCATGGATAATTCACATCTTTCAACAAACTATATGACAAAAAAGAATGGCAGAACAGGCCATTTTGAGCAACAGTGTAAGGAATTAGTATTTGGAAGTTGCAGTTCTCCAGTAAGACCATATTTTTTTGAAAGCAGGGACCTTTCCTAATATGCCTTCAGAACTGAATTTGAAAAGCTAACTTACAAACTAGAAACTCAAAACCAGATTTGATTTTAATATGGAAACTGAGGACCGTGTTTAGTTCCAGAACTCCACCAATGCACTCCTAGAAGTACAGTTGGCTTAAATGGTCTAGTATCAAAGATGTGCCTCCTTCTTCCCAGCTGAAAGAAACAAGTGTTTCATGATGCATAAAAAAGAATATCAATAAAGAATTGTTTATGGCTTCCTGTTTTTTATGTTGCCCTACTTTGTAAAAAAAGTGATTTTGGCTGAGGGTTGTATTATTGTTTTATAACAATGCTTGTGTGTCACTTGCTAGCTGAGGACCTTGGAGCTCTGAGGCTGGTCTCATGCACTGTGAGGCTCTACTTGGATGTAGAAGAATGCTTTCTAAACCCAGGATGGAAAAAAGATTTGTTTTCTGATACTATGGTCCAGCAAGAAGTGTGATATAAATGACACCATGTAGCCTTGTTTTGAAGGGGTAGACAGGGCCGTTGTTCTGCACTTAGATTTGACATTACTTACAGCAATGTATAATGACAGAACTATAGAAATGTGGCTGTAGGAAACAGTTTTGCTACTGTTTTTGCACACCTCTGCAAAAACCCCAGCAAGAATCTGAGCATGAGCTCTGTTAAGTGCAAACAGAGGGGGAGAGAGAGAGTCCCTGCTCTTGAAACCTTCATTTTAAACATCCAATGTCAAAGCAGGAGCAATGAATTTGGAGCAGGGCTGGTAAAATGTCTAGAGCACAGTAATAGTGTCCCATGGCTCTCAACATGTGTCAGTGCACATCCAAATCTGAGTGAATAGATTTCATGTAATTAGTCTGAGATTTAGAAAGTAAGGTGTCTGGAGGGGTATACTTACTTTATATGAGTTTGCATTTTGTTTGAGGTTATGAAGAAAAAGTTGTTATACCTCACTACTGGGTGGTGAAATGAAGTCTTGAGAATTATGTTTGACTCAGCTCCATACAGCCCATTAACTTTTTAATTAATTATTTTGGTGAAGACATTGAACTCTTGGGGTTTTTTCCTAGCTATTTCCCTGTAGTGCTGTGGGGCATGGAGGAAGGGAGGGACCTTTACATGTTTACAAGTACTGTGGAAAAATGAGATACTCTGTTTATCTGCCTTGTTACTGGAGAACAGTCAACATGTGGTGCTGGGCCTTGTCACCACTGCCTTGATGTGCATGGGAATACTTGTATTCTGGTCACATTCTTGGTGAACAGGCAGTGTTAGTTGGAACTAACCAGTGAGTGCAGTTTGGCTGTGATATGTTGTGTGGTCTGTGCTCATCAGTTCATATTTAGGGGCCAGATCTACAAAAAGAGCTGCACAGGCTCCTGTAAAACCTAGAAAAAGGTTTATTAACAGTGCCTGTGTTTCCTGCAGCTGTCTGTGGCTTTTGAGAGTTAGCATGCAGATTCTCTGACGTCAGGACCCTCATTTCTTTGTGTGTTGCAGAAGAGGAGCTGTGATGAGACAGTTAGTGTCACATGTAACCTGTAACCCTGCTGGTGAAATGGGAGCTCCAAGAAAACAAAGAGGCAGAGGGAAATAAAAGGAAAACAAATGGAAGGAGTGTAATTCTGACATGGTTTTTCCTAACCTGTTCTGCCAGAAGGCTTCAAGACCTTGTAGAGTTCTGCACAAATAGAATTGGTTTCCACTGAACCCTCTTAACTAGGTCAAATATAGTTTCCTTGCTTTAAAGCTCTGTATCTCTTGATATTTATGAAACCATAAGCAACACTGACAACAAATGAACTGATCTGAGTTCCTGAAAACAGGCAGTTATGAGGGTGTATTTTTGCATGTGGTTCTGTTATCTTCCAGTATTTTGTGTGCTGTTTCCACATGTGTTGGAGAGGGGAATAAATCCAGAAAATTTGTGATGAGGTTTACTTCTATACAATAATAGAAGCTATAACTTGGACAGGTACAAATATAATTTTTCTTGCTATAATTGCAAGCTGACATTTTCTGTTTAAGCTTATTGTGAAGCACATGGAGGTTTGTTCCCTTCTCTTTTTCTACTTATTCTTACTCATTTTAGTAGATGCCTGAAATTCTTCTTAAGAAAGAAGAAGAAAAAAGAGTATTTTGCTTCCATGTGCCTGTGCACATAATGAAAAGCAGTTATAGTGGCTGTAATTTAATTCTGTGATTCTAGGAAGTAAAACATTACCTTCATCAGGGTTACTTCATGTTAGTTTCACATTACTTTTAGAAGTAAATATCTGTTGATCTTCATATATGTCTGCTAATTTTCTTCATTTGGGCAAAAGTTTGTTGATGAGCTAAATGAAAGAATTTTATCAAAGCATGTTTGCAAAGCAACTGTGATTTAGCAAAATTAATTAATGCTGGTTATGTGTTTGGTGTAACCGTACAGTGGACACAGCTTTATATCTTAGTCTTGTTGCTTGTCAGGAAGGAAAATAAAACTGCAACTCTGATGTGATCAAGGATTAGTAAAATTCATTGCTCCCATGAGAGGTGTAACGTGTTTGTCATTGATGGTAACTTCCCATTTGGATGTTCTTAGCACGCAGCCACAGAAAGTGGCATTTTATTGGACAGTTTACTCTGATTTTGCAGTTGATGTCAACATCCTTTCTACCCTAAGCTCATGCTAAACTACTTTTAATTCTTAGCTTTGAAAATCATTTTGTATGTGACTTCAAAAGGAAAGGGATGCTGTATTTCAGAGCATGGTTGCCTTTGGCAAATGTTTCCCAGCTGGGTTTCTGGTGTCCGCAGCAACCTGAGGAGAGGAGAAGAGGCTGGGCCTAGATAGGGACAGACTTGCAAAGAGGAGTAGGGAATTTGCTAAGAGAGAAAATGACTTGAGCTTAAAGAAAGTATCAGACAGGAGATGAGAGGCAAGAGTGGATTGACTGAAAATGGTGAGGCAGAGGTCATAAATGGGCATTGGGTTGATGTGTTTCTTCCTAGTAGAGCATAGTCTTAAAGATTTGAAATAATACCCCCAAAACTATGACAAAATGTTGGTGAAAATTAGTATCAGTTTTCCCATTTCTTTGTGCAGTGCTGTGTGAAGCAGATTATAGTGTTTCCCATAGCTCTTCTTCCATTAGCTCATGGAAAATATTTGTACATCTCCGTAATTTTGTACCAATAAGTATATATATTGCCTAATCTTGTATTTTTCTTCCAATCTACCCTGTTCTCCCATGAGCTTCTTATTGTAGGTAGTCACTGCATAGACTTGCTTTGGAATAGCTGTTCCAGAAGGTGGTAGAGCTGAGTGAATGAGACTTGACTGTGTGAAGGAAGTGGGTGGTCACACAGAGGTTTTTAGATTGTCTTCTGGAGCATAGGTCTGTTCTCCTAGGAGGAGTGTGAGAAGTAGTAATGTTGCCTAGGTGTGTGTCTAATGCAGGAGAACATAAAATATTGTTATATGTCTTCATAAATTTATGGTAGATTATCATAAAACTTTATATATCTCACACCTTGTTTACTGTGTACTCATGGTGTGTCCTCCTATTTCAGAAAGAAGTGTGTAACTGGGAAGGGTAGAGAGGAGGATAGGATGACCAGCCAGGGAATGGCTTTTGGGTAAGAAGTTATCGACTGGAGTAGGATTCTTCAGTCTTGAGTAAAGGTAACTGAAGGAAGGTAAAATCCAGGCATCAAACCCAGGGCTAACATGACAAGTGAAGATGACTGGCTGTTTGCTGCCTCATATAATTATAAAACTGTGGATGTGAAATATAATTAGTGGGATGATGCTTAAATTAAAGGATATATCTTCTACTCTGATGCATAACCAAGATGTAGAACTCCTTGCTTCTAGGTGCTAAAAACTTCACAGATTCAAAAGTAATATTCATGGACTGAAGGTTTGATGAACAGAACTCCAGAATTTCCTGATTCAAAAATCACTGACTATTCAGAGAAAATGCTATATAAATACTGCTTTTCAGTGATATATGCTTGTTCTTTTCCTGTGCTCACCTTTAACCCATCCTAGTGATATTTGCTAAGAGCTATGGATAAAATGCTGGACCAGATGGCTCTTTGGTCTCACATGTAGTGGCTGTTTGAATGTACTAGTTAGGGTGGTGTGTGCTTTTATAAAGCAGAGGAAGGAATCTGGTAATTCTGTATGCATAGAACAGTTTCAGTAATGTGTGGTGTATTTAAGAAATGAAGCCACACAGGAAAGAGAAAACAAATGTTGAGAGCTGCTTATAGAGACCCTTTTATTAATCTTAGTGTTGCTTTGATGTCAAATTCCCTGGAATAGTATTTCTAAGAACTGTTGGACGTTTGATGATGTTTTACCAAAGCAATCCTTTGTTGCTATCAGGTAAATATAAAATGACATTCCTTCATTTGGTGATGTTCGTCTCCTCTTTGTTTTTTCCTCTCCCAAGCTGCACCAGAATGTCATGGTTGTTTCCTCAGTATAAATTGGATGTATTGTGAAGTGTAGCCTGTGACTAATCTCCTCTTGCTGTCTCTGCTCATTAACTGTCTGATGGTGATGTGGTTGCACCACTTTCTACACATGGCCTCAAGGGTATGGCATTGTGACACCCACAGGAAAATAGGCAAGGCTTCATTTCAAAAGACATTTGGGGCTGGAAAGTGGAGAGGTTATAAGCTAATATTGTGGCTGGTTTTAGCCCTTTTATTTGAATGAATATTAGATGGCAATAGACTGGGCTGTACCTATTTTATGTTGATGTTCCAGAGGCTATTTATTTTCAGGTGTTCTCCAGTTTGGGTGAATTAATGTTATTCTACAGTTAAAGCAGTATGTTTCGAATATAGTTTAGCTTTTTTCTAATCAAAAATGGATTTAAAGCTTGTTAAATATTGGTGGTTTACAAGGCAATCTGATGCATTAGTAGCAGATTGCAGTATTAGGGTGGCACAATGACTTTTCAAGCTGCAGGTACCTATCTGTCTAGAAAATATAACAAAGAAAGATACTGGACTGGTAATGGGTTATTGGCAAGTATGTAACTTACAGGTTATTGTGGAGAGGGAAAATCACTGTGTGAATGTCTTAATTATTCATTGGTGTCATGGTAGCTGTGAAGCAGTTCTGTGAAAATATTTTCTGTGGTCTTTATCCTTTTTAGGTAAAGGTAGTCTCTCTTGCCTTCTCCCTTCTGCTTCTCAACAAAACCTCAAATATTGTCTTATGAAATGGGATGTAATTTAGTTTAGGAACAGAAACTCGATAATCTCATGGCTTGCTTTCATGAGAGTGAGGATAATTTGACAAGAGAAATGGGAAACAGAAAGCAGTTTCTCTATAAGGTTTCCTACAATAATGAATGGAGTTTGCCAAAACTTTGTGGGTAAGTTTTTGCAACCTCAGGTACCTCAAGGCCTAAAGCTTAAGAGTTATGGGCACCACTCCCTTTGTCAGCTGTAAGTTTTTATGGCATCACATTGAGAGTGTATGAAGTTATTGGTCCTTTTAAATCTGTAGTTTCCAGGTAGAATCTAGCAAACTAGCTGGAGTTTGATTGGAACAGAATATGTAGTATAATACTTTGCTAATGAAAATACTTGGTTCTTCATTGAAGTGATTTATGCATGCATCTGTTTTATGGCTATACAAGTGTTTATTGATGCTTCCTCTTGAGTAATTTGTAAATTGATTTTTTTCCCAAAATTTTATTTTTAGGTGCTTCTAAGAAGAAATAAGAACCTTTCCTCAAGCTGAAGACAAAAGTAAAAAACTGTATCATGTGTTAGAATACTGAAGAGGCACACTTCCTGGATTAGTACATTTCTGGATTGCAAAGGGAAAGAAAGAAGAGAGTGAAAATGGGGAGAAAGAAAATACAGATCACAAGAATAACGGATGAAAGGAACAGACAGGTGAGGAACAACAAGGAGTCTGCATGAACCAGTTCATCAGGATTCCTAAAAATGAATAGAAACTTTGAACACATCCATCTTATTTCATGCTTCTAAAGCTGAGGTTTGTCTTCAGGTATCTCCAGGTAGCATGAGCAGGATACAAATAAGAAAGAGGCCTCAATGGTTTTACTGCTGTCTGAGGGAAAATTTGTAGTGATCTTTGAGAATAATCACATTGGGTCAGACCCAAGATGTTGCTAGACCAGTATCTGTTGTCCAGTGGTGGTCATTAAGTCTAGGCTAGAGATGCACATGTTACACTGCTCTGTAATCCTCTTCCAGCCTCTAACTATTCTTAGCTCAGGGATTTCCTGAGCTGGATGTGGTTTCCGTATATTTAGTAACCATTAATGGATTTTTGTTGTTTGTTTGTCTGCTTTCCCTGCCCCCACCAGTGAACTTGTGCAGTTCTCCTTTGAGCCTTAGGAAGGTGCAGCATTTTCAAGAGCTTTTGGCTAGCATTTCCTCTAGGTGTGGTACCTCTTGTTTCAAGAAGCATTGTCATGGTTTCACATGTGTCACTTACATGACACTGTCATGGTTCTGCTGGTGACTTAGCTCTTGTAAGGCAGAGGCAGCAGTGCTCTCTATCTACTCTGTCCATCTTGCTGCTTGTTCTGTGCACCTCTGCCATGTTTTCTGATTTTTCTCTTAAATGACGTTTTCAGGCTAGAACACCAAAGCTTATTTAGTTGTGTGGGGTAAATATAACGTTTGACCATTCTTGCTGCTTTTCTTCTTGACTCTTATTACATTGGTTTTGATGGCAAAAAGACACAGAGCTGCCCAGTGTTCAGGATACAGGCAAAACAAGGACTTACACAGTGGTGTACTGATACTTGTTCTCTGTCCCCTTCCTAGTATTTGATTTGCTTTTTTAACTTCTGAGCACCAACTTGATGTTGGAGTAGTGTCAGAATTCCTTGGGATTGTCTTGCTGCTGACACATCAGCTCACAGCCTATTGTTTTTTGTTTGTGAAACCAGGATTGTTTTTCTCCCTGTATCACTTTAAAGCAATGTAAACTCTGACAAGACTATATATAGCAAGAAAAGTATTACTGGAGTTTGGGTGAAAGCCAAGTATTGTGTTTGAACAGCTCTAATCACACAGTGACTGGATGTTTGAGGTAGATAAATGTCCTAAGTACATGTAGTAAAAGTAGAAGGATTAATAACTTCAGTTCTTTGAGATCTTGCTCTAGAACTTCACAGAATTCAGGCATGTTGAAGAGGTGGAAATTGATCCCACTTCTCCCTTTTTTAAACTTGTTTTGGAGTAAGTTGAACAAAACCTTGCACTTATTCTGCTTGAAATCCAAATATTCTTATACTATAGCATGACTTTGGTGTGGTGGGTTTTTTGATCTCCGTCTCATTGTTCAGGTTGAAACAATGGAGAGGAGGAGAATGAATGCATTTGTATCAAATTTTAGCCCAGTTGTACCATTGCTGTGACTGAAGCAAAATATGGGGGGTTAAATTCTAAGTTTTGTTTCTAGTTGTTTCTTGGCTAGCACATTTTTGGGCTTTTTCATAACTAGGAAGAGGCTTTAAGCTCCAATTTAAGAATGGAATTAAGCTTACATTATCCTTTTTCTATGGAAACTCAGAGATGGTAATGTATGCATCTTGGGTTTAAGAGAGATTAAATAGCTTTTTTTAGTGAAGCCAAATTCTGTGTGTCAGAGGTACTGACAGTATTTTTTAACCCCACTGGTGTCCTGTTGTTTTGGTAGCTAGTATATAGTGGTTTAACATACTAAAATGCCCTGATGCACTGGAGGTTTTATAGGTATTAATTTGCTTCTGAGAATTATGTTCATTGACCCGGGTAAGGAAGGCACTTAGGGTTTGTTTTGCTGAATAAAGTGTAGTTCAGTTGTGTTCTGTCATTTTTTTCTATGGTTAGGCTGCTGTTGAGAAGTTTTAGTATGATGTTTAAGGTTTTTTGTTGTTTTTTTTTTTGTTTGTTTGAAGCTATGAATAGGATGGGATAGAGCTTAGCCTGCAGAGCAAGTACATGTAACTTCAGTGAGAAGAAAAGCTTTTTTTTATCAGAAGCATCTTATTTTTGATGGGATTGTATGTGAGCTGCGAAGAGAATGTAGAGACCAATACTCTGGGGGATTACAGTTGTCATGAGACTGTCATTGTATTATTAATTAAGCAGTCTTATCTGCTTGAATGAGCTGTAGGACATTTATCTTCGTTAAGCTGAAGAGAATAAAGTACAATCAATTAGATATCAAAGGAGCTCAATCTTGCTGCTTTTGCTCTGTCCTCCTCACCAATTTTTGCTAAGCAATATTAGAATGGTGCTGAGGGAGCCATTGACTTGCAATAAAGATACATATTTTTGATTTTACTGTATTGCAGAACTAATATTCTGCTTTCTGAGTTCTTATGTGAGAAGTGAGTTAGTAATAATCTTGGGTGTTAAGGCTTGAACTCCAGTGGTAGTGGGGTTTGTGCTAAGCCCTGTCCAAACACAAAGTGGGAAATGGGTGCTAGCTGAGAATCCCACAAGTTAAATATTCTTACATGAGGTGAGAAAGAGAACATTTCAGCAGAGAAGCTAAGATCCCTTGTCCAGGATCATATGGGTGGAACTAAGCCTACGTTTGGCCTGGGTTAACCTGTTTAGTTGATAACTGGGATTCAAACACTAACAGAAGATGCATGAAGGTAAGCATGAGCAATGTATGCATATACTCTTAATACAGTTCTTGTCAGTGTGCTGTGTGCACAGGGTTATTAGTCTGCTTCTCTCTGAGACTATTTTTGAGGGATGTATTTTGTATTATGGATACTATGAAAAAGGTAATGTGCATGAGAATACTTCTCTCTTGGAAAAAATGCCTTGAGGTGTGTATACACAGAATTTACCCATCCATCTTCCAGAAACTTGATCTACCACTAGGTAATTAGCATGTTAAACTATAAAACCCCATAAAACAGGTTTGGTTCTTTGTTTCTTGTTTTATTTCATTCCTATCTTGCAGTAGTCTGGTTACTGTTTTCTGTTGAACATGTAGAGCATGTCCATCAGTCACCTGTCACAGACATACCCTTTGTGTTGTGGAGGTGTGAATATGGCCATAGACAGAGGTGTGTGTTTCAGCTCTGAAGCTGTTTCAAAGGCTCTGTCCCAAGACAGCATCTTTGTTTAAAAGAACATTAACTTTATAGTTGTAGATGAAGTGCCTTTTTGAGACACTTCAGAGGATGGTTAGTAAAAATACTGTCCTTGCAGAACAGTTGGCCTTAGTATCAAACATTGATACTCTTTATATCCTTAATTAACAATCTTGTGAAAGGTATGCTTCTAAAAAACTCGTTTCATGCTGGAATGTGATTTTTCTGTGTCTATCTTGCCTTCCTTCCCCAATGGGCAGATGCTCCTTTGTGATGGGCTCTAGTGGATTTATTTCCCCACTGCAGTTCTAATTGGTCAGAATGATTGTTTCACCATGTTCCTTAGTGGCATTAAAACCTTAATAAAAGTGTAAGTGAATCTGATTAGATGGTTTAATAGCAACAGAAAATAATAGTCTTCAGCTTTGCATAATTAGACATCATATACTGTTATACAGTAACAGTGTTGCTCCCATTTATATTGCTATTTTTTTTGTTCTTAATTAGTATTAAGGTTGTGAGTAACCTGGAAACTAGTTACAGGATAACTAATGACAGAAAAAGCCATTGTGATACCTTGGAAAGTCAGTGTTGGTTGAACAGAAGAAAATATGGTTAGAGGAGCCTTCAAACTTTAACTCTCCTTCATAGTTGCATGCCTTCTCCTTGGAAGCTGTATACCAGTGGAAGAGAGTTGAGGGGTGTGATTGTTTAGCTTAGTCTAATATTGAGCATTGGCCCTAGAAGTGACACCCAGGTCTGATAGATCCTGCTTCTGTTAAGCCTGCACGTGTGTTCAGTCCTGTTGCTTGTTAATAGTGCAGGCTCAATGGGTGTGTTCCTTGAATGCTTGGCTGTAGTCCTTCAAACCCTCGTCACCTGCTGGAAAACAAAAATAACTCATTTTTCTTTCTTCTCTAGGTCACCTTTACAAAGAGGAAGTTTGGATTAATGAAGAAGGCCTATGAGTTGAGTGTACTCTGTGACTGTGAAATAGCACTCATCATTTTTAACAGCTCTAACAAACTCTTTCAGTATGCCAGCACTGACATGGACAAAGTTCTACTTAAATACACAGAATACAACGAGCCCCACGAAAGCAGAACCAACTCAGACATCGTTGAGGTAACAATTTGAACAGACATACCTTAATCCTTAAGACTGGAAATATAGAGCAATAGAGTGTGTTTTAAGCAAATGTATTGAGTAACTTGAAAACCTTGTCATAAAATGTAACCTGCTGCTTTTAGTCTGATTTCTTGAAGCTAATAAGTCATCTTTACAGCCATGTTGTTTTCCCATCTGCCCTCCACCCCCTGCCAGTTTCTGGGAAGCATGTTTGATTTCAACCACATTTGGCAATGGAAACAGAAGTGTGAAAGATGGTTGTTTTTCTGGGAAAGGGGGGGGAGATGTTCAAGGTTTGAATGGAGAAAAATCAATTGGATGGAGAATAAGGTCCAAAGAGTGCTCTTAGTCTGACAGGAGGCTAGGTTGCCTCCTAGTCTCTTCTGAGGTCATAGCCACTTTACCAGTTAGATGTTGCACGTGACTCAAATCAGCCTGTGATGCCCCTTGTTAAGCCAAAAAAAGAAGGGGAAAAAACCAAACAAAACAC
>VWZO01013821.1:239154-446419 GCA_013396975.1 Bucco capensis | reverse complement strand
AAAAGTGAGTCTGTGGAGCAAATGAAATGAATTCCTCTTGTTGTTCAGTCACTCAAAACACAGCAGTGCAATGACTAGAGTTCCTGCAGTAATAGAATTGCGTGAATATACTCAAAGGTATTGCTTTTGTCTACTTTTTTTATGCATATGCTTTAAATGGAAACTCCTCCCAGTACATAATTTCTAAATTAGGTGCAGTAGAAATCAAGGATTTTCTTGGCAGTTGGAGCTTTTCTGTACTATAGCTGCATTTCAGATAAGAGTCATGTCTCCAGTAGTCCTTTAAATAGACCAAAACAGGTGGCTGACTTAAGAGTTTAATTGGAATTCTGAAGTTGTCTTCCCAACAAATGCTTTTTAGGAATAGTGATTAGGCTTGTATAGCTGAAGAGTCTATTACCAAGGGGATCACAGGGTACAGGGAGGATACTGGCTGGTCTTGTAAAGATGTTTTAAAGCAAAAATCAGATTGGCAAAACTGAGAAACAGACAAATGCCTTCTATTTCATTCTGAGCAGGTTCTCTGCTGATCTGTCAGCTGCCTTTTATGATCAGAAAGAAAACCTCCCCAACTTCTGTCTTCAGTGTTGAGTACTAATGAGAGGGATAATACAGGCTTTGAAGAGTTGAAGGAGTATTACTTAGTCACTGGATTAGTATAGCTAAGGGATAGCTGCTGTAGAGGAAGGGAAAACCTAATTCTTTCAAGATGAGCTTTTGGTTGTGACAGCCCTGAATTTGAGAGAGAGATGCAATCAAGCCAGCCAGCCAGGCTGAGTTTTGGTCTGCAGCTAAGGCCTCTTTGTGGTAATAGTGCTGCTTCCCATCATGGGGACTAAGAACCTCTGCCAAAAGAATTTCTGTGTAAGACTGCCTGTAGGATTTTGGGGGATGTTTTGTTGGTGTGGTTGTGTGGGGTGTTTGGGCTGGAGCTCGTGTGTGTGCGTGTTAGCTTTTTACCAGTGTCCACTGTTGGACGTCTGGTAACTACATACCAAAGTGCAGTCAGTACCCAAGTGCACATAGAGATGTGTAAGGTAGACTGATGTTTTCTCTCTGCTGGAGTCCAGGAAAAAAAAGATACGCACGGTGTTTCAGAGAGATACTCCACAGTTTTGTTCTCTGCGACTGATTGCATTTCAGATTGGTTCTGCCTGTAACTTTGTAGTGTGTTAGCTGTTGTTCTTTAGGCAGTTGAGATAACTTTCTGAAAGAGCAGTGTCAAATGGCTTCTTTTTATTGTGCCTCCGTAGAAATACTGTTTTAACAACTAAAAATTGCAAACCCCACCCCTAAAAATCTGTCAAGTACATACTAAACCAATTCCAAATGAGTGATTTCAGTTTATTGTTACAGATGAGGTATAGATCTTAATTAACATTTGAGTAGTTCACTTGCTTCCTTGAATATGACCAGTAGTATTTATTGTGATGCAGGCTGACTGTGAAACTGTTCTTGACCCACTGCACTCCTGATATGCATGGCAGGAGGAGGATTTTTGCAGTCCTACAAAGAAAGCTAATTCCACACAGCTCAGAAGCTGCACAAGGGCAGAAACAAATCTGCTCTTCCTTATTTCCAGTCCTGGGTAGATGGCAACGTTGTGAATGATTAAGTGAAACTGATGAAGCATCTTCCCCTTATAGTTGCCTCCTGTTCCATTTTGGCATGGGAATTGCTTTTATCTGCCCAGAGCTTGGTGTCTTCTGTTGCTGCTGGAAGGTTTGTGTGAAAACATAGTGGGAGGGAAGGGACTGGCATCTTAAATGAATACTAGAGTTTTTTTAATACATGCCCTTATGTCTTTCACTGTACATGTTGTTGTAGATATGAATGCTCTGTTGCTGTCCTGTACCTGTTCTTTGCTATTTTTTGTCCCTTTTATGTTTTTGTTGGGCCTGGTTTTCTTTTAAGTGTCTGTTAGTATTTCCCTGTCCCCCTTCCCCCCCTCCCCTTTTCCCTGTTCAATTTCTAAACAGTTTCTTTACCTGTTTCTTGCCATGGGTTTTTGTCATCATAATCTTTTTTTCTCTCTGTTGTGGCTGCCTGGTAACTAATAAGAGATCTGGGTGTAAGGAATAAGTTTTGTCAGCCTTTTTGGCAGAATCACAGGTTTTGGAGTAGCTGGAACTGGAAGTTACAGAATTCTGTTTTAATGTTACATTAATTTTTCTATCACTAGTATACTTGAGGATGGTCCATTCCGTGCCATTCGGTAGTTCTAAAATGAAAAGCTCATGCAGTAGATGACCTGTAGCTAGTTTTAAAGGATAATTTGTGTGGCATTTTTGAGGTGGGACTCACTCTCTATCATCTTTGACTTTTTGCTGTTTGAATCTGTTTTACAGCATTGGAAAAAAGAGGTGAATAGGGAAAAGAGGATTGTTTGAAACACTCAATCTTGAGAAATACACAGGTCTGTGAAAAAACTTCCTCCCTTACCAGGGTTGTTCAGGTGACACATGGATGCAGAAATTAATCTGGAAGGTGAACACAGCTGATGTTGGTGAGGACAGGGAAACTTTGCTGCCTTCCTGGCCTTTTTGTAAAAGGCTTTTCACTCCAGAGGTGGTGAGGGGAATGTTTCCTCCAAGCCCCATGAAAGGAAAAAATGTCTCTTCTGTTGAAGTTCCAAAATAAGCTTTTAATACAGTTTAAGAAATATAAATTATTAAAAATGGGGTTTTTGTTTCTTGCTTTTGAGCCATATGGTCCTTTTTGTTCTGTTGTATGGTAAGTGTCATTTGCCTGGCTTTTTATTACTCATCTGAGTGAAAGCTGGTGTTCTTGCACAGGTTAAATGGACCATGTAGGGATGTTAAAAAAAGTGAAATTTTCATTCAGAGTGTGCTTTGAATTCTTGAAACATTAGGATCATGCATTAATTTTACAAAGCCATAATGGCAGACTGAAGATTGTTACACCCAGGTACTGTGATTTGAAGGACTTCCCGTAGGTGTTAGAGCATTTGATGCTTTAATGTTCATGGACTTTTTTTCTATAACACATTATTCTTGGCAAGTAATTGCTTTTACTGAAGAAAGAAGTAGAGTACTTCTGCAGAGTAAAATGGGAAGGATTTCAGGTTTTATCAGGATGCTGTCTCCATATGGTAGACAGAATGTTTTAATGTATAAAAGACAATTTGAGATCTTGAGCCTTCATCCTGTTTTTGATCCAGAGGAAAAGAGGGAAATGAACAGGCACTCTTACTCTTCTTTAGTGTAGGGTCTGGTAAGACCATTACAGATTATCCACAAGGTAACATGTTGAGTCCTTCTGTCCCTCAGGAGGGCCTCAGAAAGCAGCAGTTCTTCACTTGTTCCATCTCTTCCAGCTTCCTCTTCAGCTCAACTTTTTATCTCTCTCCCACATTCTGATATTCCTTGAGTGATAGAGCAAAAGAAGGTTTATTTCACCTACACTTGGCCATGGGTGGTTTGTGCATATCTCCTCAAATTGAGGTGATTTGATTTTTAGGAGCCTGTCTAAAATGTGACCTACTTTGCTGGTTGGCATGTATGCCCCTGAGAATTTCAGATAGGTGTCAGTTAATGAGCCTCTTCTGTCTAGTACATGTGCTGTGTAAGGCTTAGGTTATACCCCCAGTATTGACAGCTCTAAAATGACAAATCTAAAAATCATACCATTTAATTACTGTAAACATTTTCTTGTGAGAAGACTGCTGTGTTCACACGCAGAACCACAGAATGTTCAGAATTGTTTCTTAGGCTAAGTTACAGCAAATGATTTGGCTGTTTGAATTAAATGATGCCTCTAATAGGTAGTAACATTTGTGCTGGCTTGGTGTGCTAGTGGTCATGGCATATTTGACAGAAAGAGGTCAGAAAGCAGGTAGGTGTACCTGCTGCTGCTTGCAGGAGTGTCAATAAGCCACTGTAATCTTACAGAAGCTGTAATCCAGTGCATCATCTAGCATTCAAATACCAACTGTGTATTCCCTTTGCCTTTTCACAGACTGTTAATGAAGAGCTGTTATAGGAGCAATATGTCTTCTTTAGTCATAGACAGAGATAGTATCAGTGATGCAATTGTCAGCTCCTAGCTTTGAGTAAGCATGCAGAGCTCATCTGCACGTGGAGAGCCTGCAGCATAAAGAAGCAGATGCATCTCCACAGCCAGATGGAGCATATGCCAAGAGACAAGTGGAACTGTGTGGGGAGCATAAACAGAAAAGTTGGTGTTGAAACACTCTGTTTATAAACCAAAAGCTTTTTGGTGTTGTTTTTTATCCAGTTTTCTCCACCTCCCCAGCATTGCTGCTTTTCCAGGCTATGGATTGCCAACATGTGTTTGGACTGTTGTTGGTATGTCTTGCAGCATTGATGGTTTGTCAACCAGAGGAGGTTGTGGTGTTTTGGTAGTGCTTGAATTAGTTCAGAGATTCATTTTTTGGAGGTGATGCTTGATAGATGGAGAATTGCCAGAAGTGGGCTAGGCTTAGAGGGGGGGAAAAAGAAAGCAAAAAGCAGACAGCTTTGGGCCAGTGGAATACAATGAAAGGGTATTATCATGTGCCTTTGTTGTTTGAACTGCTTACTTTGGTCTCCAAGTAGCATGGACCACACTGTGGAAATAAGGGAGACCATGTAAAAGAAGCAAGAAGCTTAGAAATGGTTTCAGTGAAGTAGGGAAATGATTTTGTAATCTGCTCGTGCTGCTGAGAAAATGTAGGCATTATTGAGCTTGATTTGCAGAATGATTATGTAAATGTAATTATACTGCATATAACATTTCAAATAATTGGAGATGGCATGCACATGCCTTTGAGACATTTCCAGGAGGTGATTGAGGAGGATTTATGGATGGCTAAGGACTCAAATCTCGCGTTTAACTTACCTTTAAGAGAGAGAAAATGCATAAAGACTGAAGAGGTCTGGAATATGATTCATCAAAAACTGAGCTTTAAAAAATATACTTGTGTGTATGTATGTATAGTAGCTTGAATCTGTGTCTTGATGTTTTTCTTCTAGTAGAAGTGTTTACTATAAACCTGGCTTGTAAACAGGTTATACTTAGGTTTTTATTTCCTGTTCCAGGGTTCAGGAAGAAACAGCTTCCATGAAAAGTTGAAAGTGTGGTCAAGGTAGCAGATACTGATTTTGAATACAGTGACAGAAGATACCTGTGTATTTTGTGCTGAGCAGAACAGCTACCACTCGGAATGCTGTCTGTCTCTTCTTCCTCCTATTGGCTTTATTTTGTCTGTTTATTTTGGGAGATTAAGTTCAATACTTAATCCCCACAGTAATTTTATTTGAGCTTGTTACTGTTATGACTTTTTTTTTTCCCATGTCTTGCATTTGGTAGTATTGTTCTACTTGAAAATATTCTTTGAGTTCTTTGGCTCTGCTGAAATTGCTTTGGGCAAACAGTGATGGTGTTTTGAGCTTACCATGCCTTCCTGGTGTTCTGAGTGTTGATGAATTCCAGCTTTAATCACTAATTAAAGCATATATGTGTATATATATGAAGAAACTATCACATATATATAATTTTTATATCTATATAATTAAAGCATATGTATATATGAAGGCACTATCAGATATAAATATGAAGAAACAGTCAGAAAAAACTATTGACATGGCTGATGAATGAAAACTGACTTGGCTCTCCATCAACAGACTCTCCAATGGAATCAGATGGCTCTTCAGGAGGCTGTCCTCCTGTGAGGACCATGATCTTAAATCTATGTCACATACTATTAGAGGGCCTTTGGATGATGTGTAATTCTACAGTGTAGAATATAGCTAAACAGAAAGGAGTTTGAAAGGTTCTTAAAGGTATTCAAAGGTTCTTTCCTCAGTTCTAGTTGTAATATGAGTTGTTATTTCAGTTTGGATGATAGAAGAATTTTTGTCTAACTGAGCTGCAGACGTGTTAACCATTAAAGATAAAAATAGCTAACAACGCTAATGAATATTATGAATATTTTGAATTCTAATGACATTCACTAGTTTTAGTTTGTGTGATTTTTGTGTTGCCCTTTGCAGTGTGCACTATCTGGGTGTAATTGGAATAAATCATAATATTCAGCAGCCCAAAACAAGAAGAGCAAAACTTGTTTTCACTGTACCTGTAGGGAACTTCTGCTCATTTCACTGTAGAAAACTTAGGCAGTTGTACTTTTGAATGAGGCCTTAGGATGTAAAACTTGCCATTGGGTGGAATCTCTCAGTTTTTTTAATTGGCTGTTGTATTTCTCATCTGTTTCCAATACAAGTTTGTCTTTGGTCTGTATTGCAGATGAGCAGATAGGACCTACTTACTCCACCCTTCCTCACAAATCTTCATTAAAGTATAAACTTTGAACTGTAGAAGCTGAAATGTATCCAATTTGTAAAATAAAGATGCATTTTCAAGTGGAGTAACTAAAAGTATTTTGAGAGATTAAGGATCCATCTTACATCTGGGATTCTTTGGCCTGTGAGAGTTTGCTGGAATGATTCCTACATCCTGTACCTTTTACTTGCCATCTTCCTTTAGCAGCAAAGAGCAGCTCAGGCTCCGTGTGTGTGTATTTGTTTGTAGTACAGACTTGGGTAACACATTCCAGAGAATCAAAACTTAATGAAAGCAGCTGGGTTTTTTTTGTTTGCTGGTTTGGTTTTGGGTTTTTTTTTTCCCCTTCTAAATATTGCTTATAGCTTCTATTCCTGTTGAATAACACAAACCTCTCATTTTTTTGGAGGCTGTTTCTAGTATTGATTTAAATAGGTGTTGCTGGTCAGCTACATGAAAGCAATGATTCTCTGCTGTTATGAAGTCCTGTATTTATTTCCCAGCTGTGCAAGTGATGTTTTTCCAACTGATTCTGCAGTGTGTTTGGAGAATGTTTGTATTTTTGAAGTCCAGTTCTCACACCCACTGCTTGGGAAATGCATATCAGGGATCTGGTTCTGCATTTAGCTGTTCTGGGGATGATGTGTTAAGCAGGATTGAAAAGTGACTCCAAGAAAATCTGTAACAGCTCACTGCTTGTTAATGCTGGAATTCATGCAGGCACTCACACAAAGACATAATTATTTGCTTGTATTAACAAGTTCTTCAAGCTGTGCTGCTCTCATGTATTCTGCAGCCTTGTGTTGCTGCAGGATTTGGTGCCTTTGAAATCCTGTACTGACAGAAGACTGTGTTTTTGCTCTGCAGTTTCAAAGCAAGGACCATGGCATCTGTTAGTCAGCACTGAGTGACTTCACACAAGCTGTGCATGAAAAGAATAGGCCTCAGAACAGTGAATCTCCTGCAACTCCAGGAGGATAACTAACTGTTCTTTCTGGTGATAACTCTTGATTTCAGAGGACATGTAACCCCAGCTTTTGACTTTCAAGCTTACGTTTAGTGGTGTCTCCAGCTGTCAACCCTGCCAATTGCCAGGGATTAACCATCCTGCAGAAGCAGCTGCTTGATCCTTGCTGTTCAACAAGCACTGTTTAGCTTAAACTGTCCCAAAGGAGGGAGAGTGTCATCTGTAGGATGCTTCCCTCCTAGTTGATTTTTGGAGCTGGGCATGTTTACATGCTATGTTTTTGTTGGGAAGGTCCTAGTATTCCTAATACTTTGCTTTTGAATCATCTGAATGTTTGGGCCTTAAAGTAGTGCTGCTTTGGCAGAAGAGGGCTGGGGGAATTGCTATTCTCCAAGAAGAAATGGCCTAGATCTTGACACTGTCCTAAAACCTCCTAGTCTGTAAGCAGTGTGGGTGTGATGAGATCCTTCTGATGGTGTGATGGAGCTTGTGGGTGGTTTGTTGCCAGTGTTTTACTGGAAGTAGTGTGGCCTGTCTAGGCTGTAACCTTCTCAGCACTCGTTGAACAAAGGGCTTGGTGTTGATCCTTTCACCTGGTATGTTTTGCATAGTAACTTCTATCAGCTGAATGAAGCAAGTGCCTCTGGTGGTAGTTCTTGTGGTGCAGAGCTATAAATCTCCTCACAGCCCTTATTATCATAGCATTCTTCATAATACTTATAAATCAATACACATACAGTGTTAATGTCTTCTTGTGACTTACTAGTGATGGTTATTACATCTTATTAATGTCATACCAGTGATGGATAGCTCATGGAGGAGCTTACATGTCCATAATTTATAGTATAGATTATGGAGTGCTAGTTAAGTTAGTTAAATTGGCAGTGGTGTGAATTGTAACATTTAAATGATGTTTTACTGGAGTTATTTTTCAGGAAGTGAATTTTATTTTTATATATATGTTTTTAATTAAAACCTCCCAAATTCATTGGGAATTGTTAAAAAGATTAAAAATTAGATCATGCCAGAGCCAGGCTTTTCCAGTGTTGAGATGAGTTACCCCAGATAGTGTAAAGCTTACTGATCCTTCCCTATCCCTGATTCCTGCACAGCCTTTCCTCTTTAGCTCTTCAGGTTCCACCTTTATCTCCCCACCTTTGATTTCCCCACCTCTTCTGGGGTTAGGTAAGGACAGTCTTCAAAGAGGTGCTTGGGCTTTTGAATTATTCACTTGAAATGAAGGTTATGCAAGGAAAAACATATAAAGTATATTCGTCTGACACACAAGTGAGAAGTTCAGTGTTCAAAACATGAGTTGTGACATACTTATTACAGCTTTGGCTCTTGAAGTCCTACATTCTAATTATTTTAATTCAGTCAAGAGAGAGAGGTATCTGCTTGTGCCCTACTACTTTATTTCTGGAGAGGCTTGCTGCTGCCTCTTGCAGATCCTGATCTCAGTTGGGGTTCTCCAGGCCCTCCTTTCTGTTGTCTTATTCAACTTGCATATTTGTAGGGGTTTTTGGTGAATATTCTGCAGTGCTGTTATGACCAGGGATAATGCTTGTATGCTTGTGCCCACACATACTTTCAGCTCTTTGTCTAGACAGTTTAACAACTTTTTAGGTGAATCAAAATGGCAGTTGCATAGCAGTATTCAAGTTAATTGTAGCTTGTTCTGGTAGATGTTAGTATAGCCAGTTCCCAGAATCTTACACGTGAAAGGTATTTTAACAATTGTATAAAGCCTTAAAATCCACGGAACATTTTCTGTGGCATTAGCTGCTATTTGTGTTGCAATTACTGATTTGATAATACCAAGTTATCTTGGAGTACCAAGACTTTGAAATAGGTTTGTTTTTTTTTAATCCTTTCCAGTTGTCAAGCTGTAAGGAGAAATTCATGACAAGAAGTTTCTGGAATTGCAGTACTGCCTAGGCAGGTAGACCAGAAGAAAACCATTCTTTTTATATCATTGAATTCTAATCAGAGTTCAGAAAATTTTTCTTGGCAAAAGATGAGTAGGAGATAATATTTTTACTGAAGAACTTCTGAAAGATTTTGAAGGATATTATGCAGATGGGTTGCTACACTTGGAAACTTTTCCTGTTCCATATGGCTTATCTGCAGTATACTGTTGCTGAAAGGAGGCATTCAGTCAGCTCCTGGTGCTGCTGAGTTCTATTTTAACCATTGCAAGCATGGGAAGAGGTGCAGAGGGGAGGATGTGTGTGTGTGTACGTAGGTATGGTGTCACTCGACTAAGGACTGCAGAAAGCATTCATGTGCCATAAGACCTCTTCAGGCTTTCTGACAGGGAACTGTGTTTTGCTTGGTTTCACCATGATTTTTGTTTGTTGCAGTCCACATTCCCTGAACAGACTATAAAATATATTTCATTTATATGCTAAGTTATACTTTCTGCTTCCTGAAGATGAGCGTTGATCTACTTTCTTTTGTTTTTAATCAAAAGATGAAATAAGATTGGCTTAGTCTGGCAGTTTAGTGCTCTTAAATGGAGAAATCTAGCTGATGATACTGTCTCTAAACCAGGTAAAATGAAAACCTGCTCAGCAGTAGAAAATGTAATAATCTAGTAGGTTGTATAGGAAGTGCAACAAAGATAAGTGCACCAAATACCAGGCTTGGAGAGCTTGGCTAAGCTTTCACTGTGGAAACAGCATTACCAGTGCTAATGGATTACTAATCTTTTTAAGTCTCAAGAAGTTTGTTTAGGCACGAGGAATCCAGCTTGTTTGTAGCTCAGCAACTGCATTATGAAGTCCACAGTGTACAGATAGTGTTTTGCTAAAATCACAAATCCAAGTAAGCAGCTTCCCTTCCTTTACCTTCTAGTCCAGGGCACAGTGTAATTTTCTGGGAGCAGAGAGAGAATTTTATAGCCCACCAAATTGTTATTCTTTAGTAATTGCTTGTGGTTTATCTATTTAAAATGTTTCACAGCAAAGATGCTTCAAGCTAGGATTGCAGCTTGATGGCAGATCGTGTCTAAAAACCTTTTGTATGTGTTATTTTATAGAAATGGAGTTTGAATCCTGAGTGCCATCTTTATCATCTCTCAGAGGAATCTGACAGCTAGCTCTCATGTTTGCCAAGTGAGGGATACATGTTAAAATTTGCCAGATACTGGAAGTGCTCCAACATTTGAAGCAAGACTGTGGCTTTTCTTAGAGTGGAATAGAACAGGGGCACTGATAACATTTCCAATCATGAGCATTTTTCATCTGCAAATGATGAGTACCTTTGCCTACAACTGAATGTAGCAGAGCACTGCTTAAAGGACATTACCTTGTGGTTTATTGCCCAGTGCTAGGCAAGCTTGTAGTTCTTTTGTTTGTAAAACCCTGGCATAAGTACTTAATCCTAAACCTCCTTTTCCCCCCTAACATACTTGGAAGCTTGTCCAGGAAATACAGAATTTTGATCAAGTACTCAGGATTTTTGGTGTCTAGATATTTTTGCATAGTGTCAATTATTTAGTTTAGAAATGCCACTGCTAATTGAGCACAAGTATGGTAAATATTATTTCAGTAAGCTAGAAGTATGTCAGTTTTTCAGATTTGACTTAGTATACATTATTTTGGTTGGGAAGCCTAACAGAAAGATTGCTGAGGCCTTGTTCTTTAAGAAGTTAAGCTCTCTAAGTTGCTTAGCTGGTGGAAATGTCTGTTGTAATCTAATTTGACCTCCTCTGCATCTCACTGGAGTTTTGAAAGCTGGGCAGCACTCTGCTTCTCTCTGCTCTTTGGAGATGTATGTATCTGTGACTATAATTAGAATGTGAAATTCTAACTGATAGCATAGCAAAATGCAATTGAAAATTGTGTCAGAGGTACTGCAAGGAGTAGTATTAGGGCTGAGCTTATGTAGCTTCCTCACTCAAAGGAAAGGAAAACAGCTTCCTAATGAAATTTGCAGATGCTTCAGTGGTTGAAGTTGAGAATATTAACAGAGCCTGTGGAAAATCTACAAAATTTATAAACATGGCATAAAATAATCCAGTGGATCTCACTGAAAAAAGAAATTGAAGCCTACAGAAATAATGCTGATGAGCCTCAAGCACAAAGCACCCTTACTGAGTTGGATGACATGGTTTTTCTCTGGCTGTTCACTTTTGATGTATTGATGTTCTGCAGAACCATGTTACTTTGGAGAAAAGAAACAGAAATGATGACACTTCTGAAGCCAAACTGACCTGCAGGAAGTTTAAAAGCTTTAAATACCTTTCAGTGACTAGGAATACTCCTCAGATACTTGAATATGTTTTATACATAACAGGAATGACCAAATGTAGAGGATGATACATTTGGAGCATTGTTCAGGTGATCAAAGTGAAATATTTTGTGTTACAAAAGAAGAAAAATCCAGCCTGGTTTTAAGCTCAGCTTCTTGGCAATAATATATATCAGGAAGCAAATAATGAAGCAATTGTCATGCTTTCAGCATGACTTTTTGCTGTATGTAAAGTCTGTAGAGGTACATAACAGTTCTTGCCAGCTGAAGTCTCTTCCCCGCTGTGGGGAGGGAGCTGACTGCATTAAAGGAGCATGCCCTATTGTCTCTCACTGATGTTTCACAGAACAAGAATAAAAATGATGGGAGTCTGGTGCTGTGACTCCTGTATTTGTCCTTTGTTTTGTGAATATCTCAGAAAAAAGGTATGGCTTTAAAAGTAGGATGTGATTATCAGTGGTGACTGAGGCAATGGTTTGCTCCTGCTGGACAGGCCAGGCCATCCCTTCTGCCTGCTTGGCATCTGTGGTGCTCA
The DNA here is from genome assembly GCA_013396975.1 of Bucco capensis. NCBI lineage: Eukaryota > Metazoa > Chordata > Aves > Piciformes > Bucconidae > Bucco > Bucco capensis. Next base: position 434,360 of record VWZO01013821.1, on the reverse strand, counting down.
GCTCATACATTGCAAAATCACCTGATTCTTGCTACAGCTGAAAACAAACCCAGCCAAAATAAGTTAAATAAAAAATGATCGAGGAGAATTTTCTGTCATTTTACTGAAGGAGAAAGGAGTTAGTGCAGGCTTGAGCAAACATCCCAGTTGGTCTCTAGGATGGTGCACTTGCTGTGGCAATGAGTTGTTCCTGTCAGGCAGCTAGTCAAACTGCTCTCACAGATTTCAGCATGGGGAAGTAACCTTAAAGCATGGATCTATATAACCATCTGCAGAGATGGAATTTGAGACTGATCCCAAATTCTGCTGTGTGGCCAAATAACTCTCAGTCATCTGTGAATCTCTAGCTTAGAAACTCTTATTCTTTTTTCCTTAACATTGCTAGAAAAGACACTAACTGCAGCCTGGACTAGTGGGACTGGATTTTACATTTGATTGGTGTGACTGCAACTTGACAACCTTTTGGTTCTGTGGTCTTACTGTTGCTCCCATCGTGGATGACAGTGATGCTCAATCCAATCCTTCCTGCCCAGAGCTGCAGGAGTGCTTAGTGACTGCATCTGTTCCAACTGCCACAGCAGGAACAGAGCTAGCTTACAGGTTTGAAGTGAAAGGTTTGCCTTTTCCAAGGGAAATCACTTTTCAGTTCAGTCGTAGTCAAATTTTGGAAATGATTTTCCTCATGATTTGGGATGAAACACTAACAAAAACCCTGTTTGGCCAGCTCCAGGAGTAAGTGCAAAAATAGAGCTGTTAACATGATCCATGGTAGCATTGATAGCAGGAACCATTTCCTTTTTGTGTAACATTACAAGAAACCCAACACTGGAAATGTTTTGAATGAACTGACATTTTTTTGTCAGTTCATAGCTTCATAACACTTTTTACATATGAGGTCATCCAACTTTTTTGCTTTAAGGCAGAAAAATATTATTTCCTGAGGTGACAACGAACATAATCAAGTTCTCTACAGTTTTGCCAGAGCTGGTAAGGAGCCCAGATTGTTAATATCAGAACTCTTGGCTTTTAAACCACGCTCACTGGATTGCAGCACAAAGCATGCAGCTTGTGCTCTTCAACATGTCCTGTCAGAGTCAGATGTAAAACCCAGCAACTTTCCTGGGGAGGAGGACAGTTGTGGGTTGTCATTTAACTTCATCTCTTGTAGCAGTAATCTGTGTTTATTAGTTGAGAGTTTCTGGTTGCCAGAGCTGCTGCTGACCAGTGTAGGTTTGTGAGAGAGAAGCTGTGTGCAGCTGGGCTGGAACAAGCCTTGGGCAAGCTAGTGACTTGATTTCATGCTGGGGAGACTCAGCAGGCTTCAAGCTCCTGCATTTCATGTTTCTCTGTTGGATCTTCTGGAAGGAAGCTTGTGCTAAGACAGTTACACTGTGATGGTTGTACAGCAGCTTTGCTTCCATGTGGATCATACAATAAATAACTTTCATTGTATTTTTGGTATCTTTCTTATCAATTTCAATAAAATTTCTGTTGAATTGTAGGGAAAAGCTAATTATTTTTTCATTGTTGTTTTGCAAGGAGCCCTTCTTCTGTTCTTGGATGCTTCTTTCCAAGATGTGAGTCTTCAGTTAGTAAAATGCAGTGCAATTAAAAAGTACTCTGTGTGTGTGAGAAGTTCAGGAAGATATTGGGGCTCTTGTACCATGTATTTGAATGTAATATTTAAAGCTATCCTAGCTAGTCCAGCTATTCTTATACAATGTTTTCTAAGCTCCACCAGCTTAAAAAAACATACCCACACCTCCCCAGAAGAACACCTCTCCCACAAAAAACCTCACAAAACAACCAAACACCCCCCCCCCCCCAACTAATATTATTTGTTTGTTCTGGTTTTACATGGTGAAACAAAAGCAGTTTAAAAACTTGTGGGTCATTCTGCAGTATCAGTGTGACTCCAGTAGTCTGGAACACTTCCATAGTGTCTTTGTCACACAGCTCTGTCATTGTGTTTGCTTCATTCTTTCAAAACAAGATTTCAGACCTGGAAGTTCCTCATAAATACTGATTTTTCTGACCAAAACCAGTCCTTTTCTCTCCTCAGTTAGTTAATCCAGTCTAATATGAAAGCTGCACAGTCTCACTAGCTGAAGGCACAATACAGTGTGTTGGCAAAGGTGTTGGAACAATTTCCAGTAATTTTGGCTAAGTTTTAGAGGAAGTGGAAAGTAATACAGATGAATTCAAAAGGCTGTGCATGTTCCCCTAGATGATCTGGGAAATAAGATTTAACTACAGAAGGTGATTGCAGTAAGCATCCAAGAGCAAAACTTGACATTTAATATATTTTTCTCTACACCCTCACCTCTATGTCCAGAGTTAATAAAAAATTGAGTCTCCATGATAATATCTTGGAAATCTTTCGGGGGAGGCTGAGTTGTTTCCATGAACTGGAGAGATAACAGCGTTTTAGCTCTCCAGAATCTGGAGGGTGGGGTCAGCACTTGTTTATGGAGTTTGGCTTTCCTGTCTCCCCCCAGAGCAATTCCCAGTGTGCCTTGTTTTCCCTGAGCAGGAGCCTGTTATCGTGCCTGGCTGTGCAGGCTGTGAGAAAGCTGGGGCAGGGCCTGGCCCTCTCAGCACATGCCAGCATTCCGCTGGGTTGGGCGAGCTGCGTGGCACAAATGTTCCCCTGGTCTCTCACTGGGCACTGATAAAGCTGGCAGGCTTTTTATGGTTAGGTCCTCCAAGTGGCAGTTCATGTTTTAGTGATAAGGAGACAGAGCTTTGGCTATCAGAGGCAGACTGGTTATCTGTAAGGGTGAACCATGGCTTCAGTCCTGCCACAGTGACAGGAACCCATCTGCAGTGACGCTTTCCAGAATCTCCAACGGGAGATACTGAGGCATTCTCCTTCCTCATGAGTCAAAGCAGAGTTAGTAACCCTATTGTTATCCCCCCCAAGTCACCAAGAGGAAGGATGCAGTTTTATGTTTAACTAAACCTCTTCCTTTATGTTAGCACTTTGAGGATCATTTTCAGGCAGATTCAGGAGGATGAGTTGGCAGCATTAGACTTTTAAAAGCTTTTGATTGTGTTAGAATATTGCAGGGAGCTCTAATGAAACTCCCATGCTGCAGTACTTAAAATTGCTCTAATGTCTTTATCAAAGGTGAACTATAAAATGTGTATTTCTTTCAAGCAGTTTCTTTATGCTATCTAAATCCAGCTTCTAATCGTGCCTCGGGCACAGTGTGCGCATGTTGACGCTGAGCACCATGTAAAGACATATTGAGATTCTATTTACAGCTTTCTGTGGGTTGCAGGGGTTAAGTGTAATCCAGATTATAGAGTGTTAACATTTTCCCAACTGATATCAGAGTGTAGAAGACTGGCAGGCTGACTTGTTAGGAAGGGCTGGGAGAGGGATAAGAGGCTCCGACCTTGAACAGCCAGCCCTTGTATGGCCAAGTCCCTATCCGTGTCCAGCTGATTGGTTAGAGGAGCAGGATCAGTGCTGTGACAGGTGTTGGAGGAACCTACACCTGTTTTCCCCATATGCTGATACAGTGATTACATTTTGTGGGAGTTCCAGATACTGTGTGGGATCTGCAGAGCAAGCCAAGAAACTTGAGAAGGAATTATAGCTTCTGGTGACCTGTGATATTAAAGAATTTCAGATGGCGTAGCTGAGTTTTCAGTACTGCTTTCAAAGTGAAGGAGAAATAGGCACTATTTTGCATGCCTGTATGAGTAGTGAGAAAGCCTTGTGTTCTTTTTATTGTACTAAACATTAGTAGATAGCATTTCAAGAAAAAATGCTGATGGAAACTGTAGTGTAGGCTAAAATTACTTTATTTTAAATCTAATTGTGTTATGGAAGCTTGGCTTCTATCAGAAACCAAATGCAATTTCTTTATGGTGCTGAGAATGTCAGCTTGCACATTAAAAATCTTTAGGCTTTTTAGTGTAAAATTCATAGTCTATAGATAATTTTTCACAAAACAACACACCCCCCCCCATGCCTGTATAGTCCTACTGCTGTCTTGGGTACTGCTACAGTGTACTTGCTTAGAAATTGGTGTTACTTTCATTCTGAAATGTTCTAAAAACATTAAAGACTTTCCCATAGATAATAATTCAAATCTTGTTTTAAGTGAGAAGTTGCAAAGAGATTTCTGATTGTGTAATAATAATGACAAAGAAAATGAACAAGGAGTACAAATATCTTTGAATGAGGAATACAAATATCTTTTAGCTTTTGTAGTTTCACATCCTTTCTTTCAGTAGCTTATTTGTAATGCTTAGACTGTAGCCAAGTTGTTTTTTTTTCCAGGGGATGTGGATAGGAGTTGTTCTCCCTCAGCAAACAGGAAGTAGCCCAATAAAGCAATTGCATCAAGTTAGTCTAAAGGAGCCTGAAAAAAACTTTATATTTAGCAAACTAAGTCATTTTAGAAAGGGGTTATGTCATTTCTTTTTATACTTTTGTGCAGTTGTTGTTATCATGCAGGATGACAGAAGTGCAGGAAAACCCTGCCTTTATAAACTGCTGAGACCAAGTGTTGCATATGTTAATGTACTGCAGTTGTTGACTTGGATGGAAAATTTGAGCCACTGTGTTTCTCAGAGTTTAACTGTCTGCTCTTTAAAATGTAAACATTAAAATCGAGATGCTAAAATCAATTTATTAAAGATCTGTAAACTGGCTTTTAATTACCAATGATGATATTAACCCCTTTGCCATAGCCTTGAATGTTCCTTGTATGTCAGGCACCAGCCAGTGTCAATAAAGGGTTTTGTGTGGCAGACTGAAGTGGTTGTAGGTTGAAGTTACCTGTGAGCTGGCACCTGGCAGAGCCTGTGCCTCTGAATGAACCTTTTCTCTGTGTGTACTATGCCACTATGTTGAAAGACTGAGCCTGTCTGTTGAACAGTGAGTTGTGTCTGTGAACGTTTCATGTAGTTTCAGTGGCTCTGAATGATTTGGTAGTGTACAAAAGTTCTTGGCAAGTTAGTATGATCTGTATGTGAATTTTCCAATTGTATTTCAGACCTTAAGAAAGAAAGGCCTTAATGGTTGTGAGAGCCCTGATGCTGACGATTACTTTGAGCACAGTCCACTATCGGAGGACAGATTCAGCAAACTAAATGAAGATAGTGATTTTATTTTCAAGCGAGGCCCTGTAAGTACTTTTATTTTATCTCTACTTTTTATTTGTTGATCCTTTTTATTAACTTCATCATTTAGGCTCTGAACAAGAAGGAACACAGAGGGTGCGACAGCCCGGACCCTGACACTTCATATGTGCTCACGCCACATACAGAAGAAAAATATAAAAAAATTAATGAAGAGTTTGATAATATGATGAGGAATCATAAAATCGCAGTGAGTACGAAAGTATGGTTTGTGCTTCTATTCCCTGCATGAGTGTTTGCTTACCACTGAAAACCACTGCAGAGACAAGAGGAGGTAATGCGCTGAGAAGGGAGATGCTGATACTTAGCCTTGTTAAAATACATTTTGTCTTAAAGAATAAGATTTATCTCTAGCTTCTCTTTCGCCCTCAGATTTCATACCTTGTGAACGTGAGGTAGCATTGCTGAATTCCAGGATCCTAGCTGCATTGCCTAATCCTACCTAAAATATGTTTGTAAAGATAGATTTTGTCGTGGGCTGGAGCAGAGTTTATTTACGTCCTGTAGCTCTTTCTCTGTCTGCTGATGGAGCTTGTGCAGTGTGTTACAAGCACTCGTCAAATCAGTGACATTTGTTTTGCTGAAGACTGGATGGAGACATGGGTTTAGATGTTTAAAGCTAAAGCCTGGTGCACGTGTCTTACTCCTGAAAGAAATTCTAACAGAAACTTCCATGGACACTGAAAGATCTGTGAAAAGTGTGTCAGAACTCCAGAAATCTGGGGATAACAATAGTGTGTAAATTTGGCATGGTTTTCATGGAGATGTGCACGATGGCATTGAATTCCATCTACAAAAAATAATTAGTGTGGATATTACAGGGGAAGTATTTTCTCATACAGGGCTCTGCCACAGCCTCTGAATCTTGTAGTAATGAAATGACCTGGCTAGGTTCATGGGCACAGCCCCTGGAGCATCCCTAGAGAACTTGGTGTTATTTATTGATGAGACCATTGAGGCCACCCTGGGACTTGCCAGCAAAATGACAGTCATGGCACCCAGCATCACTTCTTTCAGCAAGTTTTTCTTTAGGCTTGAACAAAGCCAAGAAGCTTTGTTTTGAAGCTTTTGGCAGCCAACATTTCTGCATTGAGGCATCTTCTCCAGGCCTCATCTCTCAGTATGTTACAGCTCTCTTGCTACCTCTTGATTTTCTGTGCTCTTTGTGAGCAGCCTGACTTGTGTGGACATTAGTGTAAATAAAAAAGGCAAGATCACTTTTCAGCTTATAGTTGTGTATTTCTAGCTTAAATTGGACCTGTTATGGTTCTGTTTCCAGTAGTTAAGGATCTATGTAAGAACAGAGTTTCTTTTGTTTCAGTGCAGTCCTTACTGTCAAAGGATAGGAATGAGGCAAAGTGTGGAGAGTTCAGTGCTAGCCAGATGAGTGCCATAGATGGGCAGAGGCAGCCTTTGGTGTAAGGTGTGGGGGAAGCTGTCATTTAGTAGCTCTGGATTGAGAAATCCACAGAAAAAAATGTGTGTTTTAAGCATACTTCAGGTATTTCAAGTTTAGTTTGAGTTACTTGACAGCATGCTCTTTAAAAACAGCCTTTTTTCTGTAGATACTGAAGAGTTTCTTGTAGTTTCTCCTGAAAACAAATAGCAGTGCAGCTTGTCATTAGCTAGGTCCTGTGAGTGATTTGCTAGCATTACGTCGTTATGCTTCATTACTTTTTCCTTCCATCTGTGCCAAAAATTGATAATTATTCTTAGAATGCTTTGGTAGGGATGCTGTCGTTGGCTCTCACTAGGAAGAGATTCTGTTTCTTGTTGAAAATGTATTCTGCTCTTTTAATTAGGATAGATGTTGTTGTATTTCTGACATTATCAAAGTTGCACAGAAGGATCGTTCTGGGTGAATTTGAAGCTGTGTGTGGCAAAAGTGCCTCTTGCTGGGTCATGAATGTTTACCATCAGCATTTGACCTCTGAATCAAAACTGTTCTGAATCTTTACCCTTCAATTGTACCTGTCATGGGTTTGTTTCCAATAATTGAGAGTTGTGAAAGAGAATCAGTCCCTTTTGTTTCAGAAACTCATCCTTGTCAAAGGATAGGAATGAGACAAAGGCCAAAGAAGTTAGTCATAACCCAATGAGTACCATAGATGGGCAGGCATCTAAGCTTTTGATTTAAATCCTTGTTGAATAACAAACACACATGCTTCAGAAAAACACTAGCCTTTTAAATAATGTTGTAAAAATTAGAGTTTTAAAAACCAAGATTTCCTCCAAAAGAAAGAGTGGTTATTCACAGGAGAGTTCTACACAGCTCAAGAGTAACAGCTGAAATGTTTAAATCCAAATTACTGAACTTAGTGACATTTTAAAGATCTGTTTATTTCTTTTAGTCTGTTGAAAAAGAAAAAGGTTTAGAGATTACTAGAAATGTTTTGTCAAGGTTATTAATAGAAAATGTATTTACTAACTTACTCTTTTTTTTGTGTAATTGACTATTTTATAATGTGCATGTTTATGCTTACATTTTGAAGGTGCCACAGTTCATTGATCTGTAGACATGTTTAGCTTGTCATTGCTTTGTAATAATCCAAATTAACTGGTAAATTTGTTGTATTTCTGAGCTTGCGAATTCATGTGAATATCTTCCATATTTTGTGTATTTGACCTTTCAGTATTTTAGAAGCTTATGAGTAATTCTTCTGGAACTGTATTTCTGTGATGTGTAAGAGTTTAACACCATGCTCTACAAGAAATGGATGTTTGGAAATTGTTGAAAAACTAACATAATTAACTTTTTTTTTAAACCTGAGTAATTCTTGGCAGATTTCATGTGTATTTTTATAACCTGCTCTTTCTGCAAACACAGCTGATGCTAATGTGCTTGTCTTACGTGTGTTCCTCCTCTTCTCTCCTGCAGCCTGGCTTGCCTGCTCAGAACTTCTCCATGTCGGTGACGGTTCCGGTGTCCAATCCCAACACTCTAACCTACAGCAACCCAGGCAGCTCGCTGGTGTCCCCATCCCTGGCAGCCAGCTCCTCGCTAACGGACAGCACCATGCTGTCCCCGCCTCAGCCAGCCCTGCACCGCAACGTCTCGCCCGGGGCCCCGCAGAGACCACCCAGCACTGGCAATGCAGGTAGGAGCTCAGGCCTCTTGGCCTTCCCTTTGGTACTCTGCCCTGGGGACAGCCTGAGAGAGCCGTAGCAGTACTCCAAGGGTGGGGGTCACGAGGATGGGGCCAGCCTTTGTTCTGTGGGCACAAACTAGCACCCAGCAAGTTCCATCTGAACACGAGGAGGAACTTCTTTCCTCTGAGGGTGGTGGAGCACTGGCCCAGGTTGGCAGGGAGGTGGTAGAGTTTCCATCTCTGGAGAGATTCCAAACCCAACTAGACACATCCTGTGCAAGCTGCTCTAGCTTCTCCTGCTCTGGCAGGGGATTGGACTAGATGAGCTCCAGCTAACAGTTTGGGATTCTGTGTTGGTGTGTTTTTTTTTAAATTAAAACCCCCTATGAGTAACAAGTTCTCAATGGTGTGAATACCTTTTCTGAAGGTTTGAAGCATGAAATGATATGATCCTGTAAGGAAAACAAGTTACTTTAATGTTGTGGCTTATTTTGATTAGGTGGAATGCTGGGGACAACTGACCTCACAGTGCCAAATGGAGCTGGTACCAGTCCAGTTGGTAAGTGTGCTATCATGCCTTTGTTGAGAGTATTGTGGTTTTAGTTTCACACATAGTTAATTCAAAAGTGGGTTTTTTTTTTAGTTTTGGCTGTGAATAAGTGGTTGTGGCAGAACAAAGGTGCTAATTTTCTTAGTTGCCGTGTAATTGTCAAGTCTTTTAAGTTGTCATCAAGCATTTAACTTTTTGCTGCCATGCCCTTTCCCATTCAGTAATATTTGCAGTTTTTATTTTAGCTTCAGTAGTAGCACAATGCTCTTGCTTTTGTGTTTCTCTACAGGTGTAATTACAGCACTGTAAAGAGATCTTATGTGCCACAAATGTCTTCCTTTGTATGAAATTCCCTGCTCTTCCTAAAGTGTTACACTAAAGCAACTCAGCTGTGTTCTCAGCTCTGTTATTCTCAAGACCTGGGTGTTTGATGCTGGCTGTGGTGCCCATCAAAGGGAGGAGAATACAGACTTGTGGTGTTTGTATTGTCATGTCTATCCTGCTAATTAGAAATCTTGGAGGCTGATTGCAAGGTTCTGTCTTAATTCTGGAAGATGATCAGATTTTCTTTAGCTAACAAAATGGAGATCTTGCCAGAAACCAAATTCACAGTGTTTTCTGGTCTTCAGGAAAAAGAAAAGGTAGCACTTTTTCATTTAAATAATGCTTTGTCCCACCTAAAGAAAACTTAGTGCTCTGATAGAGGGCAGGCAGTCCCTGAAATTGATCACACCATAGAAAGACACAATAAATGATAGTTCATCCACTTCCTTCATGTTCCTTCCACTTCTTGAGACCTCTTGGTAACTGAAGGTCAAGCTTTGGAAGTACACATAACTCTCCTTGGTATGTGTCCCTAGCAAGGAATTCAAGAAGCAACTGTTGACCTTTTTGTAGTTGCCCACTGGCCACTTAATGTGGCAACTGGGAAGAAGTTCTTTGAAGATAAAAGCCAGGCAATTGAATTTATGAATAAAAGATGCTGCTGCTCCAAGGCTGAAAGCTCCAGATAGGCTTTCCTCTCTTTATCCATTCTTTACCTGGGCAGCTAAGATATGAAATATTTAAGTGTGGTTTCCATCAGGTAAGCAAGATTTTAAATGGAGAAAGCTTCCTCTGTTTGAAAAATGACTATTTTTAGAAACTGTAGAGGTCAGGTGTTGCTTTTCATAGTATTTCTGAAGGCAGACTAAATAAGTTTATTATCAGGCTGTTTCAGGCCTCTCTCCCAAAATCAGACTTCAGTAGCAGCAGCCTCAGGTTTAAGACTCCTCCTTTCAATAAGCAAAGAAGAGTTGTTTACAGCACTTGCTATGGACTGTTGAACTGCAGAAATACCCAGTTACAGCAGCTTGCTGAACATCTTTAATGCAGTAGATGTTTTCCTCCTTGCATTTATTAATAGTTTATGTGAAAAGTCAGAATGCATCACTGATCTGTTACTTTCCAGAACATTGCACCCAAAATGTTATACATCTACCCACTCAGTTCTAGAAAGGTTTTTCAGGCAAGTCAGAGTTGTGGCTAGCCAAGAAGAGTGAACCTCTAGCTAACCTCTGATACCTAATTAACACCAGCATGCTAAGCCACAGAGGAGCTGACGTTGTCACAGCTCCACTTCCTATTAGACTATGGCAGGGCTTCTTTTAAATACTGTCAGGGCACAGCAACCTTTTCAGTTTCACCCAAAATCAAGAAACCATCCGTAACCAGATTTACTCAATCTGCTAAAGCTGTCACTTGGAGCTTGACAGCTGCTGTTGAAGTGTGTGTATTGAGTTAATTACCTCTGCAGACAACAATGGTTTTACTTTCTTCCTACATTTATTGTAGAATTCACTTTAAAAAGATATGTTTTCTTCCTTTAGTTTTCAGTCTTCCTTTTAATCTTCTCAGGAATGGAGAATTCTCTTCTAGTGTAGTTGGTTATGTGCTAGATTTGCAGCTCACAATTTCACAGAATCCCAGACTTTAGGGGTTGGCAGGGACCCCTGGAGATGATCTTGTCCAATCCCCTGGAAGAGCAGGAGAACCTGGAGCAGCTTGCACAGGATGTGTCCAGTTGGCTTTGGAATAGCTCCAGAGATAGAGATAGGACATTTATAGCATAGATGTCCAAGATAATTTCTCTTATAGACAAAGGAAGAACTTAAATCTTACTCAACATGAAGTTCTGAGCATTTGAGATTTGGTTGTTGTTCTGTGGAAAGAAATTGAAATCTCTGAGTAAAAAGCCAGGTAAAGGTTATCTTGCACAGTTGGATCCCAGTTCAAGTTGTTGCATAAAATGGCTCATATTTGGTTCACATGAGTTTTCTTCTCAAGTTCTGTGTAGTTTGATTGGAATAGATAGGATTTGCCTTAGCAGTCAATCTGCCAACTTAGTTTTTCCGTGGAAAATAACTGAGTAAAAATATCTGTGTGTTGTAGCAGAGATTGGTAGGTGGGTTTTGATGTCTAGAACAGAAAATTTTGTGACCATTTTCTAATACTGAGAGCTTGCTTCACATGCAGCTGTCATAACTCTGAAAAGGCATTTTTATTTTGTAATATTTTTAAATTCTTACCCACCACATTAAAACATTTGCTGAAAATTTCTACTTGGCAAGTGTCTCAGTTCTGAGAGGGGAGAAATGCCTGGCATTGTAACACTGTTTGCTTTCCAGCTAATTTATTTTTTCCCGTTAATTAGATCAAATGTTTTGGAGATAGAATTTTCAAGATCCTGTTGCCCCTGGTCAGTGGTAAAGCCTGTTCAGTTTGTGATGGATATCTGCTGTGCCTCAGCAATCCTCTTACTCCAGGATGTGTACAGCTTGCTGTTTGAGGTCAGCATGCTCCTGGCTTGAGCATGTGCTGCATATCTGTATTGCTGTGGCTTGTGCCTAGGCCAGGGGAGCCTCCCTTGCTCTCAGGACCCAAACACAGGGCAGAGGACCTGATGGATGCATCACCCTCAGATCTATGAGGGAGCTCTGCTTTGCTATCTGCCAGCACATTTGGTATTATACCTTATAAGAAGAGTTCCCCCAAGTTCTTCTGAGCCCTGGGTGATTTTGAAGGAGTTGTTGGAAGTGGAGTGTCTTGATGATCTCCCAAGGACACAGTGTTATCTATCTGTAGCCCTTCCAGTAATGGAGATTATGGACCCTGTTCATCTTCTGGGAAGTTATCTTTCTGTCATCTGGAGAATGAATAAGAAGGATTTAGTCTTCTTAAGTACTGAATGCCTCTTCTTTCTTCCAGAGCTGTATCTTCTCTAACATCCTTGCTAATATCCAGGTTCTGAAAATGTGAGGTAACTTCAGGCATATTGCATTTCTTTGGAATAGAGCTGAAGGACATACCCACTTGAAAAACACCTGTCTTGTGAGCTGTTGAATCTCTGTTGAGAGCCAGTCTAGATCCCATGTGGTTTTTTCATCCTGGAGGGGCATGCAGAGGTGCAGTTGACAGCTTGCACACACCAGTCAACTGCCAGAAAGGGATCAAGAGAGAGCACTGTGCAAGGCCACAGCTGCACATGGTTCCCTTTGCCTGAAGGGCATTAAAGCATTGCAGTGTATCAGTGGCTAAAGCCTCAGCATTGCTCTGGGCTCACCTTGCCCAGGATCCACCACCACACATCTCAGATGTTCTGGCATCCATTCTTTACATTGGCTTTGTATAGATACTTAGAAATCCACAAGTTCAGAAGGTAGGGCTCTGATTCCATCACCTGTAAGCTGTGGAATGGATAAAAGACATCCACTTGTCACTGGTTATGCTCCACACAAAGCTGAATAACATTTAGACACAAAAGCAGTATGCTTTTGGTTTTGGTGTGATGTTGCATTCAGAGTAATAACCCTGGTCTTGAAGAAAGCCCATTTAAATTCTAAATATCTTTGAAAGTTGTCTCTCCTTTTATGTAGCTTTAGGCAAAAAGTGTTTCCAGCAACCTGGGAAGTGAGTAAGCATTCCCTTGACACTTAGTCATAGCTCTTTCTTCTTGCTCTTTTAAATATCCAAAGTGCTGCTGCAGAAGTATAAATCTTACACGTTAGACATGCTTCCAAAAATCTTACAGTCCTATCAAAGGTATAGTTTAATTGAATCACAATATTATCTGAATAATGATTTGTAAAGACCAGTGGAAATAGATTTGTTTCAGTTTCTTTGAGATATTCTAGTGATTTCTTTACCAAGCTAGCATATGACTCTAGGCTTTCTGAAGTGGTAGTAGAATGTGCAGCCATTTCTGTGCAGAGCTGAAAGTGGTAGGAAGGGCATCTGCTGTTGGTTCTAAATTGCCACTTAGAGCTGTCATACTGGGGAAGAAGTAGTGAATTGAGCAGCTAATGCACCTAAAAATGCTCTTGCTGTATTTACTTGCAGCATACTCCCACCTCCCCCAGCAAGGTCCTACATCTAAGTGTTTTTCTTCAGTAGATTTCATCTGGTCATCTAGGTGCCTAGGGAATCAATGGCTCAAAGCAAACACCATTTTTGGGTTACTTCTGATTCTGTGACATTTATTGGGTTGTATGATGTCACTTGAGGTATAAATGTTTATTTCCTACACTTCTTATTTTTGCTTAATCTTACATTGCTCAGCTGTTTGCCCACAATTATTTTCCAGGACTCTGTGTAACTGTGCAGTTTCTCCAGAGGTGAGCCACAGAAAAAGATGAATAGCATCAATGACTCCAGCTTCTTCCTTGAGTAGCAAGAAGCACACGGAGTGCTTTCCAGCCACGTGTGTTCAGTGTTCCAGCTGATGGGATTTCTGCAGTGAAATCCAAGGCTGGCTCATGTAATTGAATGCTCCATCTTGGGCTGCAGGACAACAAATGAGATTAAGCTGTGTTACAGTTCTGAAGGCACAGTAGACATTTGTTAAAATGGGTGGGGTTTACCATTTAGCTTCAGAAAAGAAGTTGCTTCAAAAATAAACATTTTCTGACTAGACAAGTAGGCTAATGTGCATTGGCAGTGTTTGTTATCATAAAAATCTAATTAAACTATGATTCATAGAGTTGGGAGCTTATCATCTTTGCCTTGGTGTCTGTTTTCCAAAGATGTGTTTCAAACATGCTTTCATAGTCTGAAAGAATTAGAGTTAAATAAAGCTCTTCAGATGGAAGTAGCAACAGTAGTCTTCATTTACACTTTCAGAGTAGGGTTTTCTGTCCTGTTTCCGTTTTGCAGTTGGATAATGTCTTTAAACATAAAGGAATTGTCTTTGGGGAAGCTCTGTAGTGGTTGGGGTAGATATAGTTTGTGTATTACACAAAAGAGTCAGTAGAATTTATGGGATTATTAAAGCCTCAGTCTGGCAAACTGCCCAAGAGTTGCATCATCCTCTAATCATTATCTTTTTCTGGCTCCTGACCTTACTCTAAGAAATACCATGCTTTTAGTTATCCTTTCACTCTGAACGTGTAATTTGATTTTCTTATTAGATTATTAACAGGAAAAAAAGGCTTTAAGTTTCCTATTAAAAATGAATATTCTACAGCCCTACTGCAGCCTTAGCATATGATTCTTCAGGTAATCAATAGAGACACTCCAGGGCTTGTTCTTGGGTTAACACCCATAGTATTGCACACTTAGAACATTATTTTTCCCTTCTATTCTTAATGTATTTTTGCTGCACACTCCCTTTAAGAAATGCTCAGCCTTTGGTCAGAAGCAGAGTGTTGCCTCTGCCCTGCTGCTGAGTGGTGTTGCTCAGGGAGAAGGCAGTGGCAAGGACTTTGTTGCCTTTGACAGCACCACTAAAAGCCTGACATGTTTCTGGAGGGTTGGCAGAGCCTTGTAGTAAGGGCTGCAGGAAATGACTGGGCTGGGTGTGGAAGAGAGACACTGTCCAGATTTAACACACCAGCTACTGAAATACTTGCAAACAGAGGACAGGAAATGGTATCATAGGAGAGACCAAACTGCTGTACAGACCTCCATTGTTTACACAAAGTGTTATTGTTCTGGAGCCCAGATTCAGCTCACAACACCACAGCCTTGGCATGTGTGAGGTACCCCTGACAGCCCAGTGAGTAACCAAATGCTCTTCATTATTAGATTAAAGCCCAGACTTGGCTTTCTATACCACTAAGGTCTTTAAATGTTCTGACATTTTTGCTGAAAATGGAAGATATGGTAACCATTTTTTTTAAGCTATAATTTAGTGAAAGTGATGCTATTTTCCAATAATTTCCCCCCTCACATCTGTTTCCAAATCCACTTCGTTTTTACTCCGTCTGTTGTGCAAAATCTCTCTTGCAATCTGGTGCTACGTAGGCTGTCTGTAACTGCTGTTTATACTCCTTTTTGATGCATAACTGTACTTAACAAAACCATTGTTCTATGAAAACCCTCTCACAGGTTCAGGAGCCTTAGAGGTAGCACAGAATTAATGTCTCTCTTTTGGCTGGTGGTTTTTCCTGTGTGTCCTAGCTGTGGCTAGTTTTCTCCTGGCAGTCAAGAGTATATTTAGCTCTAGTTTGTACTCTCAGCTCCAGGCCAACTTTTCAGCCACCTTGACTAAAATTTCATCACTAACTTAGAAGCATCCCAGTAAATTCTGCTGTTTTCTGCTGAGGAATGTAGATGCTTTAATCACAAAATGAGTTTTTGCTGTGGTTTTTAATGCAGGAGGAAGAATGCTGACTTGAAAAGCTTCTTGGTTCTGCAATCTGTGTTCCTTCTTTTCCCCATCATTTCTGAGTTAAATGGTAGAATTCTCAGAAAACATATTCCAGTACTTCTCTCATAAATGCTTCAGGAAAAGCCTAAATTAGAATAACTTGTCCTTGCTCTGTTAACCTTGAAAAACTCCAGGGACCTGTCAGATCATCCATGTACATCCAGGCTTTTGGAATCCACAAAGAAAGGAAATCCAGAATTTGAAATCCTGGCTTTCAGGTTGGGAATTTACTACTCATCCATATGTGAACTAGAGTACTGTGCTTACAGACTCTAGTAAATTCCACCTACATTGAGAGGAGCAATGGAGGAGGCTCCCTCATGAGCATCCCGATGGATTCACCCATGGATT
Source organism: Bucco capensis (assembly GCA_013396975.1). Taxonomy (NCBI): domain Eukaryota; kingdom Metazoa; phylum Chordata; class Aves; order Piciformes; family Bucconidae; genus Bucco; species Bucco capensis. Next base: position 418,528 of record VWZO01013821.1, on the reverse strand, counting down.
CTCCACATGGACTAGCCAAGTGTCTCAGCAGCATCAGTCACCTTCCTGGAGCCTAGTGCTGGTACTGATGCAGGTTATTGTGCTTCATTCTTGCCAAGCTTGTAGAGGCATTAAGAATTTTGCTACAGAAGGTAGAATGTGACACTGACAGCTTTCTTATTTTAATTGCTCTTAGATTAATATGTACTTAATGTAATAAAATTGGATTGGGCATAGGGACCTATTCAAATTAGAATAATAATACAAAATTCATGCCAGTATGGTGCTACAGGCTATTAGAAGAGAATTTCTCACACAGTCAACTTTGTGTCATGGTTTTTCCCCTGGATTGTGCCTATAAAGGCTGCTTTCAGAAATGCCATGTTAGTATAAACATAATCTTGCTAGGGATCGTGTTTGTTTATACAGACATACACAAGTTCTGTAGTGTGAACTATAGGCTTCCCTGTTGCAAAATTCCCCACACTTAACAACTTTTTTTTTTTTCATTCACAGCTGAATAAGGTGTGTGTATTTTGGGAATTGTTGCTATAAATATGATCAAATCATTGGAATGTGGCTTTACATTTTTTCTGAGCAGTCTATTTTGGTTAACATGGTTGTGTACAGAAAAATAGAATACTAGGCACTCAAGAGTTGGGCTCTCTTCGATCTTGTTTTGGGTGTAAGCTGAGGTATTGGTGGTATTCTGGAGATTTCAGTGCTGAATGCTTTGGTCTCTCCAGTTCTGCTTAGAATGAGTATCAGCAGCAAGAGAAAAGGGGGGTGACATAAATGACATGTCTGTCTGTGTCCAGAGCTTGGGATGCATTTGTTCCCTTCACTGTTGCTGAATCTCATTATCAGACAGTTTCTGGTTTTGAGAGTGAAGTTCATTTTATTACAGAATAAATACTGGACTCCTGAAGATCATTCAGGAATTCTATGTTTTAGAAATAGAGACTTGATCAGATGATTTTTTTAGTTGCCACAGCAAGAATTCAGCATAGTTCCTGTTCCTTGGAGGTGGGGATGGAGTGGGGCTGTGGAAGAGCTCAGGCTTTCTACAAGCTCAGCCTGGAGGAACTTCAAAGGGCAAAATAAAAAACACAACAGATGTTATTAGAAATAGTTCTTTGGCAGGATGTGCTTCTCAGTGTTTGAGCTGCCACAGTGTGTCCTTGAAGTGATATTACCTTCCCTTACTGATCCTCTGCTGGAAGTGGGTTCTGTTTGTTCAATCAGTCGATGCTGCACCTCCTGTGAGGAGTTTGCTATTGGAAGTTTGACAGAGGAAATCTTTACATTATTTGTACTTATCCACTAAAATCCTGCATTGCTGCTTCTCCTGAGTCTCACGGCACATTCGGTTTTGTTCTTTCAGGAAATGGGTTTGTGAATTCTCGAGCTTCACCAAGCCTACTGGGAACAACTGGTGGTGGCAACGGCTTAGGCAAAGTCATGCCTACAAAGTCTCCCCCTCCCCCTGGAGGAGGTAACCTTGGAATGAACAACCGCAAACCCGACCTCCGGGTGGTCATCCCGCCCTCCAGCAAGGGTATGATGCCACCTCTGGTAAGTGACCACATTGCTGCTGGGGCTGCCGTGGGGAACACGGAGTGTGCTCTCCACAGGCACGGGGAGGAACTCTCTCACTCGCTGACCATAAGTTACACTGATAGAAAGGGGTTTGTGTTTGGAGGTTGCACTGATGAAAACCTAAGTTACAAGTTGTTACCTTGGGGAAGTTAGATCTGCAAGGAATTTTTTTGTTCAGGGTGTAAACTAGCACTAAATGAGGTTAGAGTGCAGTCCTAGAGACACAGACTGGGATTTTGGTGTTTTGATTTGACATCTCACTGACTTGGTCCTGAGGACTTGGTTGGTTTGGAGGATGTGATTTTGAACAAGGGTTATGCATGATTCTGTGGAGGAATGGTTGATCTTCCTGGCGATGGGAAGTGCATTAAAGTACCCTAAAGCACCCTGGGTACCTCTTTTTCCTGAGTCCTAATGGTTGTGTGGCGTGTAAAATGTCACTGCAGCAGTAATGATGATCTGAGAGAAACGCTTGTTTGATGTGGTGTGCTGGAATGTCACCTTGGGTGTCCTGTGCTGGATGCCATGCCTTCAGTGAAGGCATAAAAGAGCAATAAGGATCAGGCTCAGTCCCTATTTGTGTCCTTTTCAATCCTGGTGTGCAGTTTGGCATGTTGGTGGTAATGTTTGTTCAGCCTAGATGAGGAATAGCTCGAGAGTTTCGTGTCAGGCATGAGGCAACCCCAGCTCTGAGAGCAGAACAGGTCTTTCAGGAAGAGTTACTCCATTTTCCCTGTAATTTGCTTGGCCAGATCCTTTGGTGTTGGTCTTTTGCTGTCGTGTAGAAATCTGCAACACCTATGTGTACATCTTCTGTTTTCTGTGTGTGGCAGAACCCAAAAGGAGCAGGATATAAACACTACAGGTGCTCCTTGTATAACCCTCATTTGTTTTGAGGATACCTCAAGTGTTTACATGTGTCACTGGTATTCATGGTGAATAATACAGAATTAATCCCAATTACAAAAGCTTAATCATCCTCAGAGTCATGATTCTGGAAGTTTTGGATTTTTCTAGGAATAGTGAAGCAGACAAGACATAGGAAATACACTGGCTGATGATGATAGTGGGAGGACCTACTAGTGACCTTCCAGTACCTAAAGGGAGCTTCCAAGCAGGCTGCAGAGGGCCTGTTTGCAAAGGCCTGCAGGGAAAGGACAAGGGGTAATGGTTTTAAATTGGAGAGGAGTAGATTTAGACTGGATATTAGAAAGAAGTTGCTCCCCACGAGGGTGGTGGAACACTGGCCCAGGTTGCCCAGGGAGGTGGTTGAGTTGCCATCCCTGGAGGCATTCCAGGTGAGAACTGCTTTGTGACTGAGCTGGATGTTTCTTGGGTCAGCCCAGCCAGAGGCTGCTGTGCTCCATTTCTCCATGTGCTGTCAATGTGTAGCTGTGTCCTTGCTTTTCACTCAGCTCTGCCTGCACTCATTTTATCCAAGCCTGTGTGTTTTCAGGATGGTATTTTTTAATTGACTCACTTCCTAGTAGTAATTATTTACAGAATCAGGGGGCAAATTCACATTATTAATTGAAATAACTAAAAATCCTGAAGCACACCCATGACTTTTTCTGTAATTTCTGAAAGCAATGCCATTTTTAGTAACTGTGTTATCCCTCTTGTTTGCTGAGTACAGTCGGAGGAGGATGAATTGGAGTTGGTGAGTTTGGGCTGCTGTTTGATAAGAGAGCAAGATGCTGAAAATGTCCTCTTACAGCTTTTTAACTGTAGTTTCATTACATATTTTAAATCATTCCAGTGTTCCCTTGGTAGCCTTCAAAAATACATTTGTTTTATCAAACTCAAAACCTGACCAATTCAAGTGGAAAATGGATCCAAAGTCTAGTACTTTCCATTTGTAAACGTCTATTTTTTTTCTTTCCTGAAAATACTTGTTTTTCTTGGAGGGAACATTGGAAAAGAGCCTTACAGAGTAACTGTCCATGTGTGTAGCATATTTACTATCCTATGTCGAACAGAAACAACCACTTACCATCCCCTAAACTCTTGGAATATTTTTAGAAGGTGGCTTCACTGGTGAAGTTGCTCACATTGTAACACAAGCCCTGGATTGTTACTTCTCTTATTTTCAAGGAGATGACATCATTGCTGATGAGGTCACCTTGTTGAGGTTTAGAGTTATTTCATCCTGCATGAGATTCTCAAACCACAGGGGTGTTCCCTGTTTACCAAAAGGAAGAGAGAATTGCAGATGAATAATTCTACCTTTTTTTTTTTCCTCTCCAGTGGAAAGATATTCTGCTTTTGAAAGGAAACTCTTGGGATTTGTGTGGTTTTTCTATTTTTTATTTTTATTTTTTTTATCCAAAAGGTTTTAACATTTGGCTTTCTGTCTGGAAAATAACATAAGGCTAAAGTAATTCCTCACTTATTTTTAGAGCAGTTTGCAAATTGTTGAGCTGCTGCAGCACAAAGCATGCAGCAGATGCTGTGTCACAGGCGATGCTAGAGAGAGCCCAAGGAGTCTGCCTCTTCCAGACACCTTGATGTGGCTTGGAACATGGACCTGTTGCTAATCTGAGGCTCTAATTGCATGAAAGCATGGAAAATGTAGTCATGTAGATCCATTTCTTGATGAATGCATGCTGCTGGTTGATTCTGACCTTAAACATCAGCCATAGATTTACAAAAGGAAGAGGAAATGAATTTTGCAAGTCAGTGTTCTGGATGTTACTGGAATGACTTGTTAATGGAGCAGGGAAAGAGCTGTCCTGCATGCTCCTCTCACCTTTATGGAGAAGTATCTGGTTTCCAGTGCAAGTAGTAAAGCTCTAACTCCACATAAAAACACTTCATCCCAACACCATTGCAGTTAGATTAGTGCAGAAGCTCTTGCATGAAGGTATCCTACCTGCTGCAAGTTGCTGTGCTCTCTGCAGGGAAGGAGTGTGTGGAGCAGGAGCCATCTAGTGGGGTTCAGAACTGGGCTCACACAAAGAACATGCACTGGTGTCTGCCTCTGACATGCTACAGAAACACCAAGTACACCTGCAGTGTTCCATCTCTTAGGATGCTAATTGCTGGTGCTAATTCCAGTGCTAGCAAGCAGTTCCATCTCCTGTCTCTAAACATCCATTCTGTGTGCTTGGAACTGAGCACTGCATAGGAGAACCAGAAAGGAAGAGGAGCACAGCATGAAATAAAGCTGCTGAGTTCTTCCCATTGCTGCTGTCACTTGCACCAGTTTCAAAGAGCATTTCAAAACCCCTGAAGTTTGTCCTGAACCTTTGGCTGAATTAGACACATCTGAGTATTTCTTAGTGTCTCTGTATGGCTGAGTGTTCAGGAATTATATTCAGAAATAAATTGCCTCAGAAAAGCACCTTTATTAGCCATTCCAAAAACCCAACCAACAAACCAAACAATCCCCATAGGGAAATCCTCTGGTCTGGATTCTTTCCCAGTATACTCCTCTTAACTTTTCCATTAGACAGTAATCCCAACTTCATAGGCTGCCATCCAAGAAAGCTTTGGGAAAAGGTCAATTCCTGACAGACAGTGAAAATCTGCTCTAATAACACATCTTGATGCAGAGAAACTTTGTCTAGCAGAGATTTTCAGAAGTGCATAAGTGATTTAAAGGAGTAAATTACACAGAAAATGAGAGGGACTTTCTCTGTGACTTGGAGCTCAAGCAGAGTGAGTCCAACAGCTGAACAAATGCCAGGGAGCCTCCAAGTCCCTGTGAAGCTCCAAGGGGAGCCTTCAACAGCAGCCAGGCAGAAGGGAGATCACTGCATGGTAGCCACTGGAAGGATGTAGTAGCTGTGCTACACTTTTACACTTTAAATTGGAAAGATACAAGCCCCAAGGATTGATAACCCTCAATTTACCTTCATGAGTAGAAGATTAAAATGGAACACAGCCTGTTTCTGTACCTGCTCATTTGGTTATTATAAAAGGGAATCATGCATTTTTAATGCTGCTTGCTCGCTCAGGAGCAGAGTGGAGGAAAAAATGAAATGCTGCAGATACTGAAATGCTTGTCAACCTGTCCAAAGGAAGGAGAAAGGAGTAGTAGTTTCAGTCTTTTAAAGGTAGCAAATGGAACTCTACCAAAGAGATGAAAACCTGCTTCTGTAGCAAATACAGAAGAGAGAGAAGCTTGCTTTAAGAAGGTGATTTCAGCAGTTTGATTCCCTTCACCTAGCAATGGTTCTATGAGAACATAGAAGTCTCTACACTCTATGAATTCTGTAGGTAAAACTAACTATCTATTGTTTAGAAATAGTAATAATTAAAAATAAAAGCATTTCATGTTCTTGCCAGCCCTTGGCATGGCTAAATGGTGTTGAGCTACATGTTCTGAAGGCAGATTTAAAGTTGCCTCCCCAAAGAGCAGTACATCCTGTGACAGCAGCTTTGCTGTCTGTTGGTATCACCACAGCGTTGAATAGAAGGTTTTCTAAACAGCAGATTTGGTTAAAGAGCTTAATTTGAGTGATGTGTTTGTTACAGATGTTTGTCCCAGTATATGGGAAAGACAAAGACTTACTAAAGCCACGCTGTGCCTACAGTTAGCTAATGTGAGACAATCCACTTTAGCTATTTTTCCTGTAAAAGAAGCACAGTTGCTCTGTGTGAACTCCAGTGTCATTTGCTTTGAAGCATAGCTGCATTATAGCAAGTGCTCCCTCAGTTTCTCAGAAACCATGGCAACAGCAAGATTGTTTTATCACTGAAGTCTTATCAACACAAATTGAGAAGATCTCTGTGTTCCTTTCAGGACAGGTGTAGTCAGCACAGTGTCAAAACTGGCATCTCAAATTCTGAACATTGGATAAACAACTGGGAAGTGGGAGACTTCTCTGGTGGAACTGCACCTCACTGTCTGCACTAAAAAACCCCTCTGAAAAATAAGACTAAAACTCTTAAATCACTTAAGAACTTCTGAGAATTGTTGTGTGTATCCCTAAGGAACTGCATTTGTGTTTATGTCCTGCAACTCTAACCCTGTTGAAATCTGCATGCACGGGAAGTGGACCAGTGAGTCTTCATTCATTTCTCATCTCAGTTTGCCAAGATCAGTTTGGTTGTCTTGAAATGTCTTGGCTGTTGTAGAAAAAAATCTCTCGTGACAAAAAGGATGTGTTCCCAGCTAAAAAATAAAGCCAAGACACACGTTTTCTTTGAGTGCTATTTTTACACTAGCACTTGATTTTCCATTGTTCTAACTGATATCACAAGCCATGTTGTTATTTTTAATCCCCTCTAGAATACCCAAAGGATAAGCAGTTCTCAGTCTACACAGCCTCTTGCTACCCCTGTGGTGTCAGTGACAACTCCCAGCCTGCCTCCGCAGGGCCTGGTGTACTCGGCCATGCCTACTGCCTACAACACTGGTAAGCACTGCTGGGGATGGGGGCTCTGCACTGCTCTGAGCTGCTGGGAGGAAGCCCAGGACACTGGCATTTCTATGCCTCCTACTTTGTCTCCATCCCAGCAGAGACAATTTTGACTTCAATTCGAGCTGTTGGTTTGCTACAGACCATGTGTGTAATCAGTGAAGGGTTTTTTGTAATCATTTTCTTGATGGTGTCAGGTTGATTATCACTGATCTGTGATGCATAGTTTAATTTTCAAGTGCACCTGCAGATGAGAGTCACTGAATGTTGTAAGTCAGAGCTGAAGGAGCTATTGGTTAAACCTAAAGAGGAAGACAAAGGAAATAATTCCCCAGTTCACTGTTATTTTTTGAAGTAGTCTAGGTAAGAGATTCAAGTGTAAGTGCTGTGATTTGGGATTTCTGAGCTGGGGACCATGGGGGTGCCAATCCTGAAAGTTTGACTTGGCTTGCAAATTCTAAAAAATTAAATCACCTAGCAGCCATCCACCATAATCATTTTGTCCCCAAAAGAGATGAGATTTGTGGGCATTTTTCTCCACTTTTTTCTAGCTTTGGGAATCTTCATGAGTTTTTAGTTCAGACTTGTAGCCATCTTCCAGCCAAACACTTGCAGTCTCTCTGCTTGTCTCTCTTTGTGTTAGTGTGCTCATTAACTGACATTCTCTCTCCTTCAGTTTGCCCTGGGGGCTCTGCCCCCGGGCAGGTCCTGGCATGCCTGAGGTTTGCATTTGGAGAGGGAAACTTTAGTCATCAGCAACAGTAAATATTTATGCTTTGGCAGCACCCAACTAAATTACTGCAGCCCTGAGGGGGGTTACAGTCTGGAGAAGGGAATGAGGGAAGAAGGGGTTGCAGTAACAATGTAATGAGCAGAGTGAAGAATTGTGCTTGGTGACTTGTTTTGGATTATAAGCTTAAATCTGAATTTGCTGGACATGTAGATCTTGGTTTGATACTTGCCACAGGGATTGTTTCTATATTGCATTTAATGTAAACAAGTATTTCTGGTCCCTGCTCAGAAGACCCAAGCTGAGTTTGACTTGTCACCTAACAAGTGCCTTCATTGTCTCATGCAGCCTGATTGTGTTTCTGGGAGCAGTGTTGTGTGCATCCCTCATCCAGGATAACCTCTAAGCTGGTGGATGTTTTAGCCTAAAGATGAGAGAGGCTGCAGTGGGAAACTGGAGCTGGTGTCCCATGCAATGGACAAGTGCTGTTAAATGGGATAGGATTTTAGACATCAGCCCATTTCCTCTGAGAATGCAATAATTTGTGAAAAGCTTTTAGCCTTTCGTGTTCTTCAGACACTTTAAAATTGCTCCTATTAGATTGAGCCTTTCAGGGGATTTGCAAGAAGAAATCTGCTGTTGAAACCAAATTGTCCTCTCGATATCCTCAGGGTAGTCCCTGCTCACGGAGCAATTGCAGTTGTGCAGTTCAAGGGCTAAGATAAAATTTAGATAGCTACATGATTTTTCTGGATTGATAAGGTTCTTTCAGGGCTGGAAGGGACAGATTCAGCTCTTAGGTCCTTAATTAAAACATTAGATATCAGGTTTGCACAATTGTTTTGCTGGAGAAGTGTTCCTCCTGCAGATGACTGGAGAGAGGAACTAAGCTACTGCTTCTAAAGCAGTCTAGGCATTTAAAACAATACTTTTAACCCCCTGAGATCAGTTAAATAGTAACTTATATTAGCCACCAATGGTATTACTGGCTTTAGGTCAGGTGTTTTGCAAGAGCACAAACGTCAAAGGTTTAGGGTCAGAGCAGTAATGATTTCCATTGTGAAGAAGACTCTCTTCTGTCTGTATGACTTTTCCATCAAGTCCCTCATGTGCAGGTGTCCTGCTTTTCCTGCTAGCAGATACAGGAGTGTTTAGGGAAATAACTGTATAGTGCCATATGTATTCTTTGGTAAAGTATCCCCTCAGACACCTGTCATCAGACACGTTTTGTCTGAAGTATCACAGGTTGTGGCCATGATCATAAAAACTGTAACAGGAAATCAAAAAATAGATGGAAACTGAATTCCTATAAAGATTTTATTCTGATCTGCTGTTACAGAAATCTCATGGGCAGAGAACAGCACATTCATCCCAGCTGGTGCCACTGACCACCCCTGCATGCTGTCCCTGCTCTGGCTGCCAAACACAAACCCTACTTAGGCAGAACTTTTGGTTCATCTGCTGGCAGTAGAAAATAAGTTTGGCCACTAGCATTTTGTCACATTCTCAAGAGCCTAGAAACTATTTCAGGGAATTACTGCAAATAATTAAAAGCAGAGAAGTGTTCACAACTTTGTTATAAAACCTGAAGCCTGAGTGATAATGATAAAGTGACAATAACTTCACCCCTGTGAGTGAAGTGAGAACTGTCTCAGCATTGCAGCCTGGTCAGAACTAACAGCCATGTTCTCATGTATGCATATATAAAGAAAAATTACCTATAAACTACTTTCTTGTTTGTTTTTGCCTTAGATTACTCCTTGACTAGTGCAGACCTGTCTGCCTTGCAGGGGTTTAACTCCCCAGGAATGCTGTCCTTAGGGCAGGTGTCAGCCTGGCAGCAGCACCATCTCGGTCCAGCAGCCCTCAGCTCTCTCGTGTAAGTACCTGTGCACCCAGTGGGGACCTGCTCCTGCCTCAGGCTGAATCATCAGCGCTGGGGAGTTGATGTCTAGGCTCTGGCGATGGTGAATTGCCTTGGGAGTTTGCTCCATGGCTGCACCAGGATTCATGTTCCTCAAGGTGACAGGCTGAGGCCCTGCTGGTCGCCTTCTGACACAGGAGTTCACTGTGTGGGAAACCTGGATGTTTGGAAGTAGGAAAGGCTTCTATTTGGTTTGAACTTTGATAAATGCATTCAGACCTTTAATTAGTGCTTGCCTCAACTCTGTTTCTTCCCTTCAGTAAGTTGCATTTATTTCCATGCTCACTTTGAGGGTGCTGAAGCACAAGAGCACAGCATCTGCCAGACAGGTAAATTGTCACTTTCTGTTCCTTTCTCGTGTTGTCTCATTGCTGCCTCTTGGTTCTCTTCCCCCCAGTACTGGCAGCCAGCTATCTCAGGGTTCAAATTTATCCATTAATACCAACCAAAACATCAACATCAAATCGGAACCGATTTCACCTCCCCGGGACCGTGTCACTCCCTCTGGGTTCCCGCAGCAGCAACAGCAGCAGCCCCAGCAGCCGCCGCCGCAGCCACCCCAGCAGCAGCAGCCCCAGCAGCAGCAGTCGCGGCAGGAACTGGGTCGCTCTCCTGTCGACAGCCTCAGCAGCTCCAGCAGCTCCTACGACGGCAGCGACCGGGAGGACCCGAGGAGCGACTTCCATTCCCCTGTGGTGCTGGGCAGGCCACCGAACGCAGAGGATCGGGAGAGCCCCTCGGTGAAGCGGATGAGGATGGACACGTGGGTGACATAAACGCTGCGGCATTGCCTCCTCAGTTTTGTGTTCTCCAAGTGAACTGTCCTGACATATCTAAATTTATAACTAAGGACATGAGTCTATTTATATGTATATACATACGTGCATATATATATCTCCACATGCATATATATGTGCTAGTGTGTGTAGCATACACAAAATCATCAGGCACTTAAGAGAAACTTCTTGTATAGCTGCAGATGTCCCATGGTAAAACGTAAGAGAACAATCCTGTAGGTATTGATCTAGTCTGGCACTTACCTGGACTCCTTGTTTTAAGACTATAACCTGTTTTGCAAAGAACCTTGTACCGCATATACTCTACCACACTAGATGCCGGAAGCAAGAGGGCTCGCCTGTAGTAACGTCCCTGTGTGTGTTATTCAAGCTGTATGGTTACTCGTAGTTAAGACATAATGCTTTGTAGCAGCAGAGCAGTAGAGAAGCAGGAAGAAGAAAGCAATACTGTACATAAACTGACCTTTATCTTACCCAACCTGGCATGGGTCTCTGTCGCAGAGGGTGCATGGAGAAGGGCTGATGCTATAAGAAATAAGAAAAACAAAAACCCTGTTTTGCACGTGCAAAAAAAAATAAAATACAATAGTGTATTGGGTCAAAGAAGTGATTTTTTTAAGGAGTGAAAGAGAGACATAGAGAAACTCGCATGAAATATTCAGAAAATATTAGCCTAGAAAATAGAACATAACAAAATAAAATTAATATATTAAGTTATAATTGGAATATGTTTGACAAATTTGTTTTTACGTTCGTACCTTTGAAAAATATAGAAACTGATTTTAGCTCATGTATATTTTATATTAAAGAAAACAATACCCTAATGAATTGAAGACTATATATAAAGTTATATACAGTACTTTTGAACACATTCTGCTATGAATTATTTATATAAGCCAAAGCTGTATGTTGTAGCTTTTTTGTAGAGTATAGTTTTATCTTATTTTGACTTTCTAGTTTTTGCTTTCCGAGATGAAAAGGAAAAACTTGCAGGCGGAACCTTGGGGGAAAAATAAGCCATGAACACTTCTATGTACATTGAAATTTGAGCCAAACTCTTTGTGTATATAGCATCCTAACTATATGATCACCTTTGGTGTAAGTACCGGCGTGTTGTACCTTCACCAGATGAAAAAGTCTATTTTTGTGGATTGACGCCGACTTGAGAAAGGCGAGGTCCTTATTCAGTAGAGTATTCACTGTTTAATATTTACTATTTTGTTAAATATACTGTACTTTCTTTGGATTTTAATTATTATTAATATTATTATCCAGATTTTTCAGAGGGTGTATAAAGGGGTCGTCCCCCTCACTGGTGGTGAATGTGTGCCGTTGAATTGTAATCTCTGTGCTGTATGGTTAAGCTTCATTATACATTTTATATATATGTATATAAATAGCAAAGTGGCAAAAAAACAAATTGGTGTTAAGTTCATCCTGCATAAATATACAGAAATCTGTTACCACACATTTTAAGGCATCATCCTAGAGCTGCCTCTAATGAGGAGGAGAAAAAAAAGAGTGGAAAAACTTGACCTAATTTCTCATGGTAGGGAAATAACACATATCAGATGAGCACAAAAGGTTTTTGGAGTTGGTAAGTGGTTTGGGATAAAGCTGCACTCTCAGAAATCAATGTGCTGCTTCCATGCAAGAGGGTGAGGAAGCCAGAGCCCATCCTGGCCTAAGTGCTGCCTGGGAGAAGGTTTTGCTTTGGACTCAGGCTCAGGGGCAGGATCCTGTCTGTGCAGCCTGGCTGTGCTGCAACGGGAATGAGGAGGGCAGCAGGGCAGTGTCCTCTCTCCTGGTGACTTTGAGACCTCTAGGGAAAAGCTGGGTTGGAACCCATTTGCTGCAGTGTTGCTGTCTGGTCCCTTTCCAGGTGCTGGCTGCACATCTCCTCTCCCTGCATGTGCAGAGTGTCCCTGGGCGCTGGGAACAGACTGATGGAGACACAACTCTGACTTACTGCTGTAAGTCTAGTTCTGGGGAAGAAAGGACAGTGCTGGTTTGTTAGCCAAACTCCTTCACAGTTATACCTGATATTCATTAAATTTTTGCTTGGGCTTTAATTTTTGTTGTAATTGAAAAAAATCCCTGACTGGATGCTGTAAGCAAGAAGGGTGAGGAGAAGGCAGGGGCACAGCTCTGTTCTCCTGAGCTGCTGCCTTTAAGGTGCACTGCAGAACAGGCTCCAAACCCAGCTCCTGTTGTCATGGTAATGTTAACACCCTGCAGGTCTCTCTTGCCGTGGGAAATGACTCTCCCTCTCTGGTCCTTAGCTATTGCTTTGCAGAAGCCTGGAGGAAGATGAGTGTCTTCCTCATGGCAAGTGTTTCCACAGTGACCAAATCCACTTACCACCTCCCAGAACCTTGGCTGCTCTGAAAAGCGATGTGGTTTTATTCATTATTTATGCACATCTATGAACTTTGCTGTACATTGAGTGGGAGTTCTGCATTCACATTTACTGTCTATTTTCTTGTGTGCCTTACCAGATGGCTTTGCTGACTGTATCTCTAGTCTTTATTTCTATGCAGGTTTTTAAACAGTACTCTTACTGTTTTCTTAAAGACAAAAGCTACATAAGGGTTAGAGTTTGTATTGAAATTGCACCAATGAATTGAAAACCACCACCACTCCTGGGACTGCTCGCGTTGCCCCAAAGCCTCCAACAGGCTCAGCAGATTCCAGGAGGAGAATCTCCTGCTGCTGAATCAACAGAAATCCTGATTTTTAGTAACAAGGAACTGACTTTGGAACATACTTTTTTAGGAATTGTAAAAATGTTTTATAAAAAGAAAAATTATGCCATAGCACAGGTGTTTCACCAGGTCAAAAGTACTTTTGTAAATTACCTACACTGAATGAGTTGCAAGTGGATCCAATCCTAGTCTGAACCCCTTCGAGGCTGACTGATTGAAGGTTTTTATCTCTGTTGTGACAAATCACCTCCATCTTCGAGCTCTCACTGTAGTGTTTCCAAATGCAGGTTAGTTATCAGGGATTGGTCAGAGAAATGCTTTAGCCTTTCCTGTCACTTCGAGGACACTAATGCATCCGAAACTCGCGAGTTGCTGTGCGCACAAGAAATACATAGTAAATAAGGAACAAAACAACTCCTAACAGCTGATCATGGGCAGAAGTGAAATCAGAATGTGAAAGAAAGACTTAACCAATGTAAACATTGAAATCTTAGTAGGAACTTTCTTCACTTTGCTGTGCAAGAGAACACTGCTTTGCTATATTTAAAATGGCTTTTTTAAAAGAGATTTATGTATTTGGTAAATGTTTGTAGTCAACAGTTCACACCGAAGCTGTTCACGGTTTAACGATGATAAGCCGTTTGGCGGCACAAGCTGGACTTTGTTGCCATCCTTGAGACAAATCTTTTAAGAAAAAGAATAAGTTAATCTCAATTTTTTTCCCTGAATGTGTTGTTTTTTCTTCAATATACAATAAATATTCTAGTGAACTTTTTATCAAATGGTTAAGAAAATGCTAGAGGTTGTTGTAAAATATTTGTATCCTGCATTCACTAAAGTAAAGATACTGGCTTTTACTGTGTACTCGGCCTCTCTCATGTTTGCAGAGCATAGTCCTGGGGGCACCTCTGACCCCTCCTCAGCTAGCCAGAACACTCTCTGGCCCAGTTCTGTAGTGCTGGCTTTAAACTGCAGTGCTGGTTCATTTTATCACTATGGATTAGTTGGGATACACACTTGTTCCACTCCGTTAAGAACGGGTGCTCTCTTAAGTTCCTTACTAAACTGCTGACAGAAACTTGCACATCACCTGGGTAAGTAAGTGCAGATCCTCCTTGAGGCAGATCCTTTTGCTGCTGTTGCTCAGACCTCTTGCTGGAAGCACTGCCCTGAGCCAGGCAGGCAGTCGGTGCCAGGAAGCTGGTGTGGGGGCTGTGGGCACTCATGGCCATGCAGCACTGCCCTGTTTCCATCCTGTTCTGCCTTGGTGGTAACAGTCCTGTGTTGTGAAACCAGCACTATGGGGGAACAGTGCCAACCCCCAGTGACACGATGTGTGTGAAACAAACATCTTTTGTGTGAGGAAACTCTGGCAGAGAAAGGCCTTCTGAGTTCTTACTCTTTGTGATGTCAGGTGGAGATGCTGCACATGCTCTTCTGCCTAAGGGCTGTCCTCAGCTAGCTGACAGCATGGTCTGGCTGTGGTGACCAAAAGAAAGCACAAGCTGTTGAGAGGGGGTGGTGCCCCTTGTGCTTTTATTTCATTTTGCTTTATTTAAAAAAAATGTAATAATCGCCCCTGGAACACAGAGAGATACATTTCCTTCACGGAAGAAAAACACAAGTGGTTTTGTCAGGGTAAGATACTTTAGAGTCCTCATGTACAAAATGAGGTTCCCTCAGGCCTTCCTGAGCTCTGTTTCTGATGGCTGCAGGAAACACAGGTTGTTGTCAGCCCATGGCAGGGTTCTCCTTGCTTGGCACAGTTCCTCATGCTGCTGGGAAAGCCTCAGTCCCACCTCCCCTCTTCATGCAGACACTGTCAGTCCACTCTGCCTCAGGCCAGGAAGAGTACAGTGTCTGTACTGCAGCTCTCATCCAGCTCTACCTTTGCTCGTGGAGCTATAAACAACAGCATCCATTAAGGCTTTAACAAGCAAGTGGACCAGGGGAGGGATGGGAGCCTTCCTGTTACAAAGAGCCACTTCCAGCTGGCTGCTCCTGATCTACATCACCCTTTCCCCATCCAGATGTGTCCCAGCTGTGCTTGGAATACTAGTGGGCTCCTGGTTCCCTCTGCTTGCAGTCCCACAATTTGACACGTTCAATTCCTGAGGCAAAGTCTTCTCTGCAGCAAAGCTCCCCAAGGCCTCACTTCCTGCTCACCTCTAGCACAGGCTCTTCACTGACTTGTCCTGACCAGCACAGGCCTCAGGCTTACCAACACCTTGGGATGCCACCAGCCTCAGAAGCTTCACTGGTCTTTTCCTATGCACTCAGAAGCTTTTAAATGCAAATGTCAGCAGACACACTTCACAGCAGCTGCACAGTGCATAAAGCATTTACACTTCTTTCTGTGACTAAAGTACCACAGGGCTTCCTTCCTGCACCTTGCAAGTCAAATGCAACTTGGTCATGCTCATGCATAAAGACCACACAAGGAACCTCGAGGCCATGACTGAAATTGGGTAGTTGAGATGCACCATTATGTTTTTGGTTGGTTGGTTTGTTTGTTTTTCCCAAACAAACAGTAATACTGGCTAGCTCCCTTCAACAGAGGAGCCTTTGAGCAGCACATACAGCATACCACAGGCCTAACACACTATGCTCACCTCCTCTGATACTCTCTGGCCACGTGTGGGCATGCTGAGGCCCTGGCTGGAGCAGGGAGCTCTGCCTGCAGAGACACCAGAGTGCCCAGGACATCTCTGACAGATCCCACTGAGAGGAAGAGGTCTGGGCTCACCCTGCCCAAGGTGGCCTTGAAGCACCCTAATAAACACAGCTTCACCATTTGCACAAAAAGATGACCAGAAAAGGTGCTGTCAGCATCCTCACTGGAAATCACTGCTTTAGGGTTCAGTATGCCAAACCTGCCACAATCTGCAAGAGACAAGAATGACATAACAGCAAACCAGCAGCGTCCTCACTTCAGCGCTTAGCAAAAAAAAGTCTTCTTGAACCACCAGCACCCCTCCAACAGTCTAGTCACATGAACACTGCACTCTAGCTCAGCAACAAAAGACTCACTTCTCAGACAAGCTATTAAGAAATACCTAAAGCAACCAAGATGAGTAAATTGCTACAAAATACTTTCCCCCAGCTGAGTTCAGGAATCTGCCTGATGTGCTTTATAAGCAACAAGGTACCTTTCTTGTTCCATAGACATCACACCACCTCGCTGTCAGACAACTCCAAGATGACATCACCAGCTACTTCAGCAACAATGATCTGCACTGTCATCCCCCCGAGTGCACTCGAGTCAGTGGCTGGCACAGGGGCCTCAGTGCTGGGAGGGGAGCCTGCTTTGGGCTGCCTCCTCCTCTCAGGATTTTTTCTCTGTAACTGAGCTCTGGGGTAGTTTCCCTTCTCCACCACCTGCTGAAATATTTGGGGCCACTGTCGCATTGGAGGTGTGGGCCGCCAGGCCTTGGGTTTTAAAATAGATGATATAAAACACTGGCAGGACAATTCCTATCAGGAGCATGATAACCACTGCATTCCACCACTGGATCCCACAGTCTGCACCGTTACCACGCTTGCGCTCCCCTGGCCGGGGCAGCAGCCGCTCCGCTGGCTCCGTGCAGTACTCTGTGTCCAGCTGCACCTCCGCCTGCACCGCGTCCTGGATGCTCTTGTCAATGCTCCTGAAGTAGTCACTCAGGTGCCTGCTGTCTGCAGAGCTGCTGGCTCCCTCGGCATGCTCTGCTGAGTCCACAGGCGCCAGGCCGCTCCGCGTGGGCACAGGCGGGAGCGGCCGCAGCTCGCTGCTGCTCTCCGTTAACAGCCCGTGGGGCTTCACGGGGATCTTGATGGACTTCAGCGCATACAAGTCCTGCTCCCGCATGAAGTTGTTGACTCGTTTGATATCTGCAACCTACAGAACCCAAAAGAGGACACCAATATTAGTGCAGGACAGCCCAGCACTGCAGCAGGAAGTAGCTACTAAACCAGTGTGCAAGCAGCCATCGGAAAATAAAAGCGAAGCCTGGCTGCAAAGTGGCTCAGTGCTCCGCAGAGATTTCCCACCTGTGCCAGGGATGCTCCAGGTCCTGCAGGACAGACACAGCCCCCTCTTAAACCAGTCTCTAAGCTCCTCTAGTGTTCTCATACACTGTACTTCACTTAACTCTGCTTTTCCTTCCTGTTGCTTGCTTTACTCTTTTCTCACTGTCTAATCCAAGTTCAGGCAAGAAGAGTCTTTATAACAGATCCTGTTCTAAAACAGTTTCTATACCTTAAACAACATTTGAGTGTTTAAGGTGAGAGGACATCCGTACGAGCAGACAGAGCCCTCCTCCTGCTCAGAAAGTGATTTTCAGCATGCACAGAGCTCCACCTCTGGAGCACAGCCCAGCTCTGGAAGCACAGCTCAGCCTGGGAGAGGGCAGGCAAGCCTTTCCTCCATACCAGCAGCAGCATCCTTTCCTTGTGTTCCTGAGCACCACCCCTCTGCCAGCAGCTCCCTACAGCTCACTGCTCCACAGTGGCACATGCTCCCATTGAAGGATGCTTATGGCAATCATCTCTGTGCTTCTGTGATTGTGTCTGGTGGTTCATGTGTGGGGTTCCCATCTGTGATTGGGGTTCCCACCCAGCTTGGTGATGCAAACATCAATGAGAAGAGCAATAAAGAACAAGCCAGCACACAGCATGTCACAAGCACAGCTGGTGTCAAAGACAAGACAAAGGCAAGGCTGCTTTAATTAATTAATCTTCAATAAAGAGAGGACAGCTTCATACAGCATCCACTCACAACCACCTCATAACCAGGTGCATGAACTTCTCAGCTGCCCTAAATCCTCTGTCCCAGAAAATGCACAAGCCTGTCCATGTGTGCAAGGTTCTCTCCAAAGCAGCCGAGGAGACATGAAAGAACTGAGGGAAAGGCTGGAGGATGCAAAACAAAGGCAACAGCAAGACCCCAAACCAAAGAGAAAGGCAAGCAGAGCAGCTTAACCACCTCTGTCTGCTGTGTCACACACAGGAGGCACAGTATGAGCAGAGTGCTTTCAGAAATCTGGTGACTCACTGCACCCTCTCAAGCTTGAGGCTACCGGAGAAACTGGGCAACCAGAACCAAGACAGAATTTCATTTCCTAAGCAAACATCTAAGCTCCACCAGCGCTGAAACTGTCAGTGATAGCTCAGGGCAAAGGTCTCCTTTAAAAGGCAACACAGGAACACAGCAGAAGGGAGCCTGAGCCTCTCCTTTGCCCCTTCAGCAAATGTTCAGGGATACAAACATCCAGAGCTACTTGCAGGCTGTGCTGCTGCCACCCCCAAGTAGCGCAGGAGGAGCCCGGGGGAAGGCAGGCAGTCTTCCCTCCATGCAGGGATATCCCACAGGGTGGAGGACCATGTCACAGGAGAGGGGAGCTGCAGCAGGTCTGCTCTGCACATCTCACCTCCAGCCTGTACAGGCTCTCAGGGAACCATGCCTTCAGCTCATGTGCCCTGCAATCCCTGAAAGATGCCAAGTCACATCACAGCCAGAAAGGAAAACTCTGCTGAAAGGCAGAGTTAAGGTGAATGCCTGAATCTGATTCTCACTCTGCAAAGCTTGAGAAATCTGAAAATGGGATGTTTAATCTAGATTCTGATCTGGTGCCCCTGAGGCAAAAGGAATCTTCAGCTGCTGGTTCAGACTCCTCACAGCTTGCCCCAGTGTAACATCAGGATTTAAACCCAGCAAAATTATTTGGTTATGAAATAACAATATCTCATCCAAAGCCTCCTCACTAAGGTGGTGTTTCAACTTTTGGTTTTGTTCCAACGAAAGCAAATTATTGGGACAGCAAATATCCCCTGCAGTGTCTGCAATCAAACACTATCATGTTGTGCTAAGGCTCTAGAAACAGAAAGTGGAGCAGTGCTCAGGCAGAAACAACAAACAAAGCTGATGGGAAGCATGCAAAAGCTCTGGGCTGCACAAGCCATTTGGACTATTTTCTGTACTCATATTTTTGGCTGCAGTGAGCTCCTCTTGTCCCAACTAAGAACAATGCCAAAAGCAGGCAAGGACTATACATGGTCAAGAATAAAAATGAGAATTTTGAAGTGCTTTGCATCTCTGCCAAGTTATCTGTAGCACACACACAGCAATCATCTGTTGCACTGTCTTTATACCCCTACCCCAAGCATATCCTGACAATTCTGAAACCAATGACAAGTTCTCACGGATTTCAAGGAGAAGCTCATCCTGGATTTTTTTTTTAAGCATGGTCACATCTATTTGTGGCTCTGGTAGCCTTTCAGAAGCTGCTCAATTGTGCAAGTAAAACAAATACATGAAAATTGATCAGTGCCAGTCTGTACACAGACAAATACACAAATCTCGACAGTAAGCATTTCTGTACATCTTCAATTTAACTGGAACAAGTCAGAAGTGCCCCTTCTGGAAGGGAGGGGGGCAGCTGGATGTTTTTTTTCCCTGTGGGAGGAGAACACTGACTACCTGGTCCCTCCCTACGAGTTTGCATTCCCTGCCAGACAAGCCCAGCAGCCTCCAGCAGGGCAGGGAGAACAGATCCACCTACATCTGCCAGGGCTGAAGGGCTCCAGCCATGCAGCTGCAGAGGTGGCAGATGAAGAGAGATGGCAAGGACAGGGCTGAGTCCCCCTGAGCTACAGTACAACAGGATTTTTCATGCCATAAACCAAAAGAGTTGTTTAGAATCTTCCTCCTTCGAGTTCCCTGAACTGCTGTGATTCTGCCTAAGTGGCAATACCAACACAATTGCTACTGCTTAGAGACGAGCACACAGTCACAACCAGAGTCAACTGCTGCAGCACTGAGTTCTCAGGCTCTACCAGCACCAATCAAGGCCTATTCAAGTCCTAGCAGACTCTCTTCTTCACACACATCAGGCTTGTCAGCAGAACCTAGAAGGGTTTCGTTTTTGTTTTGTTTTTGTTTCTAAGGGAATGGGAGGAGAGGAATTGTGGCAACTCTTCCAAGGCCTCTTGCTTCAGCTGCAGTGCACAGCTGTTGTGTTGTTAAGCAAGACAGACTGCAATCGTATCGTGGCAGTTGTGCCAGTACCATATCATTAGCCCCATCCAGGTCACTGTCTCATTGTTTGCATCATGGAACTTTTTAATCACAATCTAGCTTACAGATAAAGGAGGCTCTAAAAATACAGCTTCAACTTTTCAACAAGAAGGTACTTCCAATGTTCACATCAGGCAATTAAACTTTTCACCATTTTTTCTGTAAAGTGCTCTGCTTCGGAACAAAGAAAATGATTTTGTAGTGTGTTCCAGCTCCAGAGAAAATTCTCCATGCACATGCACTCCCTGCTGCCTGGAGATGGGTGATCCACACACACCCAACAGCACCAAAGCACCACAGCCCACACCTACAGACAGCACCTGGACTCTGTGACCTGTGCTTGGGCATCTCTCCTTCTCCAAGTCCACTCCTGTTAGACACTCCTTGGCTCACATCTTTCAAAAAAACAAACAATCCTCCCCAAACCAGGCCCCACTGCAGTGGCCATTTTTATACTGCTCAGGTTGCCTCAAAACCTGTATGCTCCTCATGAGCAGGGCTCTGACCCTCATTTCTGTACTCAGCTTCCTATTTTTTGCCCTCACTCAAAACAACTAAGTTACAAGTCATGACTGCTACGCTTCACTTAGTCACCCAAATAACCAGGAAAGCAGGTTGTGTGGAGCATGAGGTTGACATCTTCCTAGGCTGTTAGCTGAAGAACTCTCTTTATGTTTTGGTTTGGTTTTTTGCTTCTCTCCAGCTCAGTTTTATATATTGCCCATTTAAGAAACACTGAGGGCAAACAGAATCACGGAATCATTAAGATTGGAAGAAACCTCTAAGCTCATCAGGTCCAACCATACCTACCACTACCATGCCACTAAACCATGGTCCTCAGGAGAGCATCAACATGTCTCTTCAACACTCGCAGGGACAGTGACTCCACCACTGCCCTGGGAAAGCGTCAAAACTATCAGACAGCAGCACACCTGTGTAGCCTTTACAGCTACACCTAGAATACCTACAAATAACCCAAACAAAACAGAGCTGGCACTTACTTTACAGCCATACTGCAGGGCTAGCTTGTTAAGATTATCATCCTCTGTAAGCTCTCGTTCCAGAAGCACCACATCTGCAGCTGTGTCCCGGGAAGTGCTGCACCGCTGCTGCTCCTTGCCCCTCGGCCGCAGTTCCGTAACGTTGAGTTCCTCCTCTGAGGACTCCTCTGAATCCGACCGGCCGCTGGGAAACACATACACCTGCCTGCCCGGGGACTTATGGACACTGACAGGAGCCTGGAAGGACCTTGTCCTGCTCTCATGCAGCCTCATCATCTATACCAGCACCTGGAACAGAAATTTTGGAATGTGTTTATTTCTTGGCATGCAAGGTTTGGGAGCGTGGATGAAAAGCACAGGAATGCACATCTGCATGCACACACAAGGCTTTCCTTCTACCCAGACCTTCTTAGGGGAAAAGCCAAAAGATGCCATTCTGACAGCAATGACAGAAACATTAGGAAGGCTGTGTACACAAATTTTAACAATGGATAGGCTATTTTCAACCTCTTTTTCTGGTCGACCTGTGGACAAACCGCTACACAACATTACTTTGCTGCTCGTCTTTAATACTACTCCCAAAATTACATAAAATAACAGCAGTCACTTGAGCCAAGTGTCTTTAATTAAAATCCATGGAACCACATCAGTTCTCTTACCGATACACATTAGCAACTGACCAAAAGTATCCTTTATGTCACCTGTACAGGGATCCTTAGCTGTCTACACATTAAGAACCTACATTTTAATTTCATAGAAGTGCACTTTTTTTTGTTGTTTTTAATGTAAGGATAGCTCAAGCTACACTTAACTTCAACCCAAATGACAAGACCATTTTCTTGTATAAAGACAACAACCTGCTTGAGTACTTTAATTATTGCTTGGCCTACAGCAGCAAGTCATTAGGAAACATTTCTTTTTTTTTTTTTTTTTACCCTCCTCCACCTTTAGCTCCACAAACAACTTGTTGTCAGGGTCAGGTATAGGTAAACCTCATGTTCTCATGGAACGCCACTGATTGACCCCTAAGGGACTCTTACGGCGAAACCACTACCATTTTGTGGCATTTCATTAGAATTGGGCATGGCACCCGGAGCCTGCAGTCTGGGTCACACCTGTGCTCAATGAGCTCAAGATCTAAAATCAGTCTCCCTGGACACAGCTGTGGGATATCCATTTGATACACAGCAAGCCGAGGGTACTCTCCTGACACACCTCACTCTCGGCTTCTCCCCAGGGAGGGCCAAAACTCTCTGGTCGCCCCAAGCCCCGTACCCCCAGGTCGGGCAGGCAGGTGACGGCCTGGCCGCTGCCCCGCACCAACACACGTGGCGAACCGGGTGCCGACCACCCCAGGGAAGCAGCACCCCTTTCCCGGCCCCCTCCTCGATTCGGCACGGCAGAAGGGCACCCCCACACCGCGGCATCGGCATACTGCTACCGGCACTGCACCTGGGACCAACGGCAGCGGCCAGCCCAGTGCCTCCTGCGGCCCTCGCGGGGCTCGGAGCGTCGCTCGCCCCCGTCCGGCGCAAGGCTCCCGCGCCGATCCCCTCAGGGGAGGCAGATCTCCTCAGCGCCTCAGGAAGGGCCTGATCCCCTCAGCGCCTCACAAGTTCCCTTCCCCTTAGAGCGCCCTGATCTCCGCAGAGCCGCTGGCCCGCGGCGGGCGGCCGCTGCCCTCCTCCTCTCCGCCGCGCCCCGAGACTCAGCCGATCCCCATCCCGGCCCTCCCTGTGCCCCGTCCCCAGCGCCCCGCACTGACCCGCCGCTCGCCGGCCATCGGCCACACGCACCAACCTAGCGCCGACACTCACCCACCTCTCCTCCCATTGGCTAGCAACGCCGAAAGGCGGGGCCCTCGGAAGCTCCTGGCCAATGGGCAGCAGGGAAGGGCGGTGTAGCGAGGTTGGTTGAGCAGTCAGCGTTGGGACGTGGCGACCCACTTAAAGGGCCTGCGGCCAGCGTCCCGGCCCGGGCAGAGCTGCGGCCGGAGAGTCGGGAGAGTGGGGAGGGAACGGCCATCCGTACAGCCCTGCGTGAGGCTCCGGTGTGGTATCGGTACAAGATACTGACTATACACACAGTCACCGTGAAACATCAGTTATTACAGCCATCACACACACATGTATAGCCCATCTATAGCAAACTATGCCTGCTTTTGGGAATGGCGAGGCATTCCTGGGAAGCAGTGACCAGTCCGGCCCTTGGACTGCCCTCCCTCGCTTGGCAAAGCTGGAGAGGGCATGTGGGCATCATTCCCACGCGTTTATCCCATGGCACATCCCCTGCCAGCCAGCTGGGCACCAAAGCATGCCCATTAGTGTTGGGGATTTCCAAGACAATCAGCCTTTTCTCTCTCATTCTGGGGCACTGCCTCATTGAGCCCCGGGACGGCCACAGCTCTGGGTGCCGAGGTCCCTTCCAGCCCCAGGGACTCAGGGCTGCAAGTCGCGGCCAGGCCGGTGCCAGTGCAGCTGAGGAGGTGCATTCTGCACTGCTATGTTTTCCTTGACCCATCCCGACTCATGGATTATGTTTGAAAAACAAGCTCAGGACAAGTCTTTAACAAGTTCCACATGCAAAGCTTTTTAGGAGGGGGAAGGAGAGGAGAACTATTCCCCTGTAGCTGGTTGCAGGACTTAACCAGGCACTGCTCACCCCAAGGGCTCCCATGAAGATCTCCTGTGAACCACCTTGGGGCTTTGCTCAGTGTGAAGGGCTGCTGGACCCTCCTTGTCCTCAAGGAGATGGACAAACCTACTTCTAAGTTAAAGTCAAACTGAGCACAGTTGCTGGCTATCCCTTTGCCTCTTCTTGTGCCATCTGGGTGCTGAAGGCAGGGAAGAAAAGAGGGGAAAGTATTTCCTTTCCAGCTCTTACTACCACTAGGTTAGATGCAACATCAGTTGACAAATGTCACACCCTGGAGAGGAAGGCAGGCTCCCCAAGCACCAATGTCAGTCTTTTTAAGGAACAGCCATTGCTTCCTCGTGACTGATGGGGACTAGATCAGACATGCCAACATGCCTTCACTTATCATCTCTCTGTAACTACTGAAGTTCGGAAGTTGTAGGTAATAATCATGCTTTGTCAAACAAATGCAGGTTCCTCAGGGTAATCTGCTCAAACCTGGGAAATACAAGTAAAGTGATCTGGAAATGTGGGGGGAACAACTAGACTTGGCTGACAGAGCTCACTCTGGCTTGGCTTACCTCTTAGTAACTGTCACTGACTGCTTAGTATTTTTCTAACACTTAAAATATCAGGAGGAATTATTCCTTGATCTCATGGAACACCACTAGGAAATGAGATGGGGAATTGCTTCATCCTCCAGCTGAAAGATCCTTAGAGAACCCTAATGAAAAAGTAGGTTTCTTCCAGGCTTTTTCAGTGTGAGCATCATCCACTCACCTTTCCATTTGCAACAGCTGAAGTTCAGCCTTGTGTCATTTCCCAGCAGCTTTTGCCTTTCCTGAACCATTTTGGTTTGCAGCAGAGTAGCTCAGCTCTGCACCTCAGATCCTTCCTGGCCCTCCAAGCTTGACTGCTCCCCACCACATGTGTGTGAGCCAGCTTTGTTCAAAGCAGAGCAGAGAGACATGGGAGCATGGGAGCACTCAGCAGGTACATCATCTCAGAACCAGTGGCCAAGGCAACTGAGGGATGTCACTTCAAGTGTTCCTGCTTCCCAGTGGCCTTGCCATGCTGAAGCTGCATCCATGCCAGCTGTGGTCAGGACAAAGAATATGGTAACTCTTCACAAGAAGCAACTGTCTTGTAAGAGTGCTGATGTTGGCTCTGGGCCAGTGGCATGGATGGTGTCACCATTCCAAATAACTGGAATACTTGTGTTGTTAGCAGATAGAGAGTGAGAGCTGCAAAGCCCCAAACAAGTGCAGTCTGTCTGAGCTGAATGGTTCAGTCATGACACACATCCAGCCAACAGAAGGGTCACACGTCTCTCCAAGTTCAGGAAGAAATCCTCCTACCCCTGACTGAGGTTAAGGCAGAGGGCAACAGAACTGAGACAGCCTCAGCCTGCTCATTTTCACTTCATCCAAAGCAGCAGTGTGTCCATGATGCTGGGCACCAGCCAGCATTCACTGCCATGCAAGCTCCTTCCCAGGCAATGTCAGAATCCATCCCTTTGTGACAAAGAATCCAAACTGTAATGAAGGTCTTGGTTGAGGCTGTCCAAGGAGAGCCTAATCTAGAACAGGGCTCTCCTGTTTTGTCCCTGTGATTCCTATCAGCTCTTGCTCAGATCCAGAATCACTGCTCTCTTCATCACTTTGGTTTTCTCCTCTTTTTTCAGCTCACTTTAAAGGGGTCAGACACAAATTGACATATTCCTTGTGTCTGTCTTTGCTTCTCTTTAAACAGCTCTCTGAGCTCTGCAGTAATCTATTCGGAGCACTCAGGGACAGTCTGCTTCCCACCCTGGGGAACCTAGAACTTCATGTGCAGCTGACAGAAAGCAGCTCGAGTCTCTCTTGCACTGCTCTTCAGTTCACTCCCCTACCCAGAGATGGGCTCTTGCTTATCAGTGCTCAGGCTGGCAGCTGATGGTTCCCACTGCCCAGGACTAGCAGGAGGAAAAACTGCAATCCATAACTCCAGGGCCATCATTTATGGTGACTTGATCCATGATCTGGGATTAATAAAAGCAAGCTAGAGTGAAATCATCTCCCATTTCCTTTGCCATAGGGGCTATAACAGTAGAGTTAATACAAGATGCAGGAGGGGACCCTCACAAGCTGTGACCTCCTGTCCTGACACCAGCTACAGCACAAGTTCAAGGGTTGCTTCTGGAGCATCTGCTTCTTCATACCAACCAATCAGTGCTGTTCAGTTTAGCATCTGCAGGGCAGAGCTCCTGTACAGAGGAGCATTCCTCTCTGTCTTTGTTTGCTGGTGGGAAGGCAGCCAACCACATCCACGTTCAGGACATCATGGCATGACAGAAAGTGGGATGCCTCCATGGCAAATCATTTCTAAGTGCTGGGCTTGGCTCTGCTTTTGGACTAATGAGGCAGAACTGATCTCAGTGAAGTTAGCCCTCGTGTGGAGGCACTAGTATGAGCCAAAACCAGCAAAACACTCCTCTCCCTGGTGTCTGCAGTGACTAAGCTGATGTGGGCACTGCATGCACTTGTGACTGAATTATATACACACCAATAATTCTAAGAGGGTGATCCAGCAGGCACACAACACAGGGAAGAAAACCTCAGTTAAATTAAGTTAATTATAGGTATATACCTAATATAGTTAATTGAGCTATGGAGGTTACTCTGAGTGCATGTTTGGTAGCATCAAACAAAGTTACACCTTGCCTCTTATGGTTCCTCCTGTTGGTAGCTCAGCAGGTTCCACACTCAGCCACAGGTTAACTCCACAGAGAAGCACTGCTCCTGTCACTGACTGGGCTGACACTCAGCTCTCTCAGGAAAAAGCTGGTGGTTTAGTGGCTGCATCTGCAAAGAAGCACAAAGTCTGTGTGTGTGCTGCTGCAAGGGAGCAGCCCAGAGCCCTGGCTGACTGCTCTTCACACTGGATCTCAGGGGCACTGCTGGTGCACAGGTGTCCCAACCTAGATAGCATTACTCAAGGGCACCCCCAGCAGCCCAGGCCCCTCCATCCAGGCCATCCCTCCCCATGGCCACAGCATGTGGCACACACTGTGGCTTCTGGCCCTCCCCAGGCAGGACTCTGCTGTTGCCAGCAGTGACAAGAGGGATTTGTCATCCCTCTGAGTCAGGGAGCGAGGTGCTGGGTACCTTGTGCCTCTGACTTCTTCCAGGGCAGAAGCACAAGCTCTTGCCTCCAGCCTGGCAAACTTTTTCTCCTGTTTGTTCCATAGCAGGTGTTCTAACGAAGACTCAGCTTCCCCATTCATCACCTGCTCACACATCAAATTCTACCTAGCAGGACTCCATTGGCAACTTTCTCACGTATGCTGGAACTCTGAGGAATGAGACTTGTATCTCAGGAAGCAGAATGCAGATCTGAGCAGCACTGCTGTCTCCTGGAGCAGATAAGGTGTCTTTGCTCAGAGACCTAGTTCTGTGCTTGCCTTCTATCAGGCAGCAGCACTTGGCAGGGGCTGCCTGCTCTGTGTGATAGCAGACAGGCAATGGCTGCAGGGAAACAGAGACTTATTCTTTACATAAAAACAAATGACTAATTAAAAGTGGGTTTAATTTTGCAGTTTGTGTTTCCGTGGGATTGTGCCAGCTCCTGGAGTCCACACACCACACCCTGTCCTGGAGGAATTTGGCTCAGGAAAGCATTGTGAGATTTGTTCCTTTTCCTCTCTCTTACTCTTAAATTCCCTCCCTCCCCTTCTCTCTTCCTGCAACTGGTGAATTGTGAAGAACAGGAATGTTCCTGGGAATAAACCCAGGCAGAATCACATTCAGAACAAGTCAAAGATTTCTTGCATAGCTGAAGCATGTGTTTGCAATCCCCAATTGCCAGAGCACACAAGCCCTGCCAGCGCTTGTTGTTCCCTTCAGATGTTGTCAGAGGCAGTGTCCAGGCTGGTCTGTGGACAATGTTTAGCTAAGGCATTGCTCCTTGGCCTGTCTGTTGATGATGCCAGGGCCCAAAAGGCTCTTGCTGAAAGGACAGCAAAGAGCCAGCCCTACCTTTCCAAGCAGGTGTGTTAGTGATGCTCAGAAGCACTGGCCTGCAGGACTCCCCTGAGCTACAAGCTGGCTCCACTTGGGCCAGGGAAACTTGGGCTGCTGCTACCAACCTATCACCCCAGGCTTCAGGCAGCTTCTGGGATTGATGCTCTCAGAATAACCAGCATGTGCAGCCCCAACAAAGCACTGCTCAAAAGAGAAGGATAAACCCATGAGATCCCTAACGGATGTCCCAAAGGTGAGCTGTAACTCTTGGGAAGCAGCAGAGAGGTAGCCAGTAACCACAGCCTGTTCTCCCTTCTGCTTGACTCAGAGGAAATGGAACTCTTCCAAGAGGTGCCCTTCAGTGGCTCAAAACTGGGATGTGACAGGGCCAGGAAGGATGGGAACTGCGGGCTGAGACACTGGTTGGAAAAACACAGCTTCAATGTGTTTGTGAGGAAACTTTTGTCCTTGGCACCACATGGAGCACAGTCTGTTACAGGAGCACCAAGTGAGTCCTTGCTCAAGCTGCTGCTGCTGCTGGGGAAAGGCAGGTTGAGGAAAGCATCCCTTGTCTTTCCAATGACCTTCTCCTGTGAGCTCAGCCTGCCAAGAGCTGTCTCTTGCTCTGTGCTCCTCGTGCTGTGAGCCAGCAAGCCTGGCTGTGCTGTGCTCACAGCTGATCTCCTCTGGCACTGCACACACAGCCCTGCAGGGCAGGGTGATGACACCTGAGTGCTGCACATCACCTGCCTCCAGCCTGTCTCCTCTCTCCTCCACACGGGAATGGAATGGAATGGAATGGAATGGAATGTGCCTCAGGGAAGTCCCTGAGCTAATGGGAGGAAGAGAAGAAAGAGAAGAGTCTCCCACAGCAGGATCTTTGACCTCAGCAGCTGAGAGGCCGAGCTGTGCCTAGGCAGGCTCTCCATGCTTGCTCCCATGCCTTCCCTGCTGCGTGGCAACAGTAAGAGCAAGCAACACAGGGGGGCAGCAGCAGGCTTTGCTTGCTCCACTCTGCGAGTCTGTGCTTGCAGCATCCTTGCCAGGGCCTTGCACAACTCAGGTGCTCCAAGATCTGAGGGTCACTGTGCTGGGCACAAGCCCAGAGTGACAGCTACATCTGTCTGAGCTATGGCAGAAGCATGTTGGAGGAGGGAGAGGCTTTGTGGCCTCCTGGGACAGGTTGTCAGCACTGAAACCTGTGCATTTGCCCTTGCATCTGGTCCTTGTCCAGTTCCTGCAGTGGCAGCCCAAGCACTTGTGTGCTCATGTTACAAGGCACACTACAGCAGCAGACACTCCCTGCATGTCTGCAATGGCAGACGTGGCTGCAGTGAAAAGCCCAGGTCTCAGCTCAGAGCCCACAGAAGGGAGGCATCCCACTGGACAAGCCTTGCTCAGCTTGGGGCACCACAGGCAGGATGGAGGCCAGCATGTCCCTTCTTGGTGAGGTGAGAGGACTCACAGATTGCTAGGGGTTGGAAGGCACCTCTGCACATCATCTAGTCCAACCTCCACATGCAAAAAGATGCTCTTCTCTGACTGCAGCACAAGCAAAGATGCAGGGCTCAGCTGGTGCCATTTCTTCTCTTGGTCAGGTAACCAGAAGACACCTGGATTTTGCTGTGAGGGCCTTGAAAGCTACATTTTCAGAGCAGGAACATTTCAGTCAGGGGGAAGTGGCCATAAATCACATAGCAAGGCTCTGGGATTTTCTGGCAGGGCTATTTCCAGAACAAGGTGTCTTTTTTTTTCCTGCTGTAGGTGAACAGAACTTCAGGAGCTGCTTGTGCCCCTGACAGTTGCCTGATCAGTCCCATCAGTGATGGGGTGTCTGAGTGCTGCTGCTCCAAGCAGCAAGACATAAACAACCCAGCAAAAGCTAGCCCAGTCCTCAGAAATGATGAGGGACTAGTTCTAACAAGGGATGGAAAGCAAAGCAGCCCTGTGCTCCAGGAGTAATAAAGACAAAAGAATCAGGCAGGAGAAGCCTTTCCTGCAGCTGAGCTGCTGCTTTCATGGGGCAGTGCTGTCAGCACATCTGCCTGACTGGGCTGAGGGCAGCAGCACAGCAGGGCTCTTGCAGATCTGCAAGCAAACAGCTGAACTGCATCTCTCAGCTTCAATCTGCACATTTCTGAAGCCAAAAGAACAGTTTTAAATTCAAAACTTCTGCTGGAGCTCATGCTTCAAGTGGGCTGTGTGCCAGGACATGCAAACACTTGGGGCATGAAGAGCCTCATGGAGATGAAAAGACAGTGGGGAGTCATTTGAGCTGCCTAGTGCTGTGCTAAGCCAGAGCAGCATCTGCCTTCACTGCTTTGAAACCAGCCACATGAGCAACATCACCTCAAAGCATCTACACTTGCAAATTCCTTGCTTGGGGCAGGGGGGAAATACATCTATCCCAATGGTTTCAACTTACCAGCAAGCTGCTGCCACCACTCCTTGTGCAAATGTCAGAGGAATGAGAGCAAGTCCCAGGTGGCCAGAGGATACAAGCTATGGCTAGCCAGCAGGAGGAAATGCTGTCAAACATGTGGCACCTGGAGAAGTGAGGCAAGCCAGGAGATAAACCTTCATGGGTTTGTTTGTAGATGGGATGCTTTTAGAGATGTTCCCAGAAAGGGGCAGCAGAGACCAAAGCCACAGAGTGAAGAGAAGGAGATGTCCTGATGAGGGAGAAATAGAAACAGAGGGAGAATTATTGGCAGTGTTTCTCTCCCTTGACATACAGAGGCTCCAGCCTGTGTCAATTCAAATAAAACCCATGGGACCTGTGTAGGCCAAAGTGGGGCTGCTTGCTGTAACACAATCACCTCAATCCACCTGCTCTTCAGAGGAGGGCACCAACCCTGGCCAGCAGTGGATGCTGTGTGATGCTTTGGGGAGCACTGCCTCATGCACTGCTCACCACTTACTGCCACTCCAGCAGCATGGCTGCCTGATTAGCAGGGAGAACAGTAATGATTTGGGAAAGGTTAATTCCAGGCTCAGGAGTGCCTATACCATGGCTCATCACTAACACTAGTTGGCTTCCACCTAACCTTGCAAGAGAGGAGCCAAGATAAACAGGGGTGCTACAATCCCAAGATTCCCAACTCTTCATGTTGGTGTGAAGGTGTGAGGCAGGGAAGCCTATCCCTGGAACACTTTACAAGCTCAGCAGGCTCTCTTGAGCCACTCAGGGTTAATTGTAGGGCTGATTCAAGTCAGTGCCTGAAGGAAAAGGCACAGTTATTTACCTGTAGCAAACCTCATATGTTTTAACCTCATTTAAGCCACGTAGCCCAGCTCTTCACTGTCCTCAGTCCACAACAGAGGGGATGATTCTGCTGCTGGGGATGTCCAGGAGCTCCAGTCATGGGCCAATGGGACAGACATAAAGCATGCAGCCAGCCTCTTCCTCAAGGACTTGCTGGCCTAAGAAGAAGATCTGCAAAGACAAAAGCAAGCAGGGGGCACTGTAAGGTGAGAAATCAGCTCCCTGCAGCAGAGGAGCCCAGGCACTAACAGCTCTATCAGGAAAGCAAGCACCCTTCCTGCTGCTGCTCTCAGCACAGCTCAACACACCAGCAAATCTGGCTGCAGCCTGCAATCCTGGCTCCCCCTGAAGCCAATGGCAAGCATCCCACTGGCTTCAGTGGGAGCAGGACTTGATGCCAGATCCCGTGCTTCCCATTCCTTTGCTGCAGCCATGAGAGCAAGCTTCCCTTCCAGGGCTGTGTCTGCAGCTAGGGCCTTCAGGAGAACAAGAATGGCTCTCCCTGCAACCTGAGAACTATCAATGGGAAACAAAAAGCTGCTTCTTAACAAACATGGCAACTGCTCTAGAGCACAACTAGCTTAGAGTCATGGGGCTCTCTGGAGCACCATCTCTTTGCTGCTGGAGGCTTTTCCTGCCTGCTTCCCCTCAGGCTTCAAGTGCCCACAGGGAACACAGAAGCTGAAGCACACAGCTTTTGGCTGTGATGAAAGCATGAGTGGGAGAAGAGGCAGGAGCTGGGTTATGCAGCTAGCAGCACTGCTCTGTGCCAGGCTTCCCAGAGCAGCAGCTGCCCAGTGTGACCCCCAGCAAACAGCCAGCACAACAACAAGGGGCACACTGCTGCCTTTAGCACACAATGGCTTGGGCTGGCAGGGACCTTTCCAAGTCACCCAGTGCTGCTCCCCTCTGTTTGTTAGCACAGCAGAGCTGCTGCCTGCTGGAGGAGGTCAAGGGAGAGCAGCTGAAGAGCTCTGTGCTGACCACACAGGCCTCCACGTTTGCTCTGGCACCAGCATCTTTCTGCTGGGATGAGCATCTTGAGACCTCCAAACTCTTTTGTGAGGTGGGGGAGGTCACAGATCTCATTTCCTGCCAATCTCTGCTTTCCTTGGCAAAACTCAAGTATTTAGTTAGGGAAATCTTGGTGGGTGTTTTGTAATCAGTCAGGCACAGCAGGTGACATTACTGGAGGGGGTACACAGGACCTGCTGTCTTCTAGACAGAGTGAAAGGAGTCTGTTTGCTCCAGAAACTCAGGAGTCACCAGCATGGTGCTGACCACCTGTATTATTCCTTAGGTCACATGGCATGTCTCCTGGCAGATTGATGTCTGTGCAGCTGACTGTTTGCACATCACTTCTAGAGGCAGAGGAAATTCTTCAAATCCCAGAGCACAAATGTGCACTGCTACAAGGAAAGCAGGGGGAGGTGTGCCAAGTTACATCTCCTCTGTTGCTGCCCCTGTCAGGAATGTCCTGCAAGGAGAACTGCAACACACTGCACAGAAGAGCAAAGATAACACAAGACTCTCTGGCAAAGGGTAGGACTTCATAGGAATGGCTTTCTGTTTCCTATTCCTAACTTAAACCCCTACAATCAGTGATGGTCAGAAAAGGGCTAGCAACTCTGGCACATCTAGAAGGTCTTTCAGTGAAAGATCTCAGAGCACTGTGCAAATATGAGGAGCTGCAGAGGGATGCTGTCACTGAGCAGACTGCCCATGTAGCCAAGAGTCCTTTGGCTGCAGAGGCCAAACACTGGAAGCTGCCTTCTTGCCCTGTGTGCCAGAACACCACAGCTCAGCACAGGAACCCTGCAAAGGAGGAGCTGGGCTCCCTTTGAATGAATGCTCCAGACTGAGCGGGGAAAACCCCTTCCCCCAGGGACAGATGGGTAAGAGACACACAGCAGGGATGTGCCTGCTGTCCCTGGAGGTCCTCAGGCTTACATGGAGATTGCTCCTGGCCCAGCTGCTGTGTATCTGAACACTGCTATTAAAGCCAGCACACTGAAGCTTGCTCTCCAAGTGAGCTGGACTAAGCCCATCCCTCCACCCTTCCCTGCCAACTGGAACTTGCCTGGAGGAGCCCAAACACTGGTCCCTGCAGGTAAGAGATGCCTCACCTGCCCCCTCTGATTCCTGTGGAGATCCTTCCGTGCCACCCACATCTCCCTTTAAGCTGGCAAAGCCCCTGACTGCTGAGCTGGCTTGGCAAGAGAGACTTCTGGGCTGGGAGCATCTGCAGCAGATGGCTGAGGCCTGCAGGAGAGCCCAGTGCTGGCTGGGACACAGGTGGGGAGAGCAGGCTGCCCAGGCTGGGCCCTTCAGACAGGCTCCTCTGCCTGGGTACTGCTGGCAGCAACCACACAGCAGAGCTGGGGGAAACACTTCCATCCAAACAGTATTTATTTCTCTTCTGCCAGAAGATAGTTAATTCTTAAAGTTGGAAAAATTAAGAGAAAAGAGCTTGGGTTTTGGCTGACATTGTTGGTCCAAAAAAATCCCAAACTTGAGGGGTTTTGGGGTAAGGCAAGAGAGGAAAGGGGAGGTGCCTGGCAGGCCTTAGCCATATTCTGACAAACAGCTAAGAACCTTGTGACAAACAGGAGAATGCTTCTGCCAATTACACTTCTGCTTTTAGAACTGCTCTGCAGCTTCTAGAGGAGAGGCTGGGGAGCAAACAAGCAAATAAACCTTTTCTAGCCTAGACATCTAGGTACAGACATAAGCACAGGCAGCACAATCACAAGCACAGACTGCACAGGCTCACTCACCTGGTCCAGAAGCAGCCTTTGCTCATCTCCATGCCTCTGCAGAGTGCTGCTGCCAGCAAGCCCAGCCAGCTGGGAATCTGCTGGAGAATCTGCCTGTTCCTCAGGACCACCTGTGGGCTGCAAGCTCTAGAGCAGGAGCTTTTCTTCCAGCCTCCATGTCTGGGTGCAGGCTCCAGGTGCCACTGCAGGGAGAACACTGAATCATTACCCAAGACTTCAGAACAAAAACTACCCAGACAGCAACAGTGAGAGGAGTCAGAAGGCTACTACAGGAGTACTACAGAGAGATGAGGGAGAGCATGGAATGCTCTGGAGCAGAGGAGGGGAGGTCTTTTGCATAGACTGCAAAGATGGTAAAGCTTCTGCTGGGTGCAAAGCAAGTTTGTGTGGGACAAAGCAGCCACAAGCAGAGCAAGTGGGGAAAGGGACAAGAAGCATGCGGGGAGGGCAAGGCCACAGAGCATGCCTGTGGGAAACAGGAGGAAGGCCAAGGGAAGCAGCTCTGAGACATACTGAGACTGCTCTAAGGCTTTGAGAGAGGCTGGAGCTACCAAGGATGCCAGGGCTCACCTGGAGACTGAGCTGGGCCAGGAGCTCAGCCTGAGGTCCTGTGGGCTGCACGCAGAGCTGATCTCCTGAGGCCAAGGAGGATGCCACAGCCTGGGACAGGACCCAGACAACTCACAGTGGAGGGTCCAGCTCCACCCAGGCCACAAAGGGATGAAAGGATGAAAAGATCCAAACAGGAGCCTTTCACAGCCAAACAAGACAAGCTGAGAGAAACCACAACTTTCTTGAAAGCCCATCTGCTTCTCTGCAGCCCAGCAGCCAAGGCAGATACCTACCCCAGGCCATGTGGGCCCAGCCAGCATCCCAGCTGTGGCAGCCCTGCCATCAGCTGCAGCTCTGCTGGCTGGGACAGTCTGTCTGAGTGTCTGGCCACAGCCTGGCAGACACAGCAGCTCTGACACAACAGTAGATGTGGGGCAGTGCAGCCTCTGGCCATGCTTGCTGGGCTCTGTCACACCAGAGAGGCATGGAAGGGGAGGAGGTGATGCAAGGGACACCGAGGTCAGCTTTGGAGACTCTCTGATGGCTTTCTGGATGGTTAAGTTTGTGATCCCTCTCTTGTTTAAACTCTCCTTTTCTATGCAGACACTTCTGCCCATGCCAAGTGGAGAAGCTTCAGTCCTGCTTGCCCAAGGCAGTGCTGCTGTTGGGAAGTGTCTCCAAGTGTAACCAATGTGAAGAGAAGCTAGACAAAAGGATAAAAGGACACAAAAAATGCACACAGAGAAGCACTTGAGGAGCTCCTGTCGTCCTACTGACCTGCCTCCAAAGCAAGACAAACAGAAGGATGCTGAAGTGCCAGTGGTATGGGAAAGTGTTCTCCAAGATGCTCAGCCCAGGCCCAAGCACTCCAAGCACTGCTGTTCAGGAGCAGCTGTCCCAGCCTGCCTGCTCCTGCCTGCTCCTGCCTGCACTCCAGCCACACAGCAGCAGCACAAGTGAGGCAAGAACCTGGACAGCAAGTAGGTTACCAAGGCTTCTTTTAGGATGCTGCCAGAGGTGTGAGTACAGTGCAGATGAGGACATGTCTCTCAGGTCTTCTGTGCCTGGAGCTCCACAGCGAGCTGCTGGTTGTGCTGACACTCTTCAGTAAGAAGAGAACATACCTGTCCCAGTGCTCCAAGCACAAAGGAACACACAGCTCTCTCTCTCTGAACAGAGCCAAGTCCTCTGGCTGATGCATGGGCTGATGCCAGGGCAAGGTGATCCATGCTGAGCTTTTTGGAGAGAAGATTCCTTCCAGAGAGAGCAGAGTCTCACCACCCAGAGATAGCTAAGGCTGCCATGGATACTAGGACTTGCAAGAGAGTGAAGGAAGCAGGTGAGGCACAGCTGAGCTCCAAGCAGCTGAGGTAAGATTATACTTTCCCCTCCTGGTAGTGTCATGCCAGAGCACCAGAGGCATCTGATTCCACCTGTCTGTCATGAGCCTGGCTTGAGGTGTCCTCAATAAAACACAAGGAGATCCAGGCAAGGACCAGGGCTTCCAACCATCTGCCTTCTTGGTTAGAAGATGGGGATGAGGAATAAGAGAAAACCAGCAAACTGCTACATGCAAACTAAGTCCATAAGCCTCCTGGCTTCAGAGAGGAGATACTGGCACACAGCAAGAACAGCTCCAGCCAAATGGATGACAGCATTCCCCTCCCACCCAGTGCCAGCTTCATGCCAAGCCTGTGGGCTTCCAGAGGCTTAGAGCTCTGCTTCATTGTTTCAGCAGGTCCCCAATGGCACTCCCCTGCTGACTGCAGGCAGCACACACACACAGTGATGTGCTAAGGGACAGCAGCACCTGGATGGAGCTTCCAGCAGCTCAGGGATGCTGGCAGCTGGGCTGTAGCTCCTGAGGCCTCCTCTGGAGAGCAGGGAGCCCAGTGGGGCTGTGCCATTGCCCAGCAGCCAGCAGCAGACCAGGCAATGAGCTCTGCTTCCAGTGCAGCACAAACTCCATCTCTGGAAATCATTCTGGGAGCAGGACTCTGCCACCAGCCATGCTTCAGCTGGGTTTATGGCTGCTTTAGGAAGGTGCTGCTCCCAGCTCCACAAAGTGCCCTTGCAACAAGACCTGAGCTGGAATGGATGTGGATGATGATGGAAAGGATCCTACAGGCATATCTGTGTGCAGCTGCCTGCAAAAAACCTTCAGCACGCTGAGGAGGAGTCAAAGAGTCCCAAGATTCTGGCTAGTGCCCACAAGAAAGAGATCAGAACACTTGGCACTGAAGTAATTCCATTTATTTCACACCTGGGGAGTGTGCAGCTAGGTTATGGGGATACCTTTCCAATGGCTGGGAGAATTGTGCTCCAGTCTAGATTTCCACATGCTCAGCAGCATTCCTGGTCAGTTTGTGACTGTGGAGCAGCTCCCATTAAGCACAGAGCAAGCTGCCATTTACCTCAGCTCCACCACACACTGAGAACAAGCTCTTCCAAAGCACCTGCAAGATGTCCATCCCCTTCTGCAGAAGCTTTAGCTCCCCCCCAGCCTGCTCAGGCACACACAGGGATGTCCAAAGGGAGCCTGCCTTGCCTTTGCCAGACAGGCATTCTCTGCTGCTCTCTCACTGGGCACAGACCTTGCAAGGCATTCATCAGCTATTCATCATTTATCCATCAGCTATTGGGCTTTATTTTGCAGCCCAACCAGGACAAGAGCAGCCTGGGAACTCTGAGCTGTCAGAATTGGGCTGACAAATGACCTGTGACACCCAACACAGCTCTCAGACAGCTGGCCTGGCCTGGCCTGAGCCCCACTGCCAGTCCAGCAGCAGACACATGCATCATGTACTGCTCACAGCTTCACTCCTTGCTCCTTTCCATGCTAGCTGTTTGCTTGCCTTTGTGCTTGGGTTTTTGGTTTGTTGTTTTTTTTCAAGTCCAGAAACCTTATTAAAGTTGTTATGGAAAAAATAAATTTATTATTCAACATCATCTTTTTGTTTTGTTTCAAAATGGAATGATCCTCTTCTCTTTTGTTCTTGGTTCTCATCTACAACTGGTTCCATTCAGCTGGACTGTTTTTAGCTTCTTCTATTTATAACCAGCACCAAAAAGAAAATTACCATGGATACAGTACATATGCAAATTAGCTACTGGAAAAATATATACATTTCACTCTGTAATGAGCAACTTACATGATATTATTGCCATGGAGAATATATCCCTGTATTAGAATAAAATACCAAGCTAAGATTCCTTTCCACCAAAACAAAAATAGCACCATACATGAGCTAGTAACACAAGTGTGCAACCAGAAATGGAGAGGAGTTTAGGAACAGTACAGAGGAGTGTTTACAACATGGAAATATCACCACTGGCATCCAAAGAGCCTCCACCTCTTACCAACAACAACTAAGAAAAGGATTGTCCTAGGTACACTGCAACAAACTGCTTGCTTCTGCAGAGCTGGGAATTCAGAGCAAAGCTCCTCCAAATGAGACAAACCAGAGGTGCAGGAGTAGTGAACAGAATCAAACTGCTTTATTGTTGTTATTTTTCTGGCTATTATGAAATGGGGAAGCTGCCACCACGTGCAGGAAGAGGATGGAACAAGGTGGAGCTGTGTCCTGCCATCAGTTGTCAACTGAGGCTGGTTTCTGGCTATCAGAAGACAAGGTTGATGCATGCTACTCTGTGGGCTGTGAGAGCAAGGGGACAGGTTTGGTCAGTGCTCAGATCCTCAAGAGAATTCCTTATGAATTCATCTGTCCCTAGGGAGGATCCAGAACTTGGACACAGAAGCTCAGGACCTAGCAGACTGGCCAGGAGTGAGTGATGAGTGAAAAGCAGGAATGCAAACCCTTCCTCTCCTACAGCCCTTCCCTAGCAGCACACCTGTGGCCTGCAGAAGGAGACAGAGCAGCACCAGAGGAAGAGTCCCTGTGTTCCCCAGCACCTTTGATTCCCTTCCACAGCAGCTGCACCTGCTGCTCCCCAGGAGAACAGGGAAGCTGCTGGCAGCTCCTGCAGCAGCCCCAGCAAGGGGCTGGGGTTCCACTTCATGGGCAAACATTGCCCATTCCAAGGAAAACAGCACACTGCAGCCCAAGGGAAGGCTGCAAGGGGAATCACCTGTGCCCAGCTGCTGTGAGTGGCTCTGGTGCAGGGAGGCAGGGCTGTGCTGTTGCAGGGCATGACAGCAGGCAAGGGAGGAAACTGCCACTGGGGACTGGCCATAGAAACCACATCCTCTGGGCTCTGCCTCAGCTCTTGGATCTTTCTCATTAGCAGTCCATCTACCTATTAATTTGCCTGTCTGAATATCACTGTGGTATTGCCTAAACCTTCCCTGTCACCCCTGCCAGTAACATTTTCCAACCTCTGTGTTTGGGCTGCAGGGTGGGAATAACAGAAGGAGGAGGTCTGATCCTGACTGTAAGATGCCAGAAGAACATCCACTATAACATAAACCAGGTTGGAATCATTTCCCTGATAAGAGAGAAATCATCCACTGGAAAGCAGATCTGTCTGAGACAGGCACTTGAGAAAAAATGGTGTGCAAATGTGGCTTTGTGCAGCCCTGGTGTGCACACACTCACTGCACCAAGAGGCAACAGTGAAGGCCAGACAGTGCCAGTCTGTTAATGAACATTAGCTCCCTGTGCTTGACAAAGTTAGCCCTTGGTAAAATGTTAATGAGCTATTCCAGTCAGGTCCTGGACACTGGAAGGACTGTAACAAGGAAGAAAAGGTTGCTTGGAAGATGTGTTAGGTATTGAGTCTTTATCTCTCCTGGCACTGAAAAAGAAGAGACAAGAGCAACAAAGACAACTTGAGGCCAGGCAGGAGCTGCAATGCAGGCTGGCCCAGGGGCTGGGCTCCCTTCTGCACTCCCCTGCACAGACTCAGACACACAGACACAGTCCTAGAGCGAGCACAAAGCTGTGATTCATCCAAAGAGCTCTGCTGGGCTGTAACTTAACCACTGCACAACTGACCTGGGACCCTGGCAAGGGAAATGATCCATGTTGGAGCAAGATAGGATAGGGAGACATTGATCTGTAGGACTAACAGAGGGGACAAAGCCTGCCCTGGGTAGAGCTCCTGTTTCAAGTCTCACATCTCAAGAGGAGCTTGGTTTAAAGTGCAGAGCCATGCAAGAGAGTATCATGTGTGCAGCACTTGCAAAGTGCTCTGATAGCACCAATCTGATAGCACCAAGCCTGATAGCACCACAAAAGACAGGAAGCTTTACAATACAGGGAGGAAAGCCCTAACCCTTACTGAAGGCAATGGAAGGCTTAGCCTTACAGTTTCAACAGCCTCAAGATTACACTTGGTCTTGCACCCCTGGCTGCTTTTGACTCAAAATGCTACCAAACCTCAGATGTGTCCAAGAGCCAAGAGACAGGAAACACTGGCTCTGCTCTCCACTCCATCCTCACACAAAGCTTGTTCCAAGTCCTGCTTCTGTACCAACCCTATCTAGTTTCATGGGTTTCTAACAAACAAAACCCCCAAACATTCAGTCTTATTATCTGATTGACTTCT
The DNA here is from genome assembly GCA_013396975.1 of Bucco capensis. Classification (NCBI taxonomy): domain Eukaryota; kingdom Metazoa; phylum Chordata; class Aves; order Piciformes; family Bucconidae; genus Bucco; species Bucco capensis. Next base: position 378,636 of record VWZO01013821.1, on the reverse strand, counting down.
ACAAACTAGAGAGATGAAGCCAAGCAATCATTCAGTGAGCTCTACTGGGTGAAATGATTTCTGGCTTCTCCCCTCTCAGGTAAATGGTTCTTGCCTAAACATAACTACCTACTGCTGTTAATAAGCCTCCATTGCATTAAGCTCAGAGAGGAATTGGGTTTCCTAAAAGAAACTGCATTACTCTGGAGAAAAGAGGGAGAGGACTGTTTTTCAGAATTAGAAAGCAGTCCCTGTTAGTTGCTCTTAAAATCATGGCTTGGGATGTGGATATAATTGTACTGAGTGTTCTGCAGGAATTCCAGAGGTGTCCATCCTCTGCTGTCAGTTTTCACAAGCTTTTAGAGCAAATCCTCTCTTCAAATTAAGCCTTTCACTTATCTGTGTCCCTCCAAGCCCACTCAGCTGTTGGGAACTGAAAAAAACCATCAGATGAAAGCCAAGATTAGAAGATTAAAGTCATGCCTCTACCTTTGCTGAGTTATTTTGCCAGAGGCCTTCCTCCACGGAGGTACCCATAACCTTATCAATGCCATCACTTTGCAACTCTTGTCTTAGCCATCCAGTGGCTAGGGATCTCATCTAGTAAAGGAAAAAGCATTAGTGAAAGATGTAAGGATGTCACCATACAAGAAAATGACTGGCTCCTTGAGATGACTCTTTCTGGGTGGGTTTTTTAAGGTGGATGAGTGGGTTACTTTGGTATCCAGTCTGTAGAGTTAGTTTCAAGTCTTATTAGGTACACTTTGGAATCCACCACCACGTTGTAGCAACTCATCCAGTTCCAGTACTCAGACCTACGAGTCCGTGCTTTGCGTGCCAAGAGCTGGAATACTCTAGGAAGCAGCCCAGGTTCATTAACTCTTCTGCTGCATCTTGTTGGCATAAAAGTCCCTGCAGGTCTGGCAGCAGCGCTGGTACCACCGCATGTCCTGGCACAGGTTCTTCTCGCGGATCACCCTGCAGTACACTGTCCACTGGTCACCTGCGCACTTGTACGTCAGGGCAGCTTGGGACAAGGAGAGACAAGAGACACTGCAATACTGCCTGCACTGCTGGGCCCCTCAGCACCTCAGCAGTGTGTCCAGACAAGGGCAAGGAGGCTAGGGAGGGCTCTGGAGCAGCTGAGGGAACTGGGGCTGGTTAGTCTGGAGAGGAGGACAACAATTAGCTATTGAGAGATCTTGTGGCCTCTGAGTTGGGGAAGAAAATGGTCTAACTAAAGACTCAGCAGCACCTTGAGTGCCTTGTTCCTCATCTCTGCTGGATGAGAGCAGGAGAAGCTCTTATCCTGTCCTTAGCTGGGTTTCAGTGCAGAGCACCAGCAAGCAGTGGTAGGAATGTTTATCACTGACACTTCGCTCAGCTGGACAAGAAGCAGGTGCCTGAGGGACAGACTAAACCCTCTCTGAATAAATCTTCCCTGAGGGACACTGGACACAGAAGCAAAAGCCAGGTGAGATTAAATTCTCACTTAGATACTTCTGAACATGTAATCTGGGATGGTGAACTTCTCACTTGGATACTTCTGAACATGTAATCTGGGATGAAAACCCTTCTGGAGTGGGGACAAGGCAGCATGGCTTCTGTAGACTAGAGGAATACTTCTCTGTATCATTTTACTGGTGAGGTTTCCATGGCAGAAAGTAGAATAAAATGCTTCCAGATAATCCAGTGAGAATTGCTGATAAGCAGGAAAAGCAAAACACTCCAGGATAGATCTTTCTGCTAACACCAAATATCACTGTTTCTAGCCCTAGTGATTCCAAGCCCAAGCATCCCAAATACTCTGCAGATTACTCCCAGCAGGGACTTGAGTCTCCTCAGACTTCTAACCACATGAGCTTTTTACTGCTTTGTCCTCCAGTGTGAATTAGGATGGATTTCTTGTCTCATCAGTGCAAGGGCTTACTTCTCCAATGAAATGTTTTCCTTTCACTCTGCCCTTAGTGCTAAAGCATCTGGGAAGTACTCTCCTATGTCCTTAGACAAAAGAGGTTAGGAGCTCCTCAGGATGACTGCAAGAAAGCAATCAGCTTAGTTCTTGGAGCTGAGGGTGAACACAAAGGGCTGAAGTTTGGAAAGCAAATATGATGTGGAAAATCATGGATTCCTACCATTTTGTATAACAGAAGCACTCTCAGCTAAAGCCATTTCTTAAATACAGTGTCAAAGTGTTCCTGGAACCAGATGGCTTATCACCACCTTCTCACCTCAGCCAGGTACACAGGGGCTGCAGGGAGACTGAGGAGGACAGTGACAGACAATTAATGGCTTCACAGACTGAGGCTGGATGCTCTCTTGCCTTCCTGGACAAATTAATTCATTACACCACATCCTTGTGGCAGCAAGTGAAAAGGAAGAACAGGAGTGATGCTCCACTTGTCAAGGTCATGTACTTTTCTTGGGGCATGGATGAATAAATCACCATACTTGACACTCGCTGCAGCAAAAGCAGGGTGTGAAGGTGTTTGTGACAGAGAAAGCTATGCCTGCCAGCTCCCTCACCTCTCTCATCAGTCAATCCCTCACTTACCTTTTGGGTGCTCTTGCTGGTCTCAGGTCTGTCCCCTGCTGAGTGCTCCAGCTTGGGCAGTCTGAGGCAGGGAGAGGACCTACACCCACACCAGACCTTCAGTCTAGAGCTGACTGGGGAGCCCTCTCCTCACTCCTAGCCCTGGGAAATGAGCAGGAGCCCCACCTGTGCCACACTGGGCACACTGGGCTTTGTCTGCTCCTTCGCAGGTGGCATCTTCCCCCAGCAGCCCTCACTCACCAAGTCTGGGCGAGGTGATGGTGTTGACATTGACCTTCTCGTTGCAGACCTCTTGGTGACACTGCCTGTAGGCTGCTGGCTTGGAGAGGACAGGACACTCGGTGCCGTGGCGCCCGGTGACCTTGTGCATGCACTGCACCACGCGTGACTGCAGCCCCTTGCCGCACGTCGAGGAGCACTGCAGGAGAGAAGGCACTGAGGCATGGCCACACACAAACACCCATCCCCCAGGGCAACCCCTGCCACAGCTGAGCTGGGCAGCTGCCTGGCAGCTCCCTGTGCTGCTGTCCCTGTGCCTACAGCTGCACGGAGTGCTGGCAGCAGAGCAACTGGCCTGAAACAGGGAAGGAGGCTGTTGGCTTTCTGGCTAGACTTGCTCTGAATCTCTCTACACTGACTGTCCCTGGGGATGCCCACCAGGTTCAAGCAGGCAGAGATGCAATTCCCTCCACCAGCCACACAGAGGCAAAGCTGGAAAACTTTAGACTGCTTATGGAGCAGGAGCTTCCACCTCCCTCTCCAGGAGGGACCCAGTGGTCCTGGTTGTCTTGGGTTAAAAGCCCTTTCCAAGACTTGGATGGTCTAAGAAGGCTTCCTCCACAGACAAGATGATCACTGAGGAGAAACCCAAGGATGACAGCAGAGGCAGGCAGCTCCTCCTGCATGCCCAGACCTCTAGAGAAGCCACTCAGGCAAGGCCATTACATCTGGATTGAACATTAACCATTTTTGTCCTGATAAGTGCAACCGTGAGATCCTTCCACTTCACTAGCCATGTGCAACCTCTAATCCTCAGGATTTCAGCAGCACTTTAAGTCTCCAGAGTGCTTTACTGATCTTCATCCTCCCCAAAGTCTTTGCAAAGGAGTGAAGTGTCCATCCGTTTCACAGAGAGCACAGCTGCTGCCACACAGGCATAGCCCAGCCCAGCCAAGCCATGCAGTGAGTCTGAAAGCTCTGCCTCTGCCTCTCAGGCACTCCCTGTGCTCACAGTGCTCCTCACACAGGGAGGGGGAAACAGAGAAGAAAGGAAGAAAGAACCATTTTTCTCCTCAGGTGAAAAGGTGCTCAGCTAGCAGCACCCAAACACTCCCCTACCTCTGCCTGTCTCCCTGCCTCTGCCTTTGGTGACCAGCAAGGAGGGCAAGCAAGGGAACTTTTTCCACAGGCACTGCCAACTCCAGTCGTTAGACAAAGAACAGCAGTTTTTGCCCAAAGCAGTTTTATTCCTTCTCCTGGGAGACTGGGATCATCACCTCTGCTGTGTAATTAGTTGTTCACAGCCAGGAAGGCAGATTTTAACATCTTTCTTGAACTCTTCTGGGTTTGGCAGCTAAAGGAAGGTTGGACATCTGGCTTATTTTAAGATGAAATTTTCAGCTCTGTACTTGGATAGTCTCTTTCCTAGGAATTTCAATAGGAAATAGGAATAGATACAAGACACATACAAAGGGGGAATTGTTACTCATGCTGCACTGTGAAACGAGGAGATCATTAAAAGAGGCATAAAAATCAAACTGCAGCTGAAGAGCAAACTCCCATAAATACCTTCCCTCCTGCTCTGGACAACTACATGCAGTGCTGTGGTGTCTCTGTTCCCAAGTGCTAGACTCACTCTGTGCCTTCTGGTACAGGAGCCTCAGCCTAGGAGCCAGGTGAGCTGCTGTGGCAGCTTTGGCAGCAGAGGAGCTGCAGGCAGCCAGAGGTGTGGGCAGCACATGGGCTGGGCTGCAGGGGCAGGACCATCAGCAGCCAGCAGCTTCTGTGCAGCTGCTGCACTGAGAGAGCACAGAGAGGCTCCAGGGCTACACAGTGTATTTAAAATGCTGCACTTTGGGGTAAATACTGAGTTCTTACATTGCTATTAACAAAACTGGAGAAGCCTTTCCAAGCCTGGATGTGACTCTGAAGGTACACAGGTGTTTTGATGCCACAAAGTGATGTGTGAGTGTGCAGAAGTGGCTTTTGGTGGCTCCTGCCTGCTCCCTGAGCTACACAAGTAGGGAGAGACAAACTACAAGCAACTTGGGCAAGTGGCTGAACAAAGACACCAGTGTCACACAAAGAAGTGGTTTTTCCCTTCCAGCATTGCCAGTGATATCACAGGAAAATGGATATGCAACACTGAAGCACAATGCACCCAGCTGACAATAGAACCATTGTAATTGGGAGATGCACCCAGAGGCTTGTGCAGCACTGGAAAAAAGAAGGGGTTAATCAACAGTGAACCTAAGGAGAGCCCTTGGAGCTCCCAGTTCAAACAGTGCTGGAGAAGGCCAAGGGAACACAGAAATGCCTCCGTGCACATTCTTTGGCAGCAAGATGCAAGGCAGTGGGGATATCCAGAAGGAAATCAACTCACAAACTGTCAAGGCAGCAGCTGCATTCATCAGCTTAAAGAAGATTTACTCACTGAAAAACTCTGACATTAAGAGCAAGCTATGATTTTTCAACTGGAATGCTATTTCCACCTTAGGATACTGATATGAAAGCTTGCAATCTCCCAAAGGTGCTGACAGATGTCTAATTGCTTTGAAAGCAAATGCCTCAGGAGAATATTAGGTATTAAAATAGAAAGAATTTACAGTAAGTGCTGAGATATGTCAGGGACTTCATCAGCTCCTAATCTCCAAAGGATAGCCAGAGAAAGAGAGAGGAGTCAGAGGGACTGAAGGCAGGGCAGGGCTGCTGCTGGGCAGCTGGGGAACATGTAAGAGAGACCAAAGCATCCCTGAGCTGAGGCTTCACCAGGACAGCAAAAGGAACACATTTCTCAGGCCAGAGGACAGGTTCAGCACTGAATGGGATAATGAAGCACTGCTTATGCCTTAGCAGGGATGCACTCAGACCATGTGCCACCTTTAACAACACCCCTTTTCCAAGAAAGACACTTGCTTTTTCCAGCAGAAGCTCACAGCATCCCTTCAGCCAATATTCAGAAGGCTGTTGGAAGGAGAGAGAGTTCAAGCTGACTCTTAGAACCAAGCTGAAGGCAAGGTGTTTTTTCCTTTCTTCATCAGTCTGCAGTCACCTGATGTTTAAAGAGACTGGTTTGTCCCCAGTTTGCTGGAAGCTGCTGAAGCCAAGGGTAACACCATGGCTAAAGCTCCAGCATTCAGAGCTGGAGTCATGCTTCCCTGAATTCAGAGCTCAAGCATTTCAAGGTGCTAGGATGGGGCTGAGCCTTCTTCCCCCTCAGGGATTTTATTTCTTCCCTCTGTGGAAGTCAGGCAGCAAGCAGGACAAGTTCCTGTTCATGTTATTCTAACACAGCCTCTGAGAGGAATGACAAATGTCCTGTAAGTGCTCCTCAGACTTGAACAGTGTCCATGTGTGTGCTCCCCACAGCTCCAGCAGGCTCTTGAGCAGGAGCACTCACTCATCTCTATGCACTATGCTTTCAGAAACACCGTGGCATCATGCTAAAGACAGAAATGTCTGCCTTCTTCACTGATAAGATCTGATTAGCCCAAAGCAAACTGAAAGCTGTTTTCCAAGCTTCCTGCTTCTTTTCTTTCCCTTTTTTTCCCCCCTCTCTTTTCACTTCTCTTTGAATCCCAGATCTATCCAGAGAACATATCTGATCTTGCTTACAACACTCTCTCATTTGGAACCTTTTCTGAAGTGACTGATTTGTTTAATTTAGCCAAGAAAAAAAACAACACATGCCCTTCTGACTCAGGATGGGGAGAAACAATAAATTAGAGCAGAAAGTGCTCCTGGCTGATGTGACAGTGTCTCAGCAGGAAAAGAGAGAAGCAATCTCTGCAGCTGCCTAGGGCTGTGCTTTCCAACTCATGACCCTAAGGAACAAGACCTGACCAGCACATGCAGCAAGTCTGGCTGCATAGCTAAGGCTGACTGAGCCTGGTGCACAGAGTTCAGAGATGAAGAGCTGAGAGCAGCAGTGCTCTGGGGACTGACAGTGCCCCTAGGCACTGGGACAGAGAGTTCAGAGAGGAAGAGCTGAGAGCAGCAGAGCTCTGGGGACTGACAGTGCCCCTAGGCACTGGGACAGAGCAGCCCAGGTGGCTGCAGGAGGAGATGTCACTGCAGGAGGAGATGTCACTGCAGGAGGAGATGTCACTGCAGGAGGAGATGTCACTGCACTCATCACAGCAACCAGGCAGAAGTTACTTCTCAGAAGCTTTCAAACTGGGTTTCAAGCAGAGATGTGGAAGGTGATTTTTCTCCAAGGTTGAACTTCGTGATGACCCTCATGAAAAATTAACCAGTTGTCCACAGTTTACCAGCAAGAGATGGTGGGTAAAGCCATGCCTTGGTAATAGAGCAAAGGGCAGCCTGCTTCTCTGCTTGTAACAGCTTTGAATACACCTCTCCCAGCACAGCTGTCCTTGATTTACTCTTCTTAGCATGTAGTGGGAATTCATCACTCCAGTGAGGCCTACAGAGGATTTTGTTGATGTTCCCAAACCTCTGGAACTCAGCAAACATGCCTCCCTGGCTCTGCAGAAACCCCAGCACCAGAGCCCAGGCCCAGCATGTTTTTGGTGTACTGCAAGGCTAGAGGCTTTATCTCTTAGGATAATTCACTGCAATCCTGCCAAACCAATTAATTTGCACTTACAAAAGCCTTGTTTGCATCCAGTGATCTTCAGGCTCAAACACCTCAATGGCTGGCACAAACCCAGTGTTTTTCTCAGAGGAAATTAGGGGTTTTTTACTCCCTCTTGCTAATGTTCTCCTGGGATGCAACCCCAGAGCCAGCATTTCAGAGGCTGAGCAAAACCCTCTAAAGGCATTGGCAGCTCCTGCTGTCCAGGGAGGGCAGGTGGCTACAGGTAATTTTTCAGATGTGCTTCATCACTGCTGACAAAAAGAACTGGCCAAAAGAATATTGTATAACATCAAACTTTGCCAAGCTGAGCCTTACTAGTGCTTTCCAGGTTCTGGAGTGCACAATCACCCTGAATGCAGGGAAAGCTGAGCCAGGTGGTTATACAAGATGTTCAGTGGTAGGAAAAGACTTCTCCCCTCTTCTGTCCTCGCTTAAGGCCAGGCTGACATGTCACACAGAGCTGTCACCAGCTGGGATGGTTCCTCCCCAGAGCCTAGGAGCTGGCCCAGCCTGCCAGGGCAGATTCTGATCTGCATGGCACTGCCACAGGCCTGCATTAACTTAAGTGGCTGAATTAATCTGGATTTACACAGATGTAAGAGAGACTGCTATCTGACCCACTGTGCTGAGTGAGATCCTTGGCTTGTGGCCAGGGGCTTGTAGGGAAGAATGAGAGACAGTTCCTCTGGATTTACATTGGGTTAGCTGAGATTAAAGCAGGCCTCAGTATTTACAGAGCACCCACTGGAACTGCAAAGAAAAAACACGGCCAGGCCAAGAGCATGACAAGGCTTCTATGCATCTTTGTGCTTCTAAACCTCTTCTCCTTGGGCTAGGTAATGTAACAGATTAATGAGCTAAATGGCTGCCTGAGGGACACAAGTTGCATGTTTAAACTTCCAGCCAGCTTTGTACTGCACATGGAGCCTTGTGGAAGTCTGCACTAAGCATGGAGCTAGTGTGCCTTGATGGAAACTCTGCCTTCCTTGATCTAACACCAGTTGAAAGGAGACTAGTCCAAAAGAAAAATGCAACTGGGAACCCTGAACCATTCTGTGCTCTTGGCTCAGAACACAGTGTCAGTCACAGCACAGAAAGAGAGCAGGCTGAGGCACAGAAAAGAGTGAAGGAACACTGGAAATGAAGAAACACCCATCTCAAACTCATGAGAATTGCTCCTGCTCTGTAATCTTGCCTCTTCAGATACACCCTGGGTGAGTCCAAAAGCCAACTGTGGAAAAGGAGCTCAGGCAACACAGCCCTGGCCTGTGGAGCAGCAGCTGAGGGCAGGCTCAGGCTCTGCAGCATGCCAAGCTTCCCAAACACAGACACATCCTGTTTGCTAGCTGCCTCACTCCTCACTGGGATGCAATCCTGGCCAGCAAGTTCGACAGCAAAATGCAACTCACCATGCAAGAATCAACTGCTGTCTTGCTAAAGCATCAAGGGGCAGATTTGCAGCAGGCAACCTAGGCTTGCTCTTCTGACTAGCAAAATGTACCAATGCTTCCAGTGCTAGAGCACTGAACAGCTCACATTTCAAACAAGGAGGAACTACTTGAAAGCACAAGGAGTGCAAGAGATGTTTGTTGCTTTAGCTGAATGCAAACTGGATGTGGAATTTCCTTGTGGAAGCAAGGACTGGATGGGAAATGGTTTGGATTCCCATTTGTATCCTACATTATCTCTAAGGAAGGATGATGTGATGAACTGCCATTCTGGAGAATCCAGGCAGCAATTCCAGGATGATTTCAGGAGAAGCCCTTCAGTGGGTCTCCTCCTGTGCCATCTGTCTTTCCATGAGCTTCCAGGAGCAGTGCAGCTCTGGAACTCCTGATGCCAGTGCTGTTTGTGTGAAATGCTAACAATAACAACTCTACTCCTTTCAGGCCAAGGCTTTAAAGAGAAGCTGCACAGAAGGGGCAAGTTTAACAAACAGAGCAATATTCCTTCTTTACAACTACAGAGCAGTCTGTTGAGATCAAGCACTGGATTAACAAAAGGAACCTCAGAGACATTTCATGGAACTTCACAGACCTGACCCTGTGTTCAGAAAGTGAACTAGCTGCATCAGTTCCTCCTGCACCACCTGAAAGATGCTGCACACACACAGGGAACACACAACTCTCACAACAAGCCAGCCTGCTGCATCTGCTCAGTCAGCTCCACTTGCTTTGCACAGCTCTAACACACAGGAGGATCATCTGCAAAGAAACCTGACACAACAGGGAATGAATTTCCTCTTCCTCAGAGCATGGACAGGCAGGGGACAGGGCTGCAGCAGGTTAAAGCCCAGCATGGCCATGCCTCCAGCACTCCCTCTTCTCCACAGAGAAGGGTCCAGGGCCTGAGAACACACAGCACTGTGTCACTGCCACCCCAACAGCCTGTTCTCCTCACAAGGGCTATCTGGACTGGGCTCTTCAGCTGAGGTTTGGCCTCTTTCTTGCCTGACTTGCTGATAACTTCACATGATCTCAGTTGAGGAAAGCAAGGCTTGGAAGCCAAGTCACCATGCAAGCTGTTTGCATGTAAAGCATCAAAGCCCCTTCTTTTAATCTGGGATAATGACTACTGTTAGTTAATTCTGGCTTCCCTGATGATTCTTAACACTAAGTGCATTAATTGCAAAGGTTGTTGCTTGTTCTGAGACCAACTGCATTCACAGAGAAGTTTCCATCTTGGTCAGCACAAGTCTCTCTCTCACAATCATTTTTACAGCACTGGGAAGAACTGTTTTACAGTGGATTTTTGCCCTGCAGCTATGAGCTGTAAGGAGTTCACAATTCTCTAACTGCTGCACACTTTGTGTTTCTCCTTCAAGCCTAAGCCAGACGAGCCCAGAGAGGAGTTGCTGGTAGCTCTCTCTAAGCCTAAGACCTACACTAAAGCTTCTGGCTCCTCATGATGAAAATCCTTTGCTCAGGATTTGCAAAGAACTGAATTCCACACCAAACATCTCAGCTATTTTGGGGGCATGACAATTGCTTCAAAGAATTCTATCTACCCATAGCCTTTTCTAGCAGCCCAGTGGTGCCTTTTGTTTCCCCCTGCTCTCTGAGAACAAGAACTAATTGTGTGATCCAAGTGTCCAGTCAGAACTAACCAATATGTCTAGAATTCTAAATGCTCATTATAAACCAACTCTAGGTCCAAGAACATGCTGCTGGACTCTCCCAGGGTGAAATTCCTGGGCAGCAGAGAGCTGGCACAAGCTCTGTGCAGACAGCATGCAGCCCATAAGCTGATCCTGAGCCCCAGTTAGGAACTGCAAACAGCAAGTGACTCTGCCCTGCTCCTGTCCTGCTCACATGCAGACACTAAATCCATCCACAAGCAAACCATGGTCACAGCCAGCATCTCCATCAGCTTGGAACCCTTCCCACAGTGCTGGGCCTTGACTCCATGGCATCAGTGCACACACAAGCATGCCATGTCCCTCCCTACAGAGAGAATCCTGCTCCCTCTGCATGCCAAAGTGCTCTCCAAGGCCACAAATAAATAAATAATGTTATTTCACCTGTTAGCAGAGGGGAACTGCTTGTTTTGGCCACCCTGCATGGGCTCTGTCTGCCAGCTGATGAATACAGTAATGTTCAATGCTCCAAGCATTCCATGAGCCCAATTCCTAGCTCAGCACAAGCACAGACCTCTGGATGTGGCAGCTCCTTCATGCAACCTCCAGCACTCACACCACCAAATTAACCTAGCTACAAAGAGCTGGGATTCCTAATCACCATGCCAACAAAAATGCAATCCCAGAGAAGCCAGTTTGCCTATCCTGGGCCTGGATTCTGCTTGCTGGAGTTGGGGAGAGTGAAACACAACTCCTGCATGCCAGTGGTTTCTGCAGGGGCCATTCCTCCCAGAGCACAAGGCACAGGAACAAAGGTAAGAGAAAACCAAAGTGGAATAGACTATTCCTGGGCAATGTTAGTTCTCTATGCCAACATGGGGGATGCTTTCTGAACAGCATGGCCAAGGCTGAGTGTCTCACACTGCCAGGCCTCCTTCCCAGGCACAGCTACCTGTACCTCTGAGACCAGAATGCAAATACAGAGCAGACTCTGCTCTGCTTTAATCCACTGCATTTGGGAACCAATTCCACGGATGTCACTGCAGAAACTAACTTCAGACAGGTCTAAGTGAAGGAAGGGACTGGTGGCTTTGGCTCTGCCTTGAAATCCATGGCTTCCTTCCATTTCAGGTGGATGGAATAAGTCTAGGACTGGGTGATGCTGTGGAGGTCCCAGACTAGCATGAAATGCAGCTGCACAGCTCTAGTCTTGCAGCTGTGCTAATAAAATAGTGCACAGCCTGACTCTGCATCAGGCAGAAGAGGAGAACTGAGCTGTGAGAGCACTCAGCTACTCTCTGGGTGTGTGTGACTCTGCTAGCTTCCCCCCACAGCCTTCTCTTTTCTTTCCCTTCTCCCAAACCTTCAGATTTATCCCTTGTGGAAGAAGAGAACCAAGGTCCAGCTCTCTCCTCAGCTTTGAGGGGAACAAAACCCTCACCACATCCCCTTTGGGAGATTCCCCTTCTCTCAGGGACCAGGTTCCTAAATGAAAGGTGCAGTTTTTAAACACACATTTACACTCAGGGGATCCAACCTTCTGCTCTTTTCCTTTGAGCTTGCCTAGGCATGGCATCCCTGCACTCCTGGAAGATGCTGCTGCTGAGCTCTTCTCTGCACTTCACTCCAGAGGCAGCAGACAGCAGCACAGCACCCTGAGCCCCTCTGCCCTTACAGAGACAATGCCATGCAGTGCTGAGTGTTACCTTGGACCAATCTCCTGTCTTCCACTCGTAGCAGCCTGTGTGATCCTCACACTCCTCCTCATCTCTTGGCCTCGTGGCTGCATCACATTTTCCTTGAGAGTTTGTGCATGTCACTGTCCTCTTCTGGATGCCCTTGCCACAGTCTGCTGAGCACTGCAAAACAACAAAACAACAGCTATGGCTTTGCTCTTACATGGGGCCTGGAAATGCTAACTTCTATCTTGGGGAGACAGCTAAAAGGAAAAGCTGGTTTTATGAACACAGAGGAAAACTGATAAGCTGGAAGATTTTCTCCCAATAATCTAAACCTTTTGCATAGTTAAGAGTAATGTGAAAAGCATCATACCTGCTGCTGAAACACTGCACTGGTGAAAAATGGCAATTCTGAAGATCAACCTGCTTTGAAAAGCAGCAGCTAGCAGTTTGCTGGGATTGGTGTTATGGATGAAAAACCACTAAAGGCCTAGCCACAGGCATCAGCAGGGAGGAAAAAGAGACTTCTCAGCACCAAAAGCATAAGCAAGGGCTCTCTGAAGCTGAGGAAGCAAGAGGCTACTAGAGCTGCTAGATCACTTCTGGAGGAAGACTTGACTGAAACATGGGAGCACTGCAACAAACACTCATGTGAGTGAGCACAGATTATCCACAGAGCTTGCTGTGCCTGGGCACTATGAAGGTCACTTCTAAAGAGCAGAGATACCTGGTCACCATCTCTGCCAAATGCTATTTTACTGGAGAATTTGTCTTGATTTCATTGACTGTACTGGGTGGGAAAAGGACACTGACCTGAAAGAGAATTCCTGCTCTCAAGAACCAGTTCAGCACTAGAGGAACAGAGCTGCTGATGCTGTCCCAGCCATCCTGCTTGCCACTACACCACAGCACAGCTAGCCTCTGCTCTTCATTTTCATGCCACTGCAGTGCTTAAGAGTGAGACATGTTCTTGAAGAGCCACTGGGGACAGGTGGGTGGAAAAATGCTGTGTCCCAGCTGAGATAAAACCTAGCCTCCTCCAGCTTGTCAAGCTCTCCCCTTCAGGGGATCAGCGTGGCAAAGACAGCTGATTTGACACTGGATAAATTGGGAAGAGATGAGCTATTCCGTGAGGTCTTTTGAACAGATTCCAAGCAGCCTCTCCATCCAGGGGGTCTCTGCTGGAAACAAGCATCAGCTTGATAGAAATGACATCAAATGGACAAATCTCAGCATGCCTGTCTAACGGTCTGTGAAACACAACCAGGCCCTTGTGACCTGCTGGCCTTGGGAAGGACATGAGTGACAAGTGTTTATGAGCTGGCAAGCAAGCAGAGATGCCTTTAGATACTTCAGAGCACTACAAAGGCACTTGTTGAGAGTGTGGGAAGCCTTGCACTCCATTCAGTGTGTGCTGCTGATGGCATGGCCTGCTCAGGGCTGTGAGCAGAGCTCTGCTCCTCTCCCCAGGGCACCACACCTGCCAGGAATGAGCCTGCAGCTCCCTAGGGTACCTCACAGGCATGGATTTGCCCCTGCTTGGCTAGGCTTTCTCCAGGGATGGATCATGTTCCTCACTCCTCAGGGCAGCACTCCCTCAGCTCCAACTACAAAGCCCAACAACAGAAAATCTTGTGCAATGGTCCAATTTACTCCAAGTAAATCAAGCTGAAGTGGGAGCATTTTTCACAGGAGGAGAAATCTCTAGGTGGGTTTTACAAGCAAGTCTGGGAAAAACACCGTTTGTTCTTCCCACAAGCTTTCAAGTCCTTCACAGATTAATCCTGCATAGACTTTCCTAGACAAAACAGCATTTGCAAGAGGTTTCCAGCAGATCCTTGGTGGTCACATATAAATCACCCTCTTGAAGAGGTTTTTTCTTTCCTCAAGTCTTCTGTTTTCATGAAGAATTTCTTAACATACAAATGTTGCAGAGATTCTACCACAGAGTAGTCTACAAATCAGTGTGTGCAGCTGAGACTGTTAGCTCTTGTTTCATTAACAAGTTACTTAGACAAAACCCATGAGGTTTTGTAAAGGAGCAGCACAGCTCTGCAGCTCAGACACAGCTCCTTTAGTGGAAGGAAATCGCTATTTTTTTTCTGCTCTAGTTCCCTCACAGTAGAAATATTCACCTTTTGCTGACAGTCTCTATTTTTGTCATTAAAAATGGGCTGAGCAGTGCTTTGTTCAAACCAATCTCAAGTGTTTGGCAGTAACAGAACTTAACTTTTTCCACAAGGGAGATTGCATTGACATTTGCTTTGAAAACACACTGGGGATCAGACATCAGTGTGGTCAACTGTTTTGTGTTGTGTAACCAAAAAGTTCAAAAACATACATGAGAAAATGGGTTTATAAAATGATCCACTACTGTGATATTTACTCCACAACATCAGATTAAAATGTTAAGGATTAAAGTGATTACCACTGGAGAAAGTCCTAGTTAGGAGAAGTGTTCAAGCTGACAGAGCATCCAACGTGTCCTGGAGTCACCTGTGCTGCCCAACAGAGCAAGAGCCAATTGCAAATCACAGGCATGGCAAAAAGGGAAAGTAAACCAAAGGTCTTCTGTAACTTGATTTACTCCATTCCATAAAAAGGACAGAGAAGTACCTGGGGTTGTTAAGAAAAGACCCAAGGAAAAATTCCTCATGTAAAACAGGACTAGGATCTTCTCAGCATTCAGATGAGCCTGACAGCTACAAGATCCAAAGGCACATGGAGATGCCATCAGGAGGAACAGCCAAAGTTGCCCTGTCTTACTGCTGGCCACCCACTGTAGCACAATCCCAGCTCATCCTGCTGCCAAGGAGAACACAGTGTCCAGAGCCCAGACCATTCCTATCTGAAATGCATTTATAATACCTGAGAACAATGTCTAAACTCTGCAGCTACAATGGAGATGCACCTTTTACATGAAGGATAGCCAGCTTTTCCATGCTCCTGGAATTACACAGAAGGAGGCTGGGTAAGATCCAAAGACTGTACACTCTCTGTAACATGTAGATGCTTGAGAAATCTGCTGTTTGGTTCAGAAACAGGCCAGAAGCCCTGGGGGGGTTCCTATGCTTGTGGCCTCAGGTCAGTGAGATGTTCTTCCTTGCAGGTCAGTTTTCAGATGGAAAGAAACAGATACTCTGGTATCTAAAACCTGCCTCCATCCCTCATCTGGTGTGGAACACAAACCTCAGCTCCACCCTGATCATCTCAACAGTGACAGTGCCTCAACACTGACCATGAGAACATGCTGAATATTAACCACTTAACTGCATCAGGAGGAGTTTATCCAGAACTGTGTGCACTCTGGCTCCTTTCTCAACTCCAGTTCCTACCTTTGACCACTCTGATGCTTCCCAGATGGAGAGGCAGTCCCTTCCCTCACAGCTCTGCACTGCTGTGGGTTTGTTGCCCAGGCAGTAGAGGTCTCTGGTGTTGACATAGGTGCCATTCTGCAGCTGATAGACACAGGTCACCTCCCTGTGCTGCACACCTTTCTCACAGGTCGCAGAGCAGGGGCTCCAATGGCCAGTCACCCACCTGGGAAGAAGCCAGAGAAGGAACATTAGAAAACTGGTGGGATAAAACATTGTGCTTCACTTAGAAACAGTGAGAAATGGACAAACTCCCCAGATCCTTCCATGGTGTTGTGTCACCATCAGGCTGAGATCACCTCATCCCCTTTGGGAGCTGAAGGGTGTCAAGCAGAAAAGCATCTGTATGGAAGTGCACATCCACTCCTGTGTCCATGCAAGACAGAAACAAACTCTCCCTAGCTCCCTTGAACCCCCAGCCTCTCCAACAGGGCTGCACTTCCCCATGACTTGTCTGCAGAGCACTCCATCCCAACAGCATCACCAGTGCTCCATCTGCATGCTCCTTCTGGCCAGTGGAGCTGTGCAGAGAGCCTGTACTTGCTGTGTCCAAAGTGGGATGGATCCACAGGCAGAGCCCCAGCCCCACACCCAGGGCCAGTCAGCTTCTCCAGCCCTGCATGCTATGACCTCAAAGGCTACAACTCCTCTACACCCCAGACCATGCAAAGAAATCTCCTGCCTCATTTCTAGCTCCCTCCCTCACAGCCTCTGGGGAGATTGCACTGTTCACAGTTGGGCTTTCCAGCATGGTTACCTGGAATCTCTGTTGGAATTCATGGCATTGAAGGCCTCACACATGGAGAATAACTGGCCAGGTTCACTCTTACAAAATCAATCTGAATTGCATTGACCTAGCAAGGCTCCAGAAGCACTTTAAAGACAAGCTTTTGCCCACAATGCCATTCCAAAGCTGCTGTAGCTCACAAAGATGTGTCCTAAGCCAGCCTGGATGGGGGTGGCTGTTTCCCTACAGCCAGCATCCTCTGAGCTTTGTAAGCACATTTCAGCTGCCATTTCCTTCCCCTTTGATTCAAGTGTGCTGGGAACAAAGACATGGCCTTTTGTTGCTGTTGTTTGCTTTGTTATGTCTTTAAAGTCTGTCTGGCAAACACCCAGCAGAATGTTCTGAGGTGTCTGGGCTCCTCCACTGCTGCTGGGAGCAGTCCCTGCCTGGGCAATGAGGCAACCTCAGCCTGCTGCTGCCTTGCAGCTCAGGGCAAGGCTAACTGAAAGGCTCCCAGGGCCTCCAGCACTGTGCTTAGAGCTGGCCTAAAGGCACCAAAGAAACTGTCTGAGAAGAATCTGCATGAGGAGCTATGTGAGGAGGAGTGGGTTTTTTCCTAAAGGCAGGCAGCATCCATCTTTATGCTTCCTGCCACCTGCCAGGGAGGAAGATCTCCTCTGTAATTACAGGCATTCCAGGATGGTGAGGGACTGGAACAAGAGCTGTGCAGGGGCTCTCAGGCCTTTCTCACCAGGTAATTGACCTCCTAGCCTGGTATTTAGGACTGTCACTTAGATTAGTATCCTTACAGCATTGATCTTTTACTTGTCACCCAATCCTGGGGTTTCTGTTATGACAAGTGGCTCCAATAAGGCTTCTCAAAGGCCAGTCTGCTCAGACACACCACTTCATTTTGCTGAAGGATGCTCTAGCCCAGGCAGAGCACCACACATGCCTCCTGATAAACCACATGGCTTTTGAAGGTGCTGCAGAACCTCTCCCAAATGAATCAAACATTCCTGAGCAGGGCAAAAACCAGCACAATCTGCAGAGAAATCTTCCCTTGGTGGAAGTGTCACGAGTTCTCTTGCCAAATGTGCTGAGTGATGCCCTGGTGGGACAGCACTGCTGCCTGTGCTGACAGTGAAGGCAGCAGGCACTTGGCTTGAGGAGGCTGTCTTTTGTGGAGCCCTGCTCAGGTGGTTCTGTGCATTACAGCACTTGACCCACCTGTGAATTTCCACTGGCTAAACCAACTGACAAGACACCAGACAGGAGCTCTGGTGCATCTCTGTGGCTGACTGCTTGGTATTTTGCTTATGGAATGGGAAAATGCCATCTGGGTAACTGAATCCTAGAGCTGAAAGACTGACAAAAATAGCCTTGAAGTGCAGAAATGAGTGTTGATGACAGTTAACAGCCAGGCTCCCTTGCTATCAGCTGGGCTCTGCCCTGTCAGAGGCAGTGTGGAGGCAGTTATCTGGCTGAAAGAAGGCATGGAGGAGGAGAGAGTGACCCTGCTTGAGGAGCTGAAGGGGAGGCCCAGGGCTGGGCATGGCTTCTGTTCAGGCTCCACTCAGCCAGGGCTCCCTCCAGCACTGCACTCTTGCTGTGATCTACAGCCACTGGCAAAGGAAGAAGGGAGAGGGACTGAAAGCAAAGGAGAAAGATAAACATGCCTTCTTGGCAGAGGCTGTGAGCTTGCACTGAGGATGGGCAGCACGTGGCATGCCAGCTATTTCCAAGATTCCTTCAGAAGGAAGGATATGATTTTCCTTTCAGGAAGGAAAATTCCTTTTCAAAAACATTTTCTTGTTGTTGTTGCCCTTGTGGAGGAGAGAAAGCACTTAGTTTCTACCCTGCCCAGCAGGTCTTCTGTCAGTGGCATCTGTATGGCCAGCTTCCATTCCTGTCTGAGCCTGATGGGTACAAATCAAGTTTGGGTCTCCTGTAAGGATCTCTGACACCTCACAGCCTGCTCCATCCTACTTGGGACAACTGCTGCCAACATGGAATCACAGTGCTTGGACATGAAAGGCTACTGTCATGTGGTGAGTTTAGTTTCCCATCCAAGAGACAAGTGACAGATGAAATATTTCTACAATAACAGGGTCAGTAAAGCAGGCTGTTTTCAAAGGCACCAAGGGGATGATCACTTTGGCCACAAAGCTTCACCCTCTGCTTGGTTCAATGGCTTTTAAATTGATGTGGCACAGCAGACAAATGCTCCATGCAGCACTGGCACTGCCCTGACCTCCCCTCCCAGCTCCCAGAGCCCCTCACAGGCAGCTGAAAGCATTGCTGGAATGCCTGGCAGACACAGAACCACTGCACTGTATTCCACACGAGCCAAGAGGAAAGACAAGGCATTTATAGGTAAAGGGATTAACCAGAATTCCTGCCAGTTTCACATTTGGTAAAGGAATGTGCAGCAAGACATTAGCACAATTAGTATCTGCAAGCAACACACACACAGATGTGATGCCCAAGTAGTTTCACATTATGGCTACTATTAAACTACACTACAGACAGGTTCCCTCTCTGCACTGTCACTGCACCTTTGCAACACACTTGGATGGGCTAAAGAACAAGACTTATGCTTCATTTGTAGATAACTAAGTATTTTACTTATGACAACACAAAGAATAACTCCAGTGTTCTAGCTGACAGCACCAAGCTAGCTCAGTATTATTAACTAAGCCAGTTAACTGTTGCACACTAAACCCTGTGTATATCACAGAGAGCAATCTGGCTTCCAGTCGTGTCTGAAGCCTGTAAAGTGATCTTGGGGATTGCCTGACACCACAGCTCCTCTCAGTTTGCTCTCTCCCTGCCAGGTTATAACCTGCCTGCTGTTGGGCCATGGCAGTGCTCTAGCTGAGGCCCTGCAGAGCCTCTCATTTTTTCAGCAAGCACTGATTTATGTGACAAACCCACTCATCTTTCCCATAGCCACAGGGAATGGCTTTGTCCAGGGTGTTGTTCTTTGTAATCTCAGCTCTACACAAGACTCAACAGCTAGATGATCTCTGCTGGTGGGTACATTTAGGAAGAAAGCAATGAGCTTTTAAGCACAGATCTTTTTAACCCAGTCAGTGCCTGTCTTTCTAGCTAAAAATTGTTTTCCTACAGCCTCAGAAAGCTGGAATGGGCAGGCCATGCAATCTGAGAGAGCTGTTTTCATCTTTGTCTTCTGAGTCTTCCTCAACCTCTGACCTCTCAGTATCTCTGCTGAGGAGCTGGGAGTTCTCCTTCTAATCTGCTTCAGCAACACTCCCCTGGCAAGCCCCTGGAGCAAAGCTGAAATAGCTCTTAGAGGTTCACTTCATCATTTGATCTTCCTATGGTCTGGATTAGGCATTAAGCTTGAATTACCCACCCTACTTGCCTCAGACTCCCACATTTTCTAGGGGAAACCCCCTGCCTGCAGCACTCTGTCTGTGAGCCCAGGGGGGCTGCATGTCTGCAAATGAAGACTTGGAGCTAAGGGAAAATGCTGTGACGATGAGATGGGTCAAGGCTGAAGGATGAGGTGGAGAGCTGCAAGCAAAAGACCTGAAGTCACTTTGCAGAGATTTGTAGCCTCTTGTATCTAAAGCCATGGCATGTTCTAGGCTAAAGACTGCAGCCCATTCATTTTCACCTGGTTATTCCTATCCCAAGCCCTGCAGAAGCCTGCAGGTTGATTCTGTTCCACTAGCCAAACATCCAGGCCTCAGTCACACTCACTGGCTACAGGGATTGTGTTACTGTTGTTCTCTCCTCACTGCTACAGGGACATTCATTTCCCTCCTTTCACAGTAACAGCTTGGATGGGACCAAACCTACAGGAGCAGGAACACCATTTTTTCTGCTTTTATTAAAGCTGTTTATTTGGAACTGGCTCTTAACTACACCTACTTAAGAGCCTGTACTGCTGCTGAATAAATATCAGAGTAAATCTGCTGCTAAACACGACACAGGTAGTCTGAAAAAGCACTTGTGACAGGAACTATCCTAAAGCAGTGTCATCTGAGGGTTCTGTTAGACTTCCCTGCACACCTTTTGGGCTAACTTACACTGTTGCACTGACCTACAGGGGAGGCTAACCCCATGGCTAGTTAGCACTGGTGGGTTTTAGCACCACTTTGGGATGCAGACCAATGTTGCAGCCACTTTTTGTGTTCTGAGGCAGCTGGATGGAAGAGTGGCTCCCCTGGCATGAGGCAGAACTCAGTGGGGCCAGCATTTCCCTGGGGGTAATTCTAGCAAGGAGAAAGGAAAAGGCTTCTGAGAATCAGGTGGAATGGACAGTAAGGGATTTTTTGCTTCCAGCTACCAGAGCAGGTTAGAGTTGAGTGTGCAGAGGCAAGAGAGCACTGCTTACAACAGGCCTGAGGATTTCCACCCAATACACACCTCTCTCTCTCCTGAGCCTCCCTGCTCTGCTGGGCTCCCAAGGGCCAGGTGACTCTTGCCTTTGGGAGCAGCTTGTGCCACACCCAGGCACTGCAAGTTGGGTTTGGGGGGAAGAGAGTAGAAGGAATCTCGTAGAATAATACAGCTGCTGATGCTGAAAGTAGGACTCCAAGAGTAACATTCCTGTCTGATTGCCTTTATAAACAGTGCTCAGTAATTTTCCAGTACAGTAGTCATTCTGCTAACAGACTTGCCAACTTTCACTCACACAGGTTTCTTTTTTTTCTCTAGTGATTATCCTTTTGACAGCTTTATTTTTTTTCTCATTTCCCACCAATTATAAGATCAGCCCTAGGAGAATGTTCAGTCATTGACAGGCACCTTGGGAAGTTCTCTTCTAAATGGAAGGCATTGTATTCCCCCTCCTCCCTGCCCTACATGGAGCAGATCATTCCTCCTGGAGGATGCAGTGTGGCAAGGTGTAAGTGTCCCTGCTGGCTGCACTAAGGCACAGAGTGTGAGCACTCCCAGAGCCCTTTGGCAGTCAGTTCCTCCTCCCCTGATCCATGGCTGGGGGATCTTTGGTGGGGCAGCTGCTTCCAGCTCCATTCCCTACCTCTCAAGGAAGGCAGTGCCATTTCTGCAGCTCACAGCACAGGATGCCAACAGGGTGAGGAGCAGTACAGTAGGCAGCAGCAGGGCTGAATTTCACCATTAAATATTTTGCTAGATTATCCTGCTAATCCTTCTCTGTGGGTAAGGCTGCACTTGGCCTGAAGAGCCTCAAAGCAAAGCAGCACAGATCATTTAACACTTTCAAACAAGGCAATGTTCAACCCCCAGGTTGTTCAGTCAAACATTATAATGGGGAAAACTGTGCTGTAAGGCAGCCTGGCTGTTTACACCAAAGCCAGCAGACCTGTCTCATGACTCCACGTCAAAACTAACAACAAATTAACTTCAGCTCTAGCAAGACCTCTTGAATTATTTGATGTCAATGCATGCAGCAGTAGCCAACAAGCCCTCCTCATTCTGCTCTCTCTCTGTTCCAAGCCTTCTCTTCCAGAATTGCCTCACTGAGTTGCTGGATCTGCTTGAAAATGTTTTCCAGTAGCTAACTCACTCCTGATTAGTGAGGAACTGCCTACAACCTGGACCACCCCTGGGGTTGTCCCCTTCTAGGGGATGGTGACATCCAGACGTGCCCACAGCACTCCCAAAGGTGCCTAGAAGCTTCTCAGCCTTCCTGCCCCACGACAGCTGCCTTGTGCTGCTGCAGGACCTGCCCACGAGCTGCTGCAGCTGCCCAGGCTGCAGAGGAGCAGCCAGCAGGGAGCAGCATTGCCTGCTCAGCTCTGTCCTGCACGGTGGCCAGCACACTGCTGGCAAATGCATTAAACTGATTCCAGAGAGCCCAGCTCCACTTTTGGGAAGGACTTCAAAATGAGCTCTTACGTGGTGCCTCCTTGGAGCAGAGGGTGCTAACATTACTAGTTATGCCAGATTTCCAGGCTAAAATGATTTGAAACCCTCTCCATGGCTGCTCCTGCTTTTTCTGTTCATGTAACCAAACCCAAACCACACCAAAGGAGATGTTTCCCAGCACAAGGCACAGAAGAGGTTTTGAACTCCTTGTCACTGAAGCTCAGGGAAGAGAAACATTGGTACAGGCTCCAGAAGAGTCTGACTCCATTCATGAGTGGACATACCCATTTGGATCCCTTAAGTGCCTAGCTCAGTCCCTTCAGCCAACAGACACTGCCAACATGCCCCTCCAGTTCAGCACAACTTCCACACAGCCCTGCAAGCACTTGGCTAACATTCCCAAGGAGTTCTCCATCACACTGCTCCCCCCCAGGTTCTACTCATAGAATCACAGAACAGTTCCAGCTGGAAGAGACCTTGGAGATCATGAGTGCAGCCTTTGTCCTAGCCCTAGCAACGTGCTAAATGATGCCTCCCAATGCAACATCCACCTGGCTCTTAAACCCCTCCAGGGATGGGGACTCAACTCTCTGCAAGACAAAACCAATTCCCAACAGCTCTGCTCCCCCCCCTCCCGTGATGCTAACACAGACAGACATGGGGCAAACAGCAGACTCAGGCAGACACAGTGGTTTCTGCATCCCTGCACTGCTCACAGAGCACTGCCCCAGGGCTGTGGTGAAGGCTGAAGGGACAGGTGCTCTCTCACACAGCAACGGTCACACAGAGAAGCACCAGGAGCTTCAAGCAGACTAGGAATCCCAGCACTGGGCACTGTCAGCCATTCCCCTGCATACTGAGCACCATGCTTGGGGCAGGGGGGAGAGCTGCTGAGCCAGCTAGGGCCTGGATGACTCTCCTAACTGGCTTCACTTCTTCCCCAGGAGGCATCAGTGCAGTGTGTGAGCCCTTGGAGAGCACTGGGGTTCCAGTCTATGGATGGAAAAGGGACAGAGGAAGAGAAGAAAGAAAGAAGTGATCTCTGTAACCACAGACCTGAGCTCAGCAGCCTGCCAGTTTTTAGAGTGGATTTGGAGGGAATCAATCATCAAGGGCACAGTGGTAAATGGATGCAACACAGGTTTCCTCCAGGCAGAACTCATTGGTTACAACCATTTCTGCTTTCTCCCAGACAAAGGAAATGTGGTAGATCTAATCTATTTGGTTATAGGTAAAGAATTCCTTCTGCTGCACTGGAAATACTTCTGCAGGCTGGAGAAACTGGTGCTGTGCTGGGAAAGATGGAGAGCTGGTCCCAGTGTGGTGCTGTAAAGGTGTATCAGGCATGAGGGGAATTCCCACTGGTGAATTCCAGTGGACCTCCTGAATGATCTGTGCTGCATTTGATCTAATTGCAAATGTTCATTAATGACCTTGGCACAAAAAGAAGAAAACTGCTGAAACATTGGGGGAAATGCTGACAGTGCAAAGTCCAGCAGCATTGTCAGTGCCACAGAGGATTAGGATGTCACAGCAGAAGAACTGCATGACCTTGAGCACTGCAATAACAGAGAGAGGATGGAAATGAATAGCATGCACTGCAAGGTTGTGTGCCTAGGGACTCCTAACAAGCATTTCCACATTAAAGTAGGATTCCTGCATTGAAACAAACGAGCAGTGAAACATCTAGAATGACTCTGAGCCACAAAGTTGATGCAGCCATGAAAGAAACAAAGCACATCCCAGAAAAGCTGCTGCCAGAGAAGATAGGAGAGCATAACTGCAGCTGGGTAAGGGCTAGACTGGGTAAGACTGGGATTCTCCATGCAGCTCTGGTCATCCATCCACTCAAATGATGAATTTAAGGGATGTAAATTAGAGCACTAGTGGAGAAAGGGAATGTAGAATTGATGCAGCCTCTAATTCAGTAAGTTCAAGAAAAGGAATGGCTTTAGCCCTGAAAAATGCTGGAAGGAGGAGAAACACTGGTTTGCTGTATCATATGGCAATTAGCCCAAGGCAAAGAGCTGGGGAGGGAAAACACTGTGCAAGCAAAGGAACAGAGCTAATGCAAGAGAAAATGGCTGAAAAACAACAGGACTAATTAAGGCTGGAATGAAGATCCTGTCCCACCTGAACAGCCTGGGAGTGAAGGAAGCACGAGCACTCCGTGGCAAGAGTCTAGGACACACTGCTGCTGGTCAGAGAAAACTAAGCCCTGGGACTCAGGAGATACTTTCAAGTCCTGAACAGGGAAAACAAGGGCTCAGCTCTCCTGTGGTTTCCTGTAGATGGAGGCAGGGATTTCTGGCTTTTGCACACCAAACATCCAGCAGGTCCCTGGAAGAACCCAAGCTCTCTTCAAGCTGAGTAGCCCAAGAGGAGGCCAAGGAGCAGTGTGCTCACAGGCCATGAGAAGGCTAGCAGTTGGGCAATTTCGGGTGCTTTGGGTTCTTCTGCTGCATGAGAGGGGAGCAGTTTGCTCTTGCCAGCCCCAGCCATGCTCAAGTGTGTGGCCACTGGCCGACCTGTGTTTTCAGTCATAACAGCTGATGGGATCTGGGATTGCTGAGGCTGGTGCCAAGCTGAGAGCTGGGCTTGCCTGGATGTTTGGGTTGGTGCTCAGTGTGCTGGAAACAACCCCTACACACCACATGCAGGAATCCAGATTCCATCTGGTTACAGCAGGCTTTGGTAAAAAATAGCTAAAGAGCTAGGCAAAGGATTAGAATAAAGAGGTGCTAATAGGGTGCAGTTGGGAGAGGAGAGGAAGCTGTAAAGAATTTAATGGAAAAAGAGGGTCAAGGAACATAAAAAAGAAAATAGAAAGAAAAAGAGGCATTTTTTTAAAAGGTGAAAGAGTAACAATAATAAAGAATGAAAGATTCTTTTCTTTTTGCCAGTTTCAACAAAAGCCTACAGAAAATTCTCTTCTCTGACGTTTGATTTTACAGCATGTCAGTGGGTCCAGTCCTTTGCTCAGTCCTGCTGTGGGGTTTTCAGCTGCTGGGTTGCAGTTGCAGAGCTCTACTCTTCTCCTTGGCCTCAAGAAACTACTGTCCCTGCCCTACATGATTTGGCTCTCCCAGGAGGTGGCTGGAGTTCAAAGGGATGTGTAATTTGCAAAGCACTTTGGGGTGGTGCTGGAAGACAGACACTGTTATTAGTATCAGACTCTTTTTTCCCCTCCAGTTTATAGATATATTATGTGGGTTATTATGTTTTGATTTTTGTGTTCTCAACAGCAACAGCCTCCTCCTCTTCCTCAGTTTATACAACATGATCTCACCCTAGCCCAAAGAGTCTGCAATCCAGGCTGCACATGGGTTGAGAGAGGAAGCAAAGGGACAGTGGCAGACAGTGACTGAAGTCACACAGCACATCCAGAAGAGAAGCAGAGAGGGAGCCTCCTCTGACCCAGCCTGTGCTGGCCATAAGATCCTTTCTCAGAGACAACAAAAAGGTGATGCTCTTCATTTCTGAGCAGAAGTGTAAATGTAGTTGCAAACACACAACGCACAGCAGGTCTCCTACAGAAAGAAAAGCATTGTTCCTCCTTCTGAACTCAGGTAAAGGGCTTAGGTGGAAGTGGGAATGGGAAAGGACCTCATTGTAACAAGACACTACAATAATTTTCCTTGAGACCCTAAAACAAATTCAGGGGCTCATAAAACAAGCATTGACATGCTGAAAGAGAATGGTTTCTTTAAGATGTTCTTGGTCAGAGAATATGCTAAGCATGCATTTCTAATAGCTGGGTGGGCAAAGGCAAGTGGAAAGCTACATTCTACAGAGGCACAGAGAATGTGCTTCTGCAGAGGTTTCCAGCTCAAAGCATGTTAAGTGTGAAAGTGCAGGCTACAGGGAGGGAGGGAAGGAGGTCTAGGAGATCACCAGCAAGCATTCTGTGGCCTTTCTGGGCACTAAGCTCCATTGGGGGTTTGCTGTCCCTGCTCTGGAGAACATGGACCAAGGAGAGTGTCACTGTGACAGTGCTAGTTGCTGCTGGGGACAAGTGTGTTTCAGACATTGTTGCCATGTTGCCCAGGTGGAGGCTTTGGCAGCAGGCACTCTGGGAAGCAGAAGGCCCCTGGGCTGGCTCCTGCTGAGCTCCTTACCTGGACTGGCAGGGGTGGCTGTTGCACTTCCTGACCTGGGGCTCGGGCCGGTTGGCTCGCTGGCACTCGCTCTCATTCACCACTGTCATGGTCTTGTTGATGATCCTAGTGCAGGACACCACGGTTTTCCTTTCCCCTACAGGGCAAGGGAAACAACCGTGCCTGAGAACAAAGCCATCTCAACTCATTAACCAACCCCAAAAGCCTGGAGCTCCCTGCTAGCTCTGCAGGATGAACTCTACACAGCCCTCCCACTCTGTAAGCAATATTACTGCCCACTTGTGTCTTGTCTTTGTCCAGGCCTGGGTTGGTTGTTAGTGTTGTTTTTTTTCAGAGACCCTACCAAACTTTCCCCAGCACTTGTGAAGTTGCCTGCTTCACAGAACCAACACCTTGGCCTTTCTCCTTCTAGTGTTTCATGTGGAAAAGATCTCGAAAACAATTTGCTTTCATTTCTGGTTCCTCCTCCCCATGGAGCTGTGCCCTGTGATCACCTAGGACAGGTATCAGCTCTGGAAGCTGAAGCCACACAACCACCCAAGCCCTTGGGGACTAATGAGGACAGGACAGCTGCCTGCTGCTGCTCTGCATTCAGGAGCAGTCAGGCTCAACAGCAGTGGCTGGGTTCAAGCGCTGAACTGGGCTTGTCCATGCTTCACACATGAGTGAAGATGAGCACCTTCTGTCACAGGACAAACAGCTGGCTCTGCTGCTGAAGACAGGCTGGCCAGAATGCATGCAAATGATCCATTTTCCTCAGGGAAAGATCTGATTCTTCCAGCAGTAAACATTCAGTGGCCAGTGGCTGACAAAGCAGTCTCTGGTTTCACAGGCATCAATCCCCCCAGGCTTTCAGCAGGTCCCTCTCAGCACATCCCAGGGATCATCTCCAAAGTGAGCTCTGCAGTGTGCTCTTGTGCTCCCAGGCAGTCTACCCCACATGACGCAATCTGCAGGAGTCACCCCAGCAGCACTGCCCCTGCTCCATCCCTGGGGAAGGAAGTGTCTCTCAGGGAGCATGCCTGAACACCTGGGAAAGCTCTGCTCCAGGAATGTGGTACAGGCTTGAGATATGGAGCTGCACAGAGTGCCTGGAGCCATCTGTGGAGCTCTGAGCCAGGTGCAGGTCCATCTGATGGTAATGAGCCAACAAAGCAGTGTCCCTGCCAAACTGCTGGGTGAAAATTAGCTGTGGGGCTGGGGATGAGAGCTGGGAGAGCTGCTGAGAATGAGCTGTCACTGGAGTTCATCATGGCAACATCCACTCCCACGGGCAGCTTCCTTCATGCCTTGGCCACCCCTCTGCAGGCACCTCTCTAAGGGCTGGGCTCTGCAAACACCACACAGCAAGCTTCCCAAGGCTCTCACCTCCTCCACACTGCACGCTGCACCCTTCCCAGCCACTGTGGGTCCAGATGTACAAGGAATCCTGTGGCTTTTCTGGCTCACTTCTGTTTTCAGCAGTGTAGTTTACAGGAATGGTGTATTCGTAATGGATTCCGTAATTCTGGTCATGGAACAACAGCACCTGGTTCAGCAGGAGAAGGAAAGCTGTTACAGCACCCTGTGTACTGGAGAAAGTCATGCTGGAGAGGCTGGCTGGGGCCAATAGCTCTGACATAGAAGGACCTCAGGAAAGGCAACCCAGTCTTGCTCTGGAAACCTGGAATGAGAGTGGTGCTGGTGAAGTAGGGAACAAGGACTGCTTATGGCTTGTGAACATCTCCAACAGTCATGCACATGTCTAAACCTAGAACTTGGTGCCTAGAACTTGTGTCAGGAAGAGAGAGCCAGGCTCTGCTCAATGGCATCCAATGGTAGGACAAGAGGGAATGGGAGCAAGTTGGAGCACAGGAGGTTTAGTATTAACCTGAGGCAGAACTTGTTTGCAGTGCAGGTGCCAGAGCACTGGCCCAGGCTGCCCAGGAGCCTGTGGAGTCTCCTTGTCTGGAGCCATTGCAGAGCTGCCTGGACACATTGCTGTGTGAGCTGGTCTAGGTGCTCCTGCTCTGGCAGGGGGGTTGCACTAGATGATCTTTCTAGGGCCCTGCCAACCCCTGACATACTGGGATACTGGGATAACTTTGTTCAAGCCTCAGGTATGATCAGCATGCCACTGGCTATCTAAAGAGAAATAGTCAACAGGAGGCATGAAACCAGCAGTTCTCATACAGCAACTCTCTGAATGAGCAGTTGGAGCGCAGTCACTCCTCACACCTGTCCTGCAAGCCTCATACAGACACTCAGGCTCATGGCTGGGGACTGCTGTAGGCCATGGGGAAGTTAACTCTGTGCTGGTGATGGATCCTGGGCCTAGGGAGCCTGCTCCCTGGCCCCTGCCTGAGCAGAGCCCCTTCCAGCCTCAGCCCTTCTGTCAGTCTGGCAGCTGCAGCACTGCAAAAGTTTACTGTCACATCTGAAGGAACAAGGTGATTCTCCTCAAACAAAACCAACTCATGCAAAACCAAGTCCCATGGCTCCTGGCAAACATGGCACTCAAAAGTGAGTGTGGCTGTTCCTGCTGCCCAGCTGTAGGAGCAGGATTTGATCCTCAGAAACCTGAGGATGACATGCAAGAGCCTTCATCATACAACTACTGGCAACACTGTTGTTTTCATACCCTGTCTATTGCTAGAGGAAGGTGAAAGCTGCTTCCAACAGCAGGCTGGTTATTTCCTGTGGAGCCACACGGGATGTCTCTAGTGTTACTACTCCAAAATTCACTATCAGTAAAGACAAAGGAACAGAGAAAAGGCTGATTTTTTTCCCCAAAGGCAGAAGACAGTTCTGGTCCTGGTTTGATTTCTCTTAGACAGGTGAATTCTGCTGGGTCTTGTCACTCACTGAGCTAGGAGCAGCAGCACCTTCTCCCATCAGCTATTTTAAGCAGGGCTAGCCTAAGTGAAGCAAGTAGCTGTCCCATCCAAAAAAGCCAACTTGCAAATGCTCTTTTCTCCCAACAGTAACTGTTTCCCATTCAGATCTGCAGAGATCACTCCTGCTTAACCAAGACTCTCACTAGAAGTGTCCTAAGCTCATTTAGCCAAAGCAGTAAGTGCCCTGGGCTCCAGCCTGCCCCACTGCCATGTGAGCTCTGTGGGGCTGCACAAGCTCAGCCCCAGCATTGCTCTGCACACTGCAGAGCCCTGGGCACAGAGATAAGGTTTTGCTTCAGCTCCAGAGGGAGCCTCCCTACCAGCACTGGATGCCAAGGCTGAAGCTAGCTAGCCAGTCACCATTCCTGGTTCAAAGATGACTTTTCTTGTTTAAACACCATTTGAAATCCCAGGCAGGCCGAGGCAGAGAACTCCAGCCCTGCTCTGGCTTTGCTGAAGTGCAGGAGATAGAACAGCTTGTTCTGCAGAACTGATCAATCAGTCTTGTCTCAAGCATCTTTCTGCTCTGCGAGTGTTTGGTTGTCCTCTGTTGCCAAGAGGAGGTCTAGCACAGGCCTAGTTACACAAACATTAATTTCTCCAAGAAATATACTCACAGCAATGCACTTGGAGAAATGCCTCAAGTATTAAAAACCAGCTCCTAAAAAGAAATCCTTATTA
The DNA here is from genome assembly GCA_013396975.1 of Bucco capensis. Lineage (NCBI taxonomy): Eukaryota > Metazoa > Chordata > Aves > Piciformes > Bucconidae > Bucco > Bucco capensis. Next base: position 348,930 of record VWZO01013821.1, on the reverse strand, counting down.
TCTCAAGATGGGTGCAAGAGTAGTCAATCTCAGGGCCCATATGAAACCAATTTCATGCAATTTCATAGCCATCCATAATTGGGGTGTGTGGATGGGTGTGTAATTGGTTTCAAATGCAGGTCACAATGGACTGACTGAAGCTTCTGGCTCCTTGTCAGTCCAGTGTATTCCACCACTGTTTGAACACCAGTTTCCTATTTAGAGGTAACTGGGAGCCATCCTGCCTTTCTTGTGTTGAAAGAATGAAACCCACCAGCCTGTACCAAGGAAAAGATTAATCTCTGATTGGAGGCAAAGGCTTCCTGTCTGCTTTGTTCATGACTGCCAGTCATTTCCAGCCACAGGGGTTGGGAACTTCTACTTTCCTCCTTGTTAATCTTTTTTTTGGGAGGGGGGGAGGTGAAGAAGGAAAATTTCCTCTGCTGCTATCTGCTGAACATGCCAGTGTGTCCCTGGCAGGGATACTGACAGAGAAGCTCAGCATCACTTGTCTGCTGTTAGTGACTTCCTCCTAGGAGTATTTCTGTACCAACAAAGCTCTGCTGATGCTCAAGTTGAGCACATGCTGCCAGCAGATGTGGCTGCAGTCCACCTGCAGCAAGGCACACCCTGCAAGGTTGCAAGAGCTGCCAGAGGAACCCTGTACAGCATCTTCACTAAGGGCCCCTGGGCAACTCCTTTGCCTTCCAGGAGCTCAGGAAGACCTTGGCAGTGCAGGACCCTTGAGGCCTGCTTTCAGGAGGGGAGGCTCATATTAAGGCCAAAGCCAAGCAGATGCTGATTTTTCTGGTGACAAAGGGGCTCCTGCCTACAGCTCCTTTGTGTGGGGAGACTTGAATTACACAGGTGAGACAGGAAGGTGCTGGTGTGCCCAAAGCTGTACCAGTGACCACTTCAGAAGCAGCCTCTTTGAATCCAGCCAAGACAAACCACCTGCTGCTCCTAAGCAGCGTGTGTTAGCACAGAAAGTACTGACAAAGTGGACTATGACTATCATTGGGTGTGTGACAAGCCCAAGCCATTCCTGACCTTTCCAAACTGGGCTGTGAAACGTTGCACAAGGAACAGCAGCAAGCCCCAAGGCTCAGGTGAGGAGAGGGAGAGGCCTCTGGCTGTTAGCAGTGCTTACAGAGAGCCTTCAGTGAAGAGATGGGACAAAAAGCCACAAGGAGAAGAAACAGCACACAGAAAAGTGTAACTGAATAAAAGCATTCCAGGAAACAATGCATACACTGAAATCCTCTCTGTTCCTAGGCAAACCTCACCCCAGGAACTGTAAACCTTTCTGTAGACTTCTCAGCTAGGAACACAGAGAGGAGGCAGGCATTGTGACAGCTGTCTGACAGACAGAAATGCTAAGATGACCATCCCCATGAAGGGCCTGGCCCAGGAGCCACCCCATCAGCCTTTGGGGACTGCACTGGCACTACAGCTCTGTTCTTCTCACCCCTCTGGACTTCTCACTCATGTTCTCATACAGCAGCCCTATGACTGTTCATCAAGTGACAGGCCTGCTTAGCAGGACTGTGTGCAGTATCAGGAAAAACACCTTAAAACACCTAAAATTGAAAAAAATAATCAATATAAAGAAAAGAAGAAACATTTCTGTGTGTCACCAAGTCACTAGGGAGGGTCAAATTCCCATGTATCATCTGCATCTCTGCTGTTAGAGGAACAGTGTATTTAAGAACAGAATACCCTTGGCAGAAGAGGAGAAGCTACTTCAGCCAAGATCCTTTGGTGGCTGAGCAGGTATGTCCATGGAATAAAGGAGATGCCTGGGAACACCCATCCTCTAGAACAGACCTATCACTACAGGAGTATCCTGTACTGGACAGGAGCTTGCTGGGGCACTGCATGCTCTCCTAGAATGGAGCACCATTGCTTTCTAGGTCAGGAGCTGAGTGCCTGCAGCCCCTGCAATGCTGCACAAGGATGCCAAGAGAGGCACCACAGGCTTTACCTTCACACAACTCTGCTGAAGAAGCAAACAATCAACATTCAACTTTCAGCTAGGCTATCAACCCTCTATGTTGCACCACTTAAGAAACACAAAGAAAGGATATGGAGTTACCATCAAGTGCAGTGGTATTTTAGTTGGTCCTTTGGCAGAGATTTTCTCCCACAGCCCCCTTCGCACGTACCGGACAGTGGTGCCTGCGATCTGGAACTCACCAGGAAGCTCAATTTTCCAGTCACTGTTAATGGATCTCTTACTGGAATCTTTTAAAGCTGCAAGGGATCAAAGAGCATGGAGTGAGATGCCAGGGGATTTGTCATTACAACACAGCTGAGCTGCTGCCTGAGCCCACCTGAGCTGCAGGATGCAGTACACCGTGAATGGACACGAGTTTAGAGTAAAATACATTTATAGCTAACTCCTAATGGTTTGAATTTGGCCATTTTCTGTACTTCAGTTGATGGAGGCATTTCTGATCATATTAATATTGCTATTAAGTATCAATAATGTCACCTAAAGTGGTCTGGCTAAGGTTCCACTAGCTGACATGAGTATGTCCTGCTCCCCAAGGCAGTAGTGTTCTCCAGTTCCCAAACACCAAGGTGTTCTCTATGCCACTCCACTGCCAGGGAATTTCAAGGGAAGAAAAATAATAGCACCCAGAAGGAGTTACAAAGGAAACAAAAGGAAGGGAAGGTAACTACCCACTGTCCTTTAAAAAAGTACTGCTAATTAAGGTCTAGATGGCAGAACTCTTCCACCATTTGACCTGTTTCAGGAGCAGATCCAAACCCCACACATCCCCATGTTGAATTCAGTTCCATATACAGCTCTGCTCTTGCACAACTGAAATGGTTCTCTTTGATTTCCAGTGAAGAGGGGTGTCAGCCACCCTGTCCTGTGCCCTCCTACCTGTATCTCTGTCATTCCCTGGTCTATAACTGCTCTGTTTCCCACTCCCTCCCAAAGTCTTGCGTGCTCCTGGCAGCTATGTTCATCCCAGTGCCAAGTTCTGTTCAGGAACTCTGCTGTCTCTCCCAAAGTGTTCTCTGGTCCTGTCAGGCTGCCCAGGGCCTGTAAGTGTCCCATCCTATCACATCAAGCAATCATCAGGAGACCAAGCCATGAAAGCAGAGACAGACTGCAACAAGAGGGAAAGGAAGAGCTGTTTTCTGGCAACAACACACAGCTCACCTTAGAGGGCACTTAGAGAAGGGTCATTGCAACAGAAAACAGAGCTGAGATTTGAAACAAAACAGGGTTTTTTTTGGTCTTTTTACCCAGAAAACTGTGAGCAGGCTTATCCTCAACCACTCTGATCCGGCGAGCACCTGCAGGGATCACAGCTGCTTCAATGTAACCTGTGGCAAGAGAAGAGCAGCTGGATGAGAGCAGGTCCCAGGCAGCCAGGGGCAGCCAGCAGTCATTCAGTATCTCACCAGCAAAACACCAACTCCTGCCCAGCGTGGGCAATGCGTGGGAGACACTTCAGATGAGATCCCTGCCCTGGCAGCCAAGTTCCACTGCTGTGACATGCATCTGACTAACACTTCAGCCTGAGAAGAGGGAGGGAAATGCACCTGTGCTGCTTCCCTGGGGCTTGGGCCTAAGGAGATGTGTTCCCTCTGGCTCAGCCTGGCTCTCCTGCAGCACATGCACCAGGACTGCTGCTGGGCTGATGCACTGTGTCACTGCACAGCACAGAACACACATCTGGCACTTGAAGGTTCCACCAGGTACTCCTGCTTTCCCCTTGGAGAAAAACCCTGCCTGAGGCTGTGATCAGTATCAGAGAGGACTCACCTCCACAAAACACTCCCCTGCTAAAAATAAACAGCAATTAGTGGGACAACTAGGGGGAAAAATTGTTTTCACTTCCACTTTAGCTTTCCACACAACTTCTGGAGGATGTAATGGTAATTGCCTCCTTGCATTGGGCTGCTGAAGAGAATTCCACAGCTCAGATGTCATGCAACAAGAGAGCTGCAAGTTTCTCAAGGACAGACCCCCAGTCACCTCCAGACCCTGCCAGAGGAGAGCATCTGAGCATCTGACAGGGCAGGGGAGTTTTCCCAGTGCCCCATCCTAGTCTGACAGCACTCTCTTGGGTTTCAGCTGTCTGGCCTCTCCATGCTTCCCTTCTGACTAACAGAACCACAGGAAGAATCATGAGGAGCCAGGAGGCAATGGAGCCTGTTTGCCACCTCCAGGGAGCCACGTGGAGTTACAGCCTTGCTCCAGGGGCTGCAAGTGCTGCCTTCAAACTATAAAGCTAAACAACAGTAGGGCCCATTCCAAAGGCCTGGGAGCCAGGCAGAGTTTTCCCACTGGCTTTACTGGGCTCAGAATCAGGCTCCTGTAAATGACACTAATCTCATCACAGCTATGACTTGATTCCCTCTAATTGGCCACCCAGTTTACCTTGCAGTGTATAACTTGACACCTCTCTTGAGTTCTTGCTCTCCCCTTTCTTTCAGATGTTAAGTAGCTTATCCTGTATGTTCTCTCATCCCCTTTTTTGCTTCCAAGGGCTGTGTGAAACTGCTCTGTGTCAGCCCTGCCTTTATGGCAGTTGTGGGCTGGAGAAGGGCTGGCACCAGGAGCAGTGCCTCCTCTAGCACTCAGCCGTGTCTGGGGAGCTCTTGCAGGGACATCTACAGCTGAAGGGCTGTGCTTCTGCTCCACTGATACAGGAGGCCTCAAAGAGGATGCTGACAGCCTCATGCACCTCAAGACTAAGTGATTTTCTCAGCCCTGTGACATGCAGGAAGACAGACAGGGCCTGGGGTCTCTGAGTGTGCATTCCCTGCTCCCTGTGTGAGGCAGCAGAGTGCCCAGCCCCTTTGCTGTGCTGGGAACAAGGCTTGAGCTCTTGTCTCTCCTGAGGTGCAAACTGAGCTGAGCTCCTCTTTCCCTGATCACTGCACCTGAATGGCATTTTCCATCTGAGCCTTCAGCTCAGTTCTTTCTGCACTCTCTCCTCCTTGCTTACCCTGGCTATGTCAGGGACAGCCAGCCATCCCTTGCAGAAGAAGCAGGGAGAGGGCCAGGAGAGCTGCATGCCTGTGCACAGAGGGCAGAGCAGTGGCTCTCCCATCTGCTCCTGCACAGTGCCTTCCACTGGCAACAAACACTGCTGCCAGGGTCAGTTTTGTTAAGGGAATACTGAAACCTCTTCTGAAATCAAAGCAAACAGAGGTTGAATTTTGTTCTCGATGTTGCCAGGAGTTGTTTTTTCATCAGCTGAGATACCAAATTACAGCCAAACCAGAGCCCTTCAGAGATCAACCCCCCTCCCTGCACCCCATGCATCCGTGTAGGAACCCAACCAACACCTACCAGCAGCCAGGAGCACAGAGCCAAGGGCTGACAGGTGACACTCCACCCTGGGACACACCTGTTAGGAAGCCAGCCTGGAACATGCCCAAGGTTCAGGGAACTTCATAGACCTACTGGGGGACTTAGTTATCTTCCCAATCAGCTCGAGGCTGGACACAAAGCTCCACTGAATGCAGAGGAAAGCCAGTCACCAACTGCAGTGGATTCTGGCTCTGTCCCCTGACCTAGCAGCAGCCAGGAGAGTGTCACACTGCTTGAGAGGCTGTGGAGCTGTGCTGGAGGTTCAGCTAGGGGCATACATGCACTCTCATCTCAGCACTGTGCCATCACCATTCAGGAAAGTTGACTTTCATGCTGCTTTTTACAACAGTAAACAGTGGAGAGTAAGCTATTTATAGCACCTTAGTTCTGGAGACTGTTTAGTTTGGGTTTATACCAGTTTCTTCTCCTCATGTAATTTCTAATCCTGATTGATGGCTTTGGGGGTTATATTCACAGCTCCTGGGTAAGAAGACACAGAGTTTGCTAACTCACTGAGCTCGTGTGGCACAAACCTGACTGCTGCCCCTTTCCCCAGGTGTTAGTGAACTGGGAACCACTCTGCAGCTCCATGGATCTGACCTCTCCTTTCAGAGATGAAGCTGAACTCTTGGGCATGTCCCACCTGGAGCATCCTGACACTCTCCTTTGTTATTTCCAGGAAGATTGTGGGAGTTAGTGATCAAATCCCACTGCAAACAGACTAGAAAAGATCCATGCAGATCTGCCCCAGGTACAAACTCAGACTGCTCCCACCCCTCCAGTCCTTAGAGCTAATGGCAGGCTTCTGGTCACAGAACAGCCCTGGTCTCTGGGAGAACTGCCCCAGGAAACACCTCTGTTGTCTTCCAGGCATATTTGATGAAGCAAACTGTAAGTGCAGATTGCCAGAAAGATTATCAAGTGTCAGCTAGTAAGACAGAAAAAGTCTCAGAGCTGGCCCTGAGTCAAGGCCCCAAAGATCTGCTAGGTCTTAGGATAATTGTTTGCAATGCAGAGGTTTGCAGGGCTGGGCTTAAAGCTCTCCTTGAAATGAGAAACTGCTTAAAGACTGATGAGATTTGGCAACTCTCAGGCAGTATTTCTAGTAATTTCACCCATAAATCAGCCTGTTCAGATGAAGCTTTGAAAGTACAAGAGGAGAACTTCATTATTGGATAATTTATGGTGCTGTACACCCCACCTTGGGAACAGTTCCTTTGGCAGGCACCAATCTTTCTGGATAATCTGCATTACATCAGTGTCTCAGGAATGCAAGGCTGCGATTGAAGCAAATCCTAGATACAAATTAGATGGTGTAACTCCTATTAGAAGAGACACCAGAACAAAGAGGTGGCTTTATCATCAAGGAGATTAATATGTGAAGAGTGGCTACTGCATCTTCATTTAAATGCTGGAGACATTTGCAAGAGCAAAGCAGCTCACACAGGAAAATCCATTGTTAGCCATCATTATTATCCCCAGAAAGAGCAGAGAGTTTGGTGTGAACTTCAGAATGTCACTGATCTACTGCAGAACTGTTCTCCTGGTTCACACTGCACTGGAAGATGGATCCTGAGGTAAAGGAGACATGATCCCATGGCTGGAAGCACTGAGCTCTGCACCTTCACATCTTATCCCTGCATATGGATGACACTTAGGTGTGAGAATGTCAACAGAGCTCATCCCAAAAGAGCTTTGACAAATGATGGTAGGGCAGAAGGGAGGAAAGCAGAGTGCCCATGGCCAGCACAGCTTCCCTGAGAGCTTAGGGACAGGTACCAGCTGGGCAGCTCAGTTCCCCCTGGCACCCTCTGCTGAGTGCTAGTTGCTGCAGTGCAAACATGTCCAGGGGACACTACAGGTCCATTTGATTAAGAGCTGGGACAATTCTCCCTTGCTGTAAGCTGGAGAGCAATTCCTCCATTGGCACATGCCCACTTCCAGCCATGGGATAGCTCCTTTGGAAGGAAATCATTTCCCTGGAGAGCCATGGATAGATTTCAAATCTCCTACTATTGCTGTGCAGCTAGTTGCTGGGATTTGTAGCTTGCCTGCTCTGCTTCAAGCCTTGTCAGCCTTGTCAGAGGTAGCCCTAGGGCTCTGCCTCCTCCTCAGCTACATGTGCACTCTACTGACAAAGCCAAGAGTGCCTTGTATTGGCTACAGATGCTCCTAGGCAGCACCACAGCACTGCTGCTCAAAGATGTGCTGGACAAGCAGTGCACACAATCAACAGTCTGCTTTTGCACCATCTTCACAGGAAAAATTGCTGCCAGAGACACTTTTCATTTCCCAACATGATAGTTACCTCCCCTTAACACGTTCTGCCATCAACTACCTGTGCTCCCACTTTTGGATCACAAGCAAAGGGCAGCCAGGAAAATCTTGGCATGGCAGAGAAAAAACAAGGGACAGAGGCAGGTCTCTGAGCATGAGAGAAGTAGTCAGTGATAAATCAGCTCCCCAACAGCCAACAAGCTGTCCTTCACTGCTAGGTCCCCTGCACAGTGGCAAGGAGACAGGAATAGACTCCAGAACAAGTCTGTGTGGGTCTGTGAAACATTAGTTTGTAGAAATAGGTACAGGGCATGCTGCCAGTCCAAAGCAAAGCTCAGTCTAAACAGTGCACTCAGCTGGCCTCCTGAAGACAGCCAGCTGCACTCAAGTGTATGTGATGTTTAGCATCACAAATAAAGGCTTTTGACCTCTTCCCCAAAAGAGAAATGGAATCCACTTCCAGCTGGAGCACAAGTGGCAAGACCTGAACTGCAGGACCTCCTACAAAGCACTCTGAATGTCCCACCATCATGCCCCAGGGTGGCAGAACCTTGCCTGTGATGCTGAGGCTGCAAAAAATAGAAGTAGGCTCAGTTCTTTCGACTTGGTTGATGAAAATTTGGCTCTCTCTCATGTCGACAGGTTTTCTACAAGAAAGGATCTATAGTTGGCATCTTTGTCAAACCAAGCTGAATAGTAAAAGGACTTGAAATTTACCCATGGCTCCTGACACCAACGTCCCCATCTAATCCAATCAGAAGAAGACAGAGAACCAACACCAAAGGATGTCACCAGCACCCACTGCCACTGCAAACAGCATTCCAGGATCTTACACGAGAAACACTTGGGAACAGCCTTGGCCTTGGCCATCACACATGTGGAAACCTTCTTACAATGACTATTGGTTACTGAGGAACAGAAAGGAGTTGGCATGGGTTTAGTGCACTTCACAGGGCTTGACAACAGCATTTGCAATCCCAGGACACACAGGCCCAAGGCTGCAGCCAGGGCAGTCCCATGTGCAGAGCAGCTGGCCCCAAGGCTGCAGCTGCACCTCCCCAAACACACAGCACTCCAAAGCAAGCCCTGTCCTGAGCTTTGGAGCCTGCTGCAGTCATCCCTTGGCACACTTGACTTGGGGTGCTGGCCTTGGCCTGGATCACAGCAGCTCTGTGGGGATTTGCCACTGACCAGATCTTCCAGATGCAAACCCTGACTCTGGCACCACAGCCACGTCATGGATTCTCCTCTGCCCCAGCTTCTGCCAGACTCTTGTACATATTTGCTTAAATGTTCATTTAAAGAGAAAAAGGCACATGTTTTCTGGAGTAAGCTCCTGTTGACTCGTGGTGCCTCAGCCCCAAGGCCAGAGCTCTGCCTCCTGCAGCAGATGCAGTAAGCCAAGGGCCTGGCTCTGCCAAAGCCAGGCTAGGAGACAACCTGAGGGCACTGGGGCTGCCAACCACAAGGGAGCCAAGAAGCTTGTTTTCAGACACCCAAAAGCAGGACAACATGAGCAGTGGACAAGGACAAGCCTGTCACTATTCTTTCCACTCTAGCAGGCCAGAAAGCTCATTAGAAGAGCATGAGTTAAAACAATAAGGTGTAAAGGAGCTTGTTTGGCATAGCAGGAATGTCACAACTACTGCCACCTAAAATTGAATTCCCTTTAAAATGAATCAATCAAAACATCTAATCAATGTTTCTAATTGTAAAAACATTTACCACAGAGATTCTGTGAGGTGGGTGAAGGTGGAGACGTTGCCTTGGCAAAGCAACATTTTGCCAGGGCTGTGCTTCTGAGATGAGCAGCAAAGAACTCTGCAATTCTGTATGCACTGAAAACAAAACTTTTTCTGGATGTTTCCTTCCTCTTGGAATTCCCTCCCCCTGCCTGCCTGGGCTGTATGGTAACAGGTCTCTCAGAAGTGCAATGCAGACACTCTGGAACAATGACTAACTCAAATACCAAGCTGTATGGACATCCATGTTTAAAAAAAAAAGAGGGAACATCTTAATTCTGATCAGCAGCTCTTCTGCTCTACACTGGATCCTGCTGCTGGCAGGGAATCCATAACAATATCCAGAGGGGAGGACCCTTTCATTTAGCTGCGATATCCTGATCAGAACATGAATCATCTGCACCATGCATCATTCCCAGCTCACGAAGAGCTCAAAGATGGTGCCAAAACCAAACTTCCCTCCCGCTGGAAAAGCTACTGTGATTTTGCCTCATTTAAACTCAACAGCAGTGGCAAGCATTCACCATGAGAATCACAATGTATTCTGAATCTCAGGCAGAGGCACCTGGGTGGGCAGCAGACAGAGCAGCACACTGCAGCTGAGTTTTGGCTTGTGTTTCATGCCTGTCTCCTCGAGCAGGTGAGTGCAGTGCTATCCCAGAAGAGGAGCTATGCCTAGCACTCTTGAGCTGTCCTCCAGCAGCTCAGAGCAGCTCCCCTCCTCTGCAGTGCTGCTGAGGGTTACTCACCCATGCCCTTGGTGTGGTTGAAGTCTCCTTTGACCACCTTGCAGGTTTTGCCATCCCCACTGCAGACTCCACAGCGATCCTCTTTGGCAGCTGAGCCAATGATCCCATCGCAGCCAATCCTCTAATGACAACAACCACAGGGCCCCGTTACTTGGTGGGCAAGCTTACAGTATCTCTAAACATTGAGGGCAACACTAAGACAGACACCTGGCTTGAAAACCTGAAGGAGAAGAGAACACTGTGAATCATGGGAATCATGGGAATGCTCACTGGAATGATGCTGAGGTGGTTACTCAGCTCCCTCACTGAGCAGAGCTTCACAAGCACTGCCTATTCCAGATAGCATCACAGATTGCATCCTAACTCACTCTAACTTCCTTCAAACACAACAGATTAAAGCACTATTGCATGCTTGTCCAGCAGCTTGAGCTCAAAGCCCTCCCAGAGAAATGGATCAGTGCTGGGACAGTTAGCTTAGAGAAGAGAAAAATGTGATTTCCTGAAGTGAAAATTCACTCAAGTAAGCAGCATCTTGCTCACACCCAAGTTCAGTGCTGTCACAAGCTGCAGGGTGCTGCTGCTCCCTGGATGAGCTCTGCCTCTGCTGGGCAGTGCCACTCAGCTCTCATCACCCCTGAAAGAAGACCTCAGCAAGCTCCAGGTACCTGCCATGCAGGAGCAGTTCACTGGAAGCAGCTCGGCTTCCCCTCTGGCCCACCTCCACCAGAACACTGCTTACACAACTATGAAGTTCTCCATGTGCTTGCTCAGAAATTCAAATGTAAAAAAACAAACCCCAAACAACTAGCAACTTCACCTAAACCTTTATCTTAAATGGTATTTTTACCACTTTCTACACCCACCTAAGCTTTTCCCCATGAAAATCTGCAGCTCTGCTCCCCCAGAGAGGTATTCCAAGAGCAGGGATAGATCCTCCCGGTAGCAGGAATAATCTTCCTTATTCACAAGCACTGACCAGTTATGATGGTGAACACTGCACACATGTAGATCTTGAGGCTGACAAGACTCACTGTCATGAGTCTGTGTCAGCTGTTTTCTCCATCAGCAATTCACTCTTCAAATGTGAATTTGTGCTGAATGAAGAGCTCTCATGATGCAAGTTACTAGCACAGATTCTACTAGTAAGAAAGAAGTTCAGGCTGTATTTACTGTTGATAAATAGTCTCTTGGCAAAGGAGCCAGCAGGGCTGTCCCTAATAACACTGACTGGAATGAGGCTGCTGGGTCTCTCCCTTCCCTTCCTTCTTCCAGGGAAGCCAGAGGAAAGTTGGAGAGCTATCTTAGGGAACAATCAAAACAACAAACATCTTGAAAAATGGCAATGTTAGCAGCACTTGGGCTGTTTATGTGAGACTGGCTGCATGTAAGCAATGTCATTTGGAGCTGAGCTCAAAGGCTTGCCTTGCTTCAGAAGAGCCTGGCCAGTGCCCCAGGGCAGATGGGGCAGGCTCCCAGGCTGCAGGGACTGTCTGCCTGCAGCACTAGAGACAGCCACGTGCTGGGAGAGGAACACACAGGAGGGGACTGCTGCTCACCAACTACAACAGCAGAAAAGCTGCTGGACAGGAGCTACAGAACAGCCCTGTATGCAATGGGAGTTAAAGGAAGGCAGCAAGAATCATGGAGCTGCTGGCAGTTGCAATTCTCAAGTCTGAACTTCACACCCATGTCCAACAAATAATTTTGGGATATTGAACATGCTTCTGCCCCCAGAACAGAAGGATGTCCCAGCAGTTCTCCTTCCAGGAAAAGAACTATGATTTATGAATGAGGTTGCTGAAAGGCAGCTGGAAATCTCTGCCTGCCTGCCACCCTGCTGAGATACTGGAAAGGCTGCATTTAATTTTAGACTCTAGAGCTATCTTTTATTGTGCTGCATTGTTATTAGCACTCTGTGAGCACACAGAGGAGTAAAGGGAACATAATGAGTGTTGAAGCACACTTAGTCCCAGAGCTGCATGAGGAGTCTGTAGGACTGTAACAGAGGCAGGCACAGCCCTCACAGCCTCTGCATTCACACTGTCCTCTCCCACAGCATGCACAGCACTGCAGGCCAGCAAAGCCTCTCAAAGAAGAAGTGTCGTCCCCCCCCGACACTGGCGTTCAAGACAATCCATTGCCTCCCACATTCCCTAGGTCACCCTGGGACTTGGGAGATCTCTGACACACNATCTTTCTAGGGCCCTTCCAGCCCCTGACATTCTAGGATACTGTGATCCATAAAGCTCCCCAAAGCTAGGCTGGTTTGGCCCTAACTGCCTTGGTGTGGAGGAGCTGGCCTGGCTTCTGCAGCCTTCCCTCCAGTGGCACTCTCTCTATTGCAGTCCAGGCCTTGAGAATCACAGCTCTCAGCACATTTGGGCCAGGAAATGCCTTCTTAAGAAGGAAAATCTTCAAGAGAATAAAGCAGTTCAACGAATCAACAACATGATTTCTTTCATATCCCACTGTAAAGCAGACTAAAAAAGTAGCAAGATACCAGCAAAGTCATCTTTTTTCTGTCACTATGCTCTTTTTTAGGTCTCAGATTCCACTGCTACAGACCCAGAAATGGAAAAGGCAATTACACACCAGGTTTCTGCAGTTCAAACAATCTTTCTGGATTCTGTGCACATCCACTAAATCATTTATCAAACTGCACTGCTCAGCCAAGTTGTTGTATGGAGATAAGCTACCCAGTCTGGAACATCCTGTACCACAGTTTGTAATGCAGGAATATGAATAATCCATGGAAAATGCTACAGTGAGGAGGCAAGGCCAGAACTACATCAATCAAATGCTCAAAGTGGGTACTGAGCATGCAGGAATCTGTCTGCCAGCAACAGGTCCAGGAGACAACTGCACTGTATCCCCTGCCACCTGCAGCCCTCTCCCTATCCCTTCTGCATGTCCATTCTGGAGTTTGTGCTCCCCTTTCACACTGCATGATGATTGCTTGTGGAAGAAAGTCCTTCCAGGATGTTTTTGTTGTGCCAGAACAGCCTCCTGTGTGGCTTGTCATCACTGAATGGATCCACCAGCAGGTGGGAAGCAGATAGGGCTTTGAGAAAGCAGAGGCAGAACATCTTCAGCTCTTGAAGTGCTGAATCACAGCAAAGATTGCTCAAGACCTACATACACACTGAACAAGGCCTCTGGCTTGCTCAGATGAGGGTAAGAATGCTTCTCCTGAAGGCATAGCTGTATAATACTCCCTTCAGTTCAGGAGATAACTCCTGGAGCTCTTACACATAGCTTTTATTGTGTCCCCATTCTGGCAACCTTCTATCACTACCAGGAATGAAAGGTTCAGCCTCAAAAACACCTCTAATAAACAAGGACAGGGCAAAATGGAATGAAGACCTCATGATTTGTCTCAAAGGCAAGAAGTAAGACTATAGAAGTCCAGGTGACTCAGGAATCTCTGATATTTAGGGCTGACTCTGCTCTCTGCTGCTTCTTCTGCATGACCAAAGCACTGATCAAGTTTACTCAGTGCAGCTGCATGCAGCTCTGGGTGATAAATCCAGGGATGCTGCTGCTTAGGATGAGTTTGCTTCAGGGACAGTGAGGCTGACACCAAAAGGTGTTGTCAGTCACACTCATGCTGTTTAGACTAGAGCTCAGCTCATGGCTTTCCAATGAAACTGTACCAAGTTCACAATGCACAGCTGAAGGAAAACTCTCCTCCCTCAATGTTCACATGCAGTTAGGGTATTTTAAGCTTCAGAGAATCTGTTCCTGATTCCTTCCTCAAAAGTCCCCTCTCCTTGCAAGAACAGCTTTTTTTCTCCATCATGTTCCTCTACACTCATCCATCATGCAACACTGATGCATGAATTTCATTTAGGAGCATCTACTGCTGAAGGGAAAAGATCTATTACATTTCCTGGACTAGATGTTCACAGGCAGTGGTTACTGCTAATCTGTCTGACACACTGGCAATGTGTCAGCCCTGCCTTTGAGAGCATGGAACTGAAAGGATTACACAAGGAAATAAGTCACTGCAATACCACCCTCTGGTTTCAGCACTCCTTCTCTTCTGCAGGCCCCCTGCAATGCCTGCTGCCAGGCTTTGTCTACACTGGCTGAAGAAAGCAGGACATGTGCCAGTTGCCTTGGTGTAATAGACAGCTAGCCAGACAAGCATCTGTGGCACATGGGGCACACAGTCACACTCCCAGCTCTAGGCTGCACAGAAGGCAGAGGAGCATTACAAAGGACTTCAGGAGGCTTTCAGATCTGCTCTCCTTCAATAGATCATCCTACATTCTCTCCCAGCCAGATGCAAATGGCCTGAATGCTCTGCAGCTGTCAGCACCTCTCTGCACAGTCAGAGGCAGCTGCCCCCCCATAGAGTGCAGTTTGCTTTCCATGAGGTAGCTCCCAAGCTCTGTGCTCCTCAAGGCTCTGCTCTGGAGCGGAGCTGGCTGCTGCTCCTCACTGCCATGATGTCTGCCTGACCATTTGGGCTGGTGGCACTGTGTGGAGCAGTGGCTGGCCAGCCCAGACTAATGGTCAATGGCACTCAGCTGCAGGTGCACAGCTGGCCTGCCTAGAAAAGCTTAGGAAGGGACTTGTCAGGGTTTTTTCAGATCCAGCTGAAAACAGGGAAAAGGGAAGTAACTGTGCTGCACCATGCACCTGGCTCTGGGTAGAGCCCTTTGTAGCAAGCTCGTGCTGGCTGCCCAGCAGCTTTCAGGTCCTTCATCTGAACAGCTCAGGAGGAGTGAATGAACACCTCCTCTTCAGCAGCATTTGGCAGGGAGCAGGGCAAGTGTCTCCTGCAGCTCTGCTAAATGCAAGCCAGACCAAGATTTTTCACTTCTCTCATCACTATTTGCTATCAGCAAAGCTGCAGCAGTGCCCCCACAGCCCAGGTGAGTACTCTGTCTGTCTCTCTCCCTGCCTGGAGGGCTCAAAGCAATCAACACTGGCAGCTCCAAACCACTGCTCACAGACTCTGAAATGCCAGCTCTAAGAGCTGGGCTCCCTAAGGAGACTGTCCCAGTGCCCAGCAAACCATGGGGACTTGTGGCACACACATCTCCCACACCTCATCTTGGTTCCAAATGTCATTTGGCCAGAGAGGAACCATCATCCCTGCAGTGGTTACAGGATGGCACACCTTCACTGCAGAAAAAGGGAATCAAAGCCCAAGACTCCTGAACACAGTCCATGCCCATTCCTGACTTGTCTGACCAAAGACAAAAGGCAAGAAGCATGCTCAGGGTTTGGCCAGGCCACTGAAGGACAACCAAGGAGACACTGATTGTCCCATTGTGGTGCAGCAGAAGGAAGCCTTCCCTACATTGTCTCTCCTTTGCTCTTTAGGTGACCCAAACAGGACAATACAGATGACAGGCAAATGCAAACTGGCATGGGCTGTGCTCTGGGCTGCAGGATCTGCTCCTTTAAACCCATACTCTCTACTGCATGGAGCTGTAGAACCTAGTTTGTGGGACAAAGGGAACCTTTTTCTCCCTGCAAGGGAAACAGACCTCTCAAACAGTTCTGATGAGCCTCTGCAGCAACTCACCCTGGCATTACACAGTCATATAGCCAACAGCAATCCCACAGGGGAAGCTAGGAGTCATGGAGCAACTGGTTCTGAAAGGCTTCCTCAGCATTTCTAGGCCTGAAAAGCATCACAATGCTGAAAACACAACCCTTGTGACCCACTAGTGACAATTTGTAACCCAGCTTGAAGCAACAGTGTCCTCTCAGTCATTGCTCTAATAGCCAAAATGGAGCAGTTAAGCAAGCCAGATTTCCACTCCCATCTGCTCCCCTCACAGATCTGGTCCCTTCCCATCCAAGCCATTTGATGACTACACACAGCAAGTGTGATCACTGAGCACTCCCAGCTGTTCTCTAATCTCATGCCTTGGGCATTTACCATCATTCTCAGACCAAGGCACAGAGCTGGGGAGTGCCTGCAATGGGTCTTAGGGTTCCCTCAGCCCAGAGACAGCCTCCCAGCCCCCCCTGGCTGCTCTAGGACACACACAGCCTGCCCACACTACAGGCAAGAGCAGAAATGAAGCAAGAGGAAGGTACTCCACCTGGCACTTGCCATGCACACAGAGGTCTGTCTCGTAAGGCCCACACGGAGTGCCATCCAGGACTCTGTCTGCCACCAGCACAGGAGAATCCTTCCCCAGGGGAGAGCAGAACAGCTCACATGGCTTATCTGGAAAAAGAAAGAGAAAAGCAAGTGCCTTTGAGGCTAGGACAAATAAGTGTTTGAAGTGCCAGTGATGCAAGCTCTGCATGAAGGGATTTGGAAAGGTATCTGTTAATATTCTCATCTCTGCAGGAACATGAGCCTTTCAGGTTAGGCCTGTTATTTATACCAATATTCCAAGGGTTACACTGAGGAGACTGGTCTTTTAAGGCACAGAAAGCCATTGAGTCAGTGCAGTTCTGTGCATCTGCATGGCAATGGAAGGCTTGAGAAGCTGCAGGGAAAGGACAGCAAAGGAAGGTGCAAGAACTGACCATCACTGATGACAGCTGTCAGCAGGCTTTTCTTCTTGTTGCTGTATCTGTCGTGGGCCTGGCACTGCTGGTCCCTGAAGCTGGGCACACCCTTAGGGCAGGGCAGGTTCTCACACACAGTGTGCTCCACGCTGGCTCCACGGCAGTTCTTCCCTCCTGGCCCCGGGCTAGGGCACACACACAAAGCAGGGTCAGCAGCAACAGCACAGCTGCTCACAGCCACACTTCCACCTCCTCCTCCCTGCCCAAGACAAGCCTTGGAACAGCAGGAAAGATCCTTCCCCTCAGATGTTCCTTGCTGGAGGACAAATGCTGCTCTCAGTGGCTCTGACAGCAAATGAACAGCTAAGCTTAGTGGTGACCATAAAGGAGCCAAGGGGATGTCACTGTGTCCAGGGTCACACCAAACACCCAAGGCAGAGGCAGACCAGCCAGAATGCTTCACTTTTCCCACCATTTGCTTTGCCCACACTTCAAAGACTCTTTTAACACTGGTGACACAGCAAACATCTCTTCAGCACATGTCCTCTAAGGTTCTGGCTTCAGCTACACAGAAGTAGCTCTAATCTGTACCATAAGTAGTGTGTCCAGAAACAAATCTGTGCAGCAGGTCACCTCCATCCATGACAATGATGCCATTTTCCATGAGGAAAGGCCACTAAGGCAACAGCAACCAAAATCCACTTCCAATCCACAGGGTAATTCAAGCCCACCCTGATGCATGCCTGAGACAGTGACTGTGTCAGATCTCCTGGTAGACAACCTCACTGTATTTAGGCCAGGAAAATCCACCCAGTAATGGAACTGAAGAAATCAAAGCCCATTTACACTATCATGAGCCTTTCACATAACAAGAGGGGACTGGAGAAGAGGCTGAGATCTCATCTGGGTGTTCTGCTGCACTTTGTGTTCAGGTTTTCCCTTCAGCCTCACTGCACAACACTAGCCCAAAGCCTGGACAAGAGCACAAGGCAGTACAAGTCCACAGGCTGCACAGGCACACTGGCTCCTGACACACTGCCTTACAACCATTTGGAGGCAATGCGTGCAAATACTCACAGAAATCAGAGAGGAAAAACCAAATCAAACAGTGAAGCAACTGGTTTTAAAATCCTGATAGTCCCACAGGCTCAGAAGTCAGCTGGCAGGAGGAGAGATTCCAGTAAAAAAGAATATCCCAAGACCAAGTATATATAAAATAAAAGATAAATCCCTCAGCCAATATTTTTGGACAGTGAATAAACCAGCTGCAGGAGTGGGCTGAGGCCAGGAATCTGAAGCAAAGGAAGATCACGTGTGGATCCCCAGCCAAGAATGTATCTGAGCAAGAGAACTCTCAAATCAGTGTGCAACCTTGGAGGGAGCATTTCCTGTCACTGAAGGAAGGATGATGAATGGATTTAGGTTTGCTCAGCACTGTGCTTCAAGAGCCTTCTTGTGGCTGACAGCAAAGTAATCAGCTCAGTCCCCTGTTCAGGAAAATGAGCTGGTAGAAATCCAGCCTGGACAACACAGACATGCAATTGCAGTTCAGAGCTATTTAAGGAGAAGAATAAACAAAAATATCCCTTCCACATGCACATGCAGCTCAGCAGCAGCCAGTCTGTGCCTATCCATCATCTAGGCAGCCCTTCAAAGTCACTGTGTTGCTAGCCAGGATCTCAGCCCCTATTTACAAAGAAAAGCTTCCTGTGCTTTTCCTGTTGAGAGAAACCTTAAAATATGGATCAGGTTGGAGACACACAACTTGGAGGGCTGCTCCCAAGATTCTGAGCACCCTCACTCTCTTCAGAGGTGATGATGCCCAAAGCCAGGGGGGGTGTCAGTTAAACAGCCACCCTGGTAACCTGTGCAGGCCTCACTTCCAGATGTGCCCCAGCTGATCTGAGGGATGCAGGATGGCAGATGGGAGATAGCAGTACTTGCATTTCTTCCTGAATCAGAACAAAATCCAAGCCCAAGCAGAGAGCACAGGCTTATTATTAGTCCCTGTGCAGGAGCTGAACAGCACTCACTGAACTGAGTGTGCAGGAAACCTTTCCTTACCACATCCAGCACATCCTGAGGTCCAGAACATCTCCAGGTGCTTTATCAACACAGCTATGTGACCCCAGGACCACTGTCAGCCACTCACTGCTTCCCAAAGCCAGAGCCAGAACTCCCTGCAAAAATGATCTCTAAGGCATATTGGCTCAGTTTGGATCAACACCCCCTCACTCCCTGCAGTGCTGGAGAGGAAACACAGCATCCTTTTTTCTGCCAAACTGTTCACTTTGAATTCCATTGTATCTGTGTTTGAATCATGGCCATGGGCCACGTCCAGCAGTAACCCTTCCAGGCTTTGCCACAGAACCACTCCAGGGTTCTGACCCGATCCTTGCTGCTTGGGAACAAGAACTCTCTCGTCTCCTCTGCAGGGCTCTGCTGCCCATCTCCCCTTATGCTCCTGCAGCAAGGACTAAGTGCTCCATGCAAGGCAAAGCCGTGCAGACTTACGGGGGATTGTCGCATTTCCGCTGCCGGAAGCGCACTCCAGTGCCACACGTCCTGCTGCACATGCTCCACTGGCTCCACAGGCTCCAGTCCCCATCCACATGCTCAGGGATGGGAGTTTTACTGACACACTCCCCAGCTCGGCACCACTGAAAGGCAACTGGGTTAGCAGAGGCTGGAAAGAAGCCCTGATCCCACAAACATTCCCCTACCAGACAGGGAGAAGATGAAACACAGACATTGGAGTGTCACCCTGCACAAAGCCTTGAAGGCAGTTCTGTCACAGATTGAGCCCCTTGCTTTATGAAGCAGGTAATTACCTAAAGCCACCCTCTGCTCAGAACCCAAGTCCAAGAAACCTTCCCCTGAAGCAATGTCTTCAGCAGCAGCATTCCCTGTTCATACACAAGAACTGAGGGATTTGGGATCTAACTTGGCTAAAGGCCCACACAACCTTTGATCCTAAGAGGCTGCCCTGGCTCCTGCCCAGGCAGCACACTTGGCCTGTTCTCCTGCTCTGTCCAGGTCAGGATACAGGCAGCACTGCTGAGCTCTCCTACAGAACACTCCCTGCACTCCTGTAGTTACAGGAACAAAGAGCTAAGAATCTTCTGCCTCAGATTCCTTGTCTTGCTTTCCAGGAACCAGCTTTTCTTGTCATTCTTTATTTGCAAGAAAAGTTCTCTGCTCTTTTATTTTAGCATCAAACTTCTTTTTCATTTTACCCAACGTACAGCTTACAAAAAATGCCAGAAGCCCAAACCAGTAGGCAGGGAGCTGGCAGTTACCAAAGCAGTCGAGGTCCTTTGGAGCCAAAGTGGTCAGCTGCCCTGGGAGAATGAGCCACATGCCAGAGTGGAGCAGAGAGGTTCATCTCAGAGCTTCCACTTGGGCACTTCAGTCCACTTGTGTTGGCACAGAAGGTCAGCTGGGAGCCTCCCAGCCTTGTGGCAATGAAGCCAGTGACCTGAATGGTGACTGTCACTGGAGAGAGATCCACTCATCCGAGAGTTTGTGTTTCTTCTAACCATTTTCAGCAATCTGAGAGTTTATTTTGTGTGTCTTGTGACAATTTTCTACCCTGACCTGGCTTCTGTGACGTCCTCAGTCAGCTGAGTGCACACACCCAGGACAGGCAACCACAGTGCCACAGGAACTGAACATCACTCCAGTTAGAAACCACCAAGCTTGTCAGCCCCCTCTTTCTTTCCCCATCTTTCTCCACTCCCCAGATGCTGTCAGCCTCAATGCTCTCCATACTTTCTGCCTCAAATCTAACCAAGGACACTGCTACTAGCACTGAGAGCAGCCCTGGCTCCTGCAGCCCCACCAGCAGCTATGGAGAAGGAACAGGAGTGAGCCAGTACCCAGCAGGACTGTGAGGACTCTCAGGCTGTGCACACAGCAGGGGGAGGCATGGCCTTTTCCTGCAGTGCCTGGAGAAGGACTGGATCACAAGAACTTGACTGCTGAGGTCTCCAGAGGCTACTGACACACTCATAACTTAAAACCAGAAAGATTGAACCCAACCCAGCTGTTAATTGAGCAGTGTCTGTA
This sequence comes from Bucco capensis, assembly GCA_013396975.1. Lineage (NCBI taxonomy): Eukaryota > Metazoa > Chordata > Aves > Piciformes > Bucconidae > Bucco > Bucco capensis. The sequence goes on along the minus strand of VWZO01013821.1, from coordinate 328,291 downwards.
ACAGAATCAGTATCAAATATGGGGTTATGGGACTGAACATCTTGGAAACATCATGCCACAGGCAATGCTGGAAAAAACAAAGTGATTGCTCCTGAGCATTCTGTTTACCTTGTCTGCCCCACACTCAGTGCCATCCAGAGGAGGGTCCAGCTTTGTCTTGCAGGATGTATCTCCTTCCACCAGGCACCAGAGTCCAGCACACATCAAATGCTGCAAGCACAAAGCAAGGAGGTGCAGTTATTGCTTTTGGAGATGTCAGCTCTCATTATGGGATACACTTCAAAGCTCAGGCAATCCTTCTCAAGTGAATCCAGAGGCATCGAGCTGGTTTGGGAGCAATCCTTTTTTTAAGGCTAGATTGGCATTAAGTGGTGAGGCTAGAAACAAAACAGAGACTGATGGATGCCATCAAAACAAAACCCACCCCAAACAAGAAGTGCATTGCTGAAACAGATTTCTTTTTAAAGAATAAATCTGGTCAGTACAAAAGCATCCAAGATGGGTGCTTTGGAACCATGCCACGTGCTCAGATGTCCAAGATACTTAATTACTTGTAGTTCCTTAAAACATGCTAAAGGAACACAGTCAGCCCTGCTGGACTTGGTGCTAGCTCCCATCAGCCAGTAATGCCCCTTGGGAGAAGAAATCTTACGGTGGATTGAGAAAGAGGAAAGCATTTCATGGTGTGCCATGCAGCAGAGGAGGAGCCTGGTGACAGGCAGGAACAAGGCTGGCACAGGTTTGGTGCTGAGAAGCAGCTGCTGGAGAAGGTGAAGAGTGAGATGTGAGGGCAAGAGCAGCAAGAGGCACAGCACAAGTCTCAAGTCTGAGCACTGTGGGTATCCCCAGCAGCAGTGCTGCTGTGCCCAGGCAGTGTGTGCTGCTGGCCTGCTCATGCTGACCACACTGGCATCACCTGTCAGGTCAGTGCATTGCAGACTCGGAGCAGAAGCAGCAGGAAAAGGTGCCTTTACATCCTTAACTTTTTCCACAGCATCCACCATGCTTTGCATTCCATGGAAGTGGATGAGTTCAATACAGAACCAAAAAAAAAAAGAAGAGTTCCATTTCTTTCCACTGTTGTTCACATTTCAGTGTAATGGTAAAGAGATGAGAAGGCTGACTGCAGTGCCAGCTGGTCCTGTCAAGATTTATTGCACCTCATTAAACAGAGGAGGCAACAGGCTGCAACCTTCTGCTGCTGTCCCAGGGTAATGCAAGAGGCTGTGGGTGCATGTGTGCTGTGTGTACAGGCATGTTGGTGTGTCTCTATCAAACAGATCTGCAGACAAAGCCCAGCACCAGCAGGGATGATGGAGAACATCCTGAGAGAAAATAACTTATGGCAGCACTATCTGCATCCTCTTCCCACATTTCTGTCTGGAAAGAGGATTTTGCACTGTTTAAACCAAAAGAACATTCACACAAACTAGAAGCAGACAGCACAATTCAGCAGCATCTACACTAACCACAGCACAGAAAGTCATCCTCAAACAAACAAACAACAGCAGATACACCAGGGAAGCCTCAATCAATGCCTTCTCAATACATTTTCCCCAAGCTAATCAAGCATATGGGCAAACATCAGCTACCAGCTTTGACCAAATGACTGTGACTAATTAGTGGTCTACCCACAGCTCTGAAAGCACTTAAGCACCAGTTAGCCAGGGGACATCATATACTGTTTCACAGACAGGTATGCTGAGGCACAAGAACTGACAAGGCAGAGATTTCAGAGCTTCCTAAGAAACTAATCCTCCCACACCACAACTCCCAGGTTCTCAAAGCCCTGCCTTCCCTGGAGAGGAATAAAACCCAACAGTACATCAATTAGCTGTCCACACGTGTTACAGAAAGAATGCTAATCTAGGCAATAAACCACTTAAACTGGAAAAGCTTTTCCCTAAAATGCCAGACTGCCAGCTCTGAGAGAATGCTTGTTTTCCTAGCTGTAAAGCAACAGCACCCCAGCATCTGGCTTAGCTCACTGGGATCTGAAGGGGATGGAACCCTGTGGCTCCAGGAGGAAACTCTTTGCTCCTGCTTTCTGACAGAAAGACATCCTGGCTGGAGATGGAATGGAATTCACTACAGCCTTAAAAATCATTGCTCTAGACACCTAGGAGCACCACTGCCCTGTAAGCTTCAGCTTCAAGTCCCTGGATCATAAGCTGTGAGTAAAGGAGGTTTGCATGCTCCACTTTGCTGTCTAACTGGGAGGAGGAAGGGACAGGGTGGGGGTGTGGGAACAAACTCCTCAAAATGCTGCCAGCCACAACTCCTCCACACTTGTCAGCAAGGTGATAAAGGCAGCTAGCTAGCATGGCCAGCTCTGAGCCATGGCCTGGGGGGGGGAGCAATGGGCACAGAGAAGCTCCAGCAGGTGAGTCTGTAGCAGCAGGACTCCAGAGCTGAGCCCAGAGGGTGCAGATACTCACCTACAGCTCTATGTTTGTGCACATGCACACAGACCTCTTTAGAGGGAGAAAAAGAGAGGAAAAAGCTCTCGTAGCAACACCAACCTCTATGAAACTTCCCAGCTTTGAGGTATGGAAAACATAGGATTTTTACTGGATCTCTGTGTTGGGTTCTGACTACTAAATGCCAAGCATCTTTCAGGAAACAGCTACAGAAAACTGCTAAGTGTGCTGGAGCTCAGTGTTCTGCTGCCACACCACTCCAAAGCACAGATAAAACCATCAGCTCTGCTATTGTCTGTTCCCAAGAGGTTTGATCAGGTTAATGGCTCATTTCAAAAGAGATCATATCTCTTCCCCAGCTACAAGAGAAACCCAAACAGAAATCCCCATTAAGCAGTGCTACAGCTAAGCAGTTGCAGTGGCTGACTTTTTAATGGTTAAATCCTCCGTTTTGTGGGGAAGTATCCAAGTGAGAAATGGCAGGACCTGCAAGGAAGCTGCTTGTACACCAGAGGTTACCCTGACCCAGAAAAAGCCACTGCTGATGGTCAAGCCAGCAGCCAGACCTGAGAGGGCAGGTCTCTGCCTGCAAAGCCTTCCCTACAGCATTCAAGAGGTGCCAGTTAGGATTTGCCAGTGATAAGTATTTTTCAGTGGAAAAGTATTGATTTGTTGAGACTGTTTGTGGGGAAAGAAAGGTCATCTTTGGATCAGCTCCCAGTTTGACGTGCTTCCAAGAGCAAAATCCAATCAAAAGAAGTGAGATGGCTGCTGAAAAGCAGAATTTCAATAAAAACTGTCTTTTTCTTTTTTAATTGAAATGCTTGTTCAACTGAAACCTTAAGGAATTACTGCAGGGAGAAAACAAAAAGACTTTACAAATCAAAAGAAAGATGGAATTTTCACACAGGTGCACATTTTGGAGCCTCAAAGCCTCCTGCCAGATAGGCACACCTGTCTGCAGAGCTGTTTGAAAGCAGCCCAGAGGGAGGGCCCAGGCAGGAGAAGGACACTTCTGATGACAGGGATTCCAAAGGGGCCTCACTGTGCCAGGTGTTTTCTCTTCCTCAAAAAGCCTGCAATCCAAACAGACTCCTGGGAGCTCAGAGATAAAGCAAGCTTTATCCCTCTGCTACAGGAGGAACAGAAAGGGATTAAATGTCCTGCTGGGAGACAAGCACAAAGCTGCTCAGTGCCACAGCCACAGGCTCCCTCTGCCTGCTCCTGCTGAACTTCAGGATAAAGCCAGAAACAACTCCTGGGATGCTCCCAGGAACACGTCTGGCTGTGGGCCTGCCCACCTTTCCCAGCTTCCATGCTTTTTCACATGACATCCTGTTTCTGAGCATGTAGTTTGCCTTCCCTGTAGCTCCATCCCCACGTGTGCCAGCCCAGGGAGCTCCAGGAGCACTTGCAGGCAGCTCAAGGGAAAGAAGCTATTTTAGGTTCTTGAACTCAGTGCTGCAGCTGGGAAGGAGGAGAAGCCAGAGTTCATTCAGCCAGCTCTTTGCCCATGCTAGTCTACTGCATCACCACTGTGACTAAAACCAGCATGATTCTGCCCAATGACCTCATATAGTCTCGAGGAGAAGAAAGAGCTCCCAACACCTCCCTGTCTCAAAACCTCAGCTTATTACCTCCAAGAAGGAGCTTGCAAATCTCCAAAGCATGAGAATGCAGTGAATAAAGATGTCCTTCCCACCAGGGAACAAGTCTACAGAAGCTTGTTCATTGCCTACACATCCAGCCCTGCACCTTGGTTCCCCTGGAAAAAGAAACACTTCTTTCTGCTGAGAATGAATTTGTTCCTGCTGCCTCTTGCCCACTAGAAAGAGGAGCCTCTTTTTTCCAGCAGCAGAATTAAACCACCATGAAATCAATTTTGCTGTCAGGATGAGGAGATTATGAAAAAGGACTTAGAGTAAATATAATTAAGGAAGAGGAGCAAGAGACCACATGAAACACAGACATGCTTAAAAATAGGCTGGCCTTCAATGAGGGATCAGTATTGTGCCACAGTTTTAGGTTGGCACATAGCTAACCATGAAAGGAAACTTGCTTAGAAATAGAATCCTAATTAACACCTATTCAGTACAATAAAGACACACTCTACACTCACCTTCCTGTTCAAAACTCCCTGTGTAAGTTCTTGAAGCCTCACAGCATGTTTCCAAGGAGGAATTCTCTCCACAGCAAGGTGAGAAGAACAATGCCCTCACGTTCTACACTGCCTCTGTCTTTCATTCTGGGTGCATGAACAACTGACAAGCTAGAGCTGAGCACAAGGGAGGGGAGCACTGCTGTTTGCCACTGCTGTTAGATGGAGCTTCTTGCAGTTGAAAACAAGAGGAAAAGTGCTCAGAACTGGACTCCTGGACCTGATGATCTTAGAGGTCTTTTCCAACCTGATTTTATGATGAGGGTAGGGCAAAAGCTTCAGGCAAGTCTCACAGCCAACCTGATCACTCCCATCTAATGCTTTGTTTGCAGCTTAGAGCCTAAAACCCTCTGGAAGGGTTTTGCAGGTGGGAAGTTGCCAGAAGGCCAGTGGGAGAGCTCTGAGTGCCCTCCAAGCTTGTTGTACATTATTTTCAGGCTGATACTCAATTGTATTTTGGCTAATTTCAGCTGTAGATGCCACATCACAAGGCTACACTAATTCTTTCTCCCCCCCTTGCCTCCTAACAAGGGATGCAGGACTGCCAAGCTCCAGTGCTTGATTCTTAATAGGCTCTCTGTAGGATTTTTAAGAGTTTATTATTTTTACATTCTGAAATGTCCAGATTGCATTTTTATAATTGTATTTTGATTCCCCTCTCTCCTTTTTTCTCCAACCACTGTCCCAGAATGTGTTTTGACCACCTTCCAAACTGAAACACCGACAAAAATCTCTGCAGCATTCCAGTAACTGTAAACTGGGCTGTGCTGCCCAGGCAGGAACTCTGCTGCTCTCTCTTTCTTTCTGCCTTGCTCTTAAACAAAAAGTATTTCACTGAAAGTAAGGAGAAAAAGGTCTTTCTGCACCATACAGAAGCAGTGAAATAGGACACTTTGGTTTCCTATGAAACAGGCAATGTGCAAATAGTCTGAATTTTCATAGCCTGCATTAGGAAATCTATAAACTGTCAGATGGCAATTAAGTTAATTGTTACCTCTACTTCTAAAAAAGAAAATCTCTTTTTGTTTCAGGATTGCCAGGCTTCCATCCTGCAAGCCTCAGGAAAACCAAACCCATCCCCTGCCAGACTTATTATTATTACCATCATCATTATTATTATATTTACACAGAAGCTCAAGTGTGCAACGGAAAATTATGTAGACTGAGTCCCTGTTGTACAGAAAATGACAAAGCAACCTATTATTTTCTGGAGAGCTCAGCCCTCAGTCTAATTACCATGTAAATATTCTATCCACTCCTAAATAAGAGAGCTTCCTCTTGCTGGCTGCATCTCCCCAGTGCCCCTGCCCAGAGCACACAGAGGCCTATTGATGCCCATGCTCAGTCCCACAGCAGCCTCTCTGCAAGGTCAAGCCCACAGGCAGACTCACAAGTGCTGACCTCTAGTCACCACCACACTATAGAGCAGGAAAACTGAAGGGATAGGTGAAATCCACTTGACTATTGTAAATGTTGCTCTCCCTTGACTTGGGTTTTTGGTTTCTCTCCCTTTCCATTTGAGTCCAGACTCCTCTGGCTTACAGCCACCTTTGCCCTCTTGCTCTGTGCCTGCACATACTCAGAGATACCTAGGTTTGTTCAAAACCAACTTGAGCCTCAGGAAAAAAACAGAGCAATGCCAATTCTAGCTGGGTTTATTTTTCTACAAAGAGTGTCATATCAAAATCCACATTCCCAGTTACACCTGAGTTGACAGTGTCCTCTTTTCAGCAGGAATTCTCTTTGCAGCAATGCTGATCTCTTTCCACAGGCCATTTTTGGCATAGCTCTGGCTCAAAGATAACAGTTATGGAAAAAACCTCAAAAATGTGATAATAATAAATAAGCCAAAAGGCATAAAAACCCAACAAGCCAAACACTGGATACAAAAGAGAGAAATCACTTTTTTTTTTCCCCATAAACATAATTTCAGTGCAAAAGCCTCTGTTCCCAGGCATGCCAGGCTGGAAAATAAACCCTGTGTCCTGAGGAAACACTCAGCCCATGTCACGTGAGGTTAGGAACACTTGTGGTGCTGTAGAAACACCATCTCTGCTCGGAGAGAGGTCCAGCACAAAGCATCTAGCTGTGCTGCTCCTCTCCCTGAGAAAACACCTACCCCCCCTGATGACAAGCATCTGATAAGTTCAAAAGTCAGCATCAGACTCCTGGCTGCATCTCAAACCAATCAAGGCATGAGCAGAGGATGCACCACAATGGCCTTGCATTCCCCCAAAAGGGGCTGGCAGGTAGCCTTGCCATGGATTATTCAGGTAGGCTCACATCAGATACATTGCTCTGCAAGAAAATAGCAATCAGCTGTTCCTGCCTCACAAGTATGGAGCCTGGTTCCACAGCTCCTGGAACAGGTGCCACATCTCACCTGCCATTGCTGTTACAGAAGCAGAGCCCAACTCACCCATCCTGCAGGCCACAGATGGCAGCAGCAGCCTACAAGGGAGCTGGTTCTCACAGTCCTGCTGGCTCCTATGGCTTTGTTTGACTGCAGTAACTATAGACATAGTAGAGCTGCAGCATCCAAGCCAATGCTACAGGAATGTCAAAAGGTAAGGTCTAGGTACAGCTGAGCCTACTTCACAGATTGCCATTTTCTGCTCTCAGATCTGGAGCAGAACAGCTGCAGGATAGCTGCTTTGGCACACTGATAATGCTGAGAGCTACTATTCTGTACCAGGGCATCTGAGTTACCGTTCAGAGCAAACAGGGAAGAAGAATTTTGGAGAGGGAAGCTGAAATATCCAGATCCTGTTGAATATTCATGGATTAACTATGCAGTTGGAGCAGTGTCTGAGGTTCAGACTCTGCCAAGCATTTAGGCACCTGAGGCTTTGTGAAGGCAAAGCAGAATACATTCCTTTCAACATTTGGCCTTTGGTGCCTTTAAGGGAATGAGCTTACTGCACAGAAAGGTTCTGCAGTTCCTCAAAAATGTTGATATTTTGGATCCATCTAATCTCTGAAATTTGCTCTAAACCCAAATTGCATGGCACTTTGGAACACAGGTCCTCTAGTGTGCCTCAGCTATCTCCAGTGAAATGCTATCCTGTAGCTTTTATTAAACCAGAAAATAGACAGCAGACACATGTCATCATAAGGAGCTTGAGCAGGCTCATTTCCTGAAGTTTATTTCCTTTTAGTAACAAATATTTACTGTCAGATGTTTATTGCTTTTACATTTGGATTTTTTTCATACTCTATTGAATTAAAAATACCACATTCCCATTGGCTAGCAGAGGAGACAGCTGCAGTTGCCAATAATTTCTACAGCTAATGCCAATGAACAGTGCCAATATTTTTTTTTTTGGTTCATATTTTTGTAGACAGCTTTGAGACTTAGGAAACAAGCACTCTGCAGAGGAGGCAGGAGAAACACTAAGGTGAAAAGAACACAGACTTTCAAGGTTTACAAAGGAAAGCTGAGTATTTCCTCTAAAGAATTCCCTTTCGTTGCCTTCAGATGTCAGTTCAGAGAAGCACAACAGGATGTAAATATTTACTTGAACAAATGGCACCTGACAGAATTGACCCAAAGCCTCAGAGCGTGGAGGCTAACTCCTAATGCAGGTCTGGAGCAGAAAGATTTCTAAAGAAGGGATTGCAAATGGGGTTTAATCTGCTGGACTTCTACCTCACAAAGTACTCAAGTCCTCAGGAAATATGCTTGGGAGATGCAGGAGGAGTGATGGAGGAGAAGAGCAGAGTTTTCATTGTGTTCCAAAGATGTCAGGTCCTAAGAGTGGTGGAAAATGTCAGGAGACACAAGCACCTGCTGCCTGTCTCTTGGAGAGAACAGTGCCTGCTGGCTCCTTGTGCTGGCAAGCACCATGGGCCTGCAGCAGCTCCAGAGTGGCCATGCAGTGTCTGCAGCAGAACTGCAGCAGCCTGACACTCTCCTCAGGCACTGCACTGCCCACAAACACAATGCAACTAGCAAAGAGCTCTCCCAGCAGCACTCAAGCTGGGCAACAGCCACACAAGTGGGAGAGCTTGAATCACCCTGAGCAGATCTGGGCTTTTCTTTACAGACCTGTATTCTAATACTTCCAGTACAGTAGTCCTGGTGGTCTGCATTTTCCTGATGGAGCTGGAAAATAGAACCTACCCAGATTCTTCTCTTATTGTTTTCTATTAGCTAGTTTCCAAATCCAAAACAAACAGCACAGCAAATGTGAAATTAAGAGCCTGTTCCCAGGGCTTGCATGTGTTCAACAGTTTTAGTCATTTGGCACTTGGAAACCTCAGTTATCACTGATTAGTATTTTCCTTTTGAACACTGACTTAAGATCCCAAGATTGTTCAGAATGGGAATAAGGCAGAGCTAAAAAATACAAACAGCTAGTTAATGACAGCAAGAAAGCTGGCTGCTCCTAAAACCTGTCCTGCCTCTACAGGACACAGCTGCCAGCTGGGGCTGGTGACAGCACTTTCTTCTGGATGTTTCTGAGGCCACACCAGAACTAAACATTTCTCCAGCTCCTATCTCAAGTGCAATGTAGACAAGCTCTGGTGAAGAATAAAGACATCTAGTTATGTGCAAGACTTTAGGAAAAGTTTAACTGTTCAAATTCCAGAGGACAAGTCAGTCAGCCTCATCTCAAATATGACCTACTTATTAGAGACACCAAAAAACAGTGTTTCCATTGTGCCAACCAAGCCATTTTCACCCCAAATCCTGACTAAACATCACACTGCTTAGAAAGCACACATGAAGGGGGCCTAGTTTTACACCCATCTCCTCAAACAAGCACAGCTAGTCAGCTCCTAAGGACACTGCAGTGATCTGGAGGGGAGGTCTACTGAGAGATGCAGACAGTGATCCATCTGTGGAAGCAGGCAAGCCCTCTTGTGAGGGAGGCCTTTCAGCTCAGCTTCCAGCACAGCAACCTCTGCTGAGTGCTTCAGCAAAGCAGTGTCAACAGGGAACTGTTCCTGAATGAAGGTCAAGCCCAATCAGAAGTGTTTCTGGGTCTGCTGTAGGAGATTAAGGAATCAAGATACTTCCTGTCCCTCCTTTTGCTATTAATGTATTTATAAAAGCACTTTTTATTATCCTTGACAGAATTGGCCAGATTAAGTTCAAACTAAGCTTTTGCATCTCTAATTCTCTTTCTACAAGACCAAATAGTATCCTTAAACATCTCTTGGTTCACCTGCCCCTTTTTCCAAAGTTGGTACATTCTTTTTTTTCCCCTGAGTTCTTGCAAAAGCTCCTTGCTTAACCAGCAAGAACGATGACTGCCATCAAGTTCCTGCCTTGTGGGTTTTGATGGAGTTGACTGTGTGATCCAATAGTAATCTTCAACCACTTCCTGCCCACTTTCCACTTAGCTTCTGTCTTTTTGACTTGAAAATAGGCAGAATTCTAAGGAGCTGAAAAGAGGCTAGTACTTGTCAGCTGGGACAGGTTAAATAAGCATGAATGTGGGTATATTTGGACTTGAGGGGAATGAAAGGCAATTACATATTTCTTTTAATTGTAGTCCTAAAGGTACAGTGCCAGCAGCCCTAGCATTTCCTCTCCCTGATGCAGAGAGGTCCAGTGCATTTATTGGGACACCAGTCACAACAGCAGCAGTGTGGGAAAGGAGGAGGACTGCCTAAGTCTGTGCTGTTGGCACAAAGGTCAATGGCATCTGGATTACTGATTCTGGATCAGCAGTGCTGAACATGCTGAGAATGCCATGAAGGAGCTGTGAGGAAAGCACAGACTCCTTCTCTTCCCTTGCGCTTGACAGCTTGATCTCCACTTCCCCCCTTGTTTCCAGGTCCCCCCCATGAGTCTTACCTCCATGTTCTTACAGAAGGTGGCATTGGTCCCAAAGAGGATCTGGCACTGCTCGTCGGCACTGTAGTGCATGCCAGGCAGCTTGTGGGGCAGCCGCACCGCGTCCTGGCTGCGCGGGTCTGTCACCAGCAAGCACGTGCTCACCTTGGACCTGGGGGAAGCAAACACGCCTGTAAGGGAAAGCACCTCTCAGCTGCTGCACAGAGCCTGCTCTCCTCTCTGCAACACGGCAGCACGACCTCATGTGAAACAGGAAGCCTTCGAAACCATTGACAACTATGGATAGTTTTATGGATGGTTTTCTAGCCCCCAAAGTGGGGAATTCTCCATGCTGAACCCATTTGTAGCAACAAAAGCACTACCCACTATGCCAGACACTGCCAGGGAGCTGCACTGTAGGTTTAAAACCACAGAGTTCAGACAACTTCAGTGCTTGCCACAGTATGTGAGAGTTAAGAAGCAGCAGGATGGAAATCCTTCCTGAACTGCTGAATATGATGAACTGAAATATGGATCCAGGGGGAAAGAAGTTTATAGTGAACTGTTGAAGACCAATACTCACTGAGTAGTGAGAAAACACATCACAATTACCTCCAGGCAAAGTTAAGTTTCCATAAAGTAAAAGCTCTTTAATAACAATAATGACACTAAAAGCCACAGCACAAAGCTGGCAGCATCCTTCAGCAGGGATTTGTTCAGATTTCTGCCATTGCCAATGGGAAGGGTATTTCTGGTAAAGTGGAGGTGATGTGGGATTGTTTTTAAGAAGCTCTCACATAACTCTTCTGTCTCTCTTTAAACCTCAGCTTCCAAGGGGCTGCTGTCATGGAGACAGACTCAAGCGTGCAGACCTTAAATGACACATGCAAATGCCTTTTTGAAAGGAAATCTGGTTAGACACTCACTTCCAAACAACACATTGGATTCCTGCCTGATGAGGTTTGGGATAATCAGAGCAATCCTTACTTTAAGAAGTTTTCAAGGTCATCACGGCTGCAGGAAGACCAGGAAAGGTCACTTGGGTTCCTGCCCTTCACCCACTCTCCAGACATGATGTGAGACCTCCCTGCACAGGGCTGATGATCATCATCATGGCTCATTCCCATGCTGTTTGATTAAAGAAAACAAGTTAGGATGTGGGTTTCTCCTTCTCCATGGGATCTAGCAAGTAACAAGTCTTTATCAAGCAACAAGTCCAAACCAGGCTGCACATCCAGCACAGAATGGTGCTGGGCTCTTTAATCCATGTGAGTCCTCCACAAACCAGAGGCTCCTGTTTGCTTTCTGACTGTGCTTTTGGCTTTGCTCCTCTCCACTTCTGGGACTCAACTGTGGAGAGTCTAAACACACCACACATTGCTAGTTGCAGTGAACCCAAACCAGCTTCAGCAGTTTGATAATGATGGCTTAGATTAAGCTGCCATCTGTGCTATTTTTAGCTTCAAGTGAGGATTATATGGTAGAGTCTTATTATTTTAGGTTTATCTCCAGGGACATTATTATTTCTAGCAAAACTACATTTAACATCATTTTTAGACTCAGAACTTCACAGATATTCTCGCTTTCAAACCTTTGTGGGTTCTGAGCATAGCAGAAGCATTACCCATCAAGCACATTTTGTTTGATGCACACAGGAATAATTTAACAGTCTGTTAGGAACTCTAACTTCAAACCAGTAAAGAGTGAAATTCCTGCTCCACTGAAGGGAATGGGAGCTTTGCCACTGCCTTCAACAGAGCCTGGATTTCACTCCAAATATTTCACCCGTGTTGTTTCGACACACAGAGCAAACTCTTCACATGCTAGGATGAAAGTTCCAGCACTATTCCTCCAATGCAAATAAGCTCATCTAAAGGCTGTATTCCTCTGAGAAAGGAAAGGAAGAGCTGAGCAGCATGCAGCAAGCTTGCTGGGTATCCTCCAGAGGACAGTTTGCCCCACAACACCAGTTTAGAAGGCTTGTGGCATGCAGCAATGGTGTTCACTTTTCTCATGGAAAGGAGGCATGTTTCCAAGGTGTTTTTCAGCTTGCCTTCCTTGTGACTGCCACAGTGCTGAGACTCAAAGTTGAGTCCTTCAGCTTTCTGCTGTCAGGGCTTCTGTGGGATGAGACTTGGCAGCAGTTCCTGAACCCACTCCTAGTCGTCAGCTCAGCTGTTCCACTTCACAAGGATGAAAACACACCATCTTCCTGACTTTCCAAGGCTTTGAGGCTCCCTGATTTTCTCTCTTGCACAAAAGAGCAGTGTTTGGTCTAGAGTTATTAAGACATACCTTAGCTTTCTGATTAGCTTCATTTACTCTTTGTTAGATCTGTTGAAAGTGGGATTTTTTTTGTTGGCAAACACCAAGGGCAACAGTTCCTAATTAGTACATTCCTGTCCTTAAGGTTACTTTAAACCTGACCTCATGAAGTGCTGAGGGTAACATTCATTACTCAGCTTCAGTTTTGCAGGGTGTTTGAGGCAGACAGAATGTATTCTCTACAAAGACTGAGTCAGATCTCCCATCTCAGAGTGATTGACAAGCTTCTGAAACCCATGCAATTCTTACACGTATGGCAATGGACACCTCTGTGAAACCAGTCCTGAGTTCTTCACAGAAATTCTTTACCAAGTCACAAGCATAAAGGCACTGAGCCTGAGCTATGACTAATAAAACCAAGGAGCTCTGCTAAGTCAAAAGAACCATGCCAGTTTATATTAGCTTGGGATCTGGCCTCAAGGTACACAGGCAACCTCTGCTGGCCTCTCTGTGATGAGTTTCTGCTAGAATGAAAGCAGCAGCACCTCTGGAGCCTGTTTTAATTGGCAATGCAGACCTTTTCCCAGCATCTACTCTACCTTACAATGACTCACTTGAGGAAAGGATTAAATGACCTGTAGGACTAAGGCATACCCTAGCATGCTAACACATTCTTTCCTGAAGTTCCAGGGTTTCCAGCTACATGAAAGGGATCAGTTTTTCCTAAAGACACAGTAAATGCAATGCCATGCTGATAGGTTTCACTAATGAATGGTCCTCCTCCTTTGAACAGGAACATATCAGACAGAGCATTATGTGTTTGCACTAAACAGCAGTGCAAGCCCCAGTTCAGTACTTGGCACTTTCTTTGTGATCATCTTCTCTTACCTGCTGTTCAGAACCTCACATGGCATTAGAAGCTGATAATCAGTCTCTTGAAATGTTTTGCCTTGGGAAGGAGTTCTATTCTGACATGAAGATCTTGAACAAAGAGCTGATAAGAATGGCTCTTAGATTAGAAGGAGGAATGTCAACATGGCACTGCGTTACCCTGCAAACCCACTGGCCTCTGTGCTCTCTGAGTCAGAACACATGTTGCCTGTTAGCCTTCACAGCACAGGCCAGCATCCCTGAAAGGATTAAAAAGATGTGGAGATGTTGTGCTGAGGGACATGGTTTAGTAGTGACCTGGCTGTTACCACCACACTCACTGGCTCCATTGGAAGTTCAGGGTAAACTTCAGCCTTGGGTTCACCACATCATCCTCCTGAAGAGTGAGATGCCACAAAGGCAAGCAGGAACAGCTTGGACTGCCAGCTCTTTCGTTCTGTGTTTATTCAGAGGAAGCACAATGGGACTCTGGTTTCACACTCCAGTTTCTTTTCTAACACCAATAATGCATTGGTTATCAGTCAAAGGCACTAAGGCATCACTGACAGAGTCCTGCAGCATGTGTTCTGTTGCTCATCACATGTGAGGCCAGAAACAAGCTGACTGACCTGTTTGAGTCCTGCCTGCTAACACAATCACAGCAAGGAGAATTCTGTCAGACATCACAGGAGGCAGCAACAACAGATCTCTGCCTTTGATGCTGTCTTTTGTAGAAGGAGGCTTTAAATTAACATTGCTATGAATAAAAAGCAGCATGTTGAAATGTCTCCCAAAGCCCTGGCCTCTCTGAAGCCTGTGCTCCTTTCCAGGACACTATTCTCTGTCAGTCTGCACAGCAGTCAGAACTGGGTCAGGATGCCAGAGTTACACTCTGGGCCTGAGCTGCCAATTCCTCATGTAACCCTTCTTAGCTAAAGGCAATTAACAGCCATTTGTTTTCCCACAGCAGTGCTAGATAAATGCACTTGCTCTGTTTGTTTGGGTCATTAGTGGAGCTTCTCCTCTAGACAGTTAATGTAACTAAACTGCTCTGTTTACTCTTGGTGCATTTTCCAGTGTTTCCTGTTATTCTTGAACAGCCTGAGCCAAAGAGCACCAAAGCCTGTGGAAAACCTCCTAGTGCCTTCAATGCACTGTGCACTGCACCTCCAAGTTCTTGAGGTCACGTATACAAATCTTCATCAGAACCACTATGACTCTCAGTAGGTTTCCTATTAAAAGCCTCAAATCCCAGTTAAAGGATAACGCCAAGGGCTGACGGAAAACTGACTTAGGAGATGGTTTAGATTTTTCCAACAGCTGCAGCTTTGTGGCTGGAGAATTCCCCAGGATTATTAGCACACACTCCCCCTCTGGTAGGAGAGATTATGAAGTGGGGGCAAGAGGCAAGTTTGGTAGAAAAATACCATCAGCAGCAAAGCTTGTCAGAGCTATGTGCAGTACCAGGAGCTGCACACCACAGCAGGGTAGCTCACTACTGACCTTCCAAAAAAGCACAGGAGAAGTCATTCCTTGTGACCCAGCTTGCCATGACTCATCCAGACATCATCTGGCATTAACTGCAGAGCCAGGACTAAGCACAAGATTTCTTTCTAAACCCCACTGGAGAAATCAAAATGCAAAGGTGGGGGCAGACTGGACAACATCCTCACATGTTGTGGGAGAGAAGCAGCTGTCATTTATCCACTCTGTCATTTCAGCGTGGGCAGGATGACAGTGCCCTAGGGACAGGCTGCACTTTAGACATGCTGTGGGCACAAATGCCATCTGTGTATCCATATGAAGGACACAACTAAAGGACAAAACTTCTCCTCTTCTCACTTCCTATCAATCTCCATGAGTGGCTGAGAAGGGAGTCCCATCTCTACAGTCCATCCCATCTGAACCACAAAGGAAGGTGCTGGGAGGGAAGGAGGTTACACAGGTGCCTGCCTGACACCTAAGGACATCAGACATGCCATTAAACCCAAATCAATAGAGGTCAC
Organism: Bucco capensis; assembly: GCA_013396975.1. NCBI lineage: Eukaryota > Metazoa > Chordata > Aves > Piciformes > Bucconidae > Bucco > Bucco capensis. Next base: position 312,787 of record VWZO01013821.1, on the reverse strand, counting down.
TAAGAAGCAAAGGCATGTCAACTGTTAGCAGCTACTGACTTGGGCTGCAGTTGAACCAGCAACCTAAAGGTGGGAGACCAAGTATTACACAGCCAAGCCTCTGAGCCATCCAGGCCCACATGGAGTTCAGTGTCAGGAATTCTTACTCACATTTGAAAGTGAAGCTGTGTCACTGGAAAGATGCCTACTGCTGAACTGCTTCAACATGTTGAACATTTCAATATAAAGTGTTGGTATCTTGCAAGTTATGAGGTTTTCAACCAACTGAGAATGAAGGCATGAGAGAGGCAGAAATGAAATGGGTTTGCTCCTTAGAGCTGGAACTATACTAGGGGCTCCAGTGCAAAATGAAGACAGTAAGTTTAAGAGAGGGACCTAGGAGGATGACACATCTGCAAAGTGAAGAGAGGCAGAGACAGCCAGAGGGGTCTGAAGGGAATCCAAGAGAGGCTTGGACAGAGGGCAGACTAACAAACCCTGGGAAGACACTGAAGTGAGCTGAGCTGGGGAGAAGGCAATGCAACAGCTTGTGTAACCTTCTCACAAAACAAAGGTCACTGAGGCTGTTGCTTTAATGGGAAACAGACTTCTTCATCTCGTGCTTTTCAAACATGTGAACAGAGTCACTCAGTCATAACTCAGCCATGTCAAAAGCTGTCAGGAGGTGCTTTGGGAAGCTGTGATGAAGAGAAGGAGGTGACCCTACTTGAAGCATCTGAAGTAATTCAAGCTGGTCATCGTGCACACAATGTGATCTAGAACAGGGCTGTTCAGCACGGGTGCTGAGCTATTGGTTGGCTTTTAACAGAAGACAACATTTAAAGGGAGTCATGACTACTGGACTCTTGCTTTCATAACCAAGACTCTGTCACTCTGCAATAATGAAGTAACTAGATATTTTACATGGTTATCTACTCATCAGCCAGCCAGGAAGTCAACAAGAGCGAGTGAGAACACACGAATGCCTATGGTTGAATAACAGTGTGGAAAGCTGTGGTTTACTCAGCTGCATGACAGATCCAGCCCTTTATGATATGGTTTTCATTTAAAAAGAATTAGTTCTTTTGCCATGCAATCTGGAAGGCAGCAAGTATGAGCTTGTGCCACAAGGGACAGATAACACACATGACAGACTGACACTGCAGGACAGCCAGACTGGCCTGTCACTTGCTCAACTCTTTCATCTCAAAGCCCTGGCTACCTGGAACAGAGCTGGCCAAACCCCCCTGACAGCCAGGACACTCCTTTCACATGGCCTGACTGAAGGTAGACCAAGGCCATCAAGAACAGGCTGAACCATCTTAGGAGCTTTTCCCCAACAACAACATCACCTGCTCACACTCCTGACTGCTTCTGCCAGCAGCTATTAGCTCACACAGCTCTCTCTGGAGAATCCTTGCCTTGATTCACAGCAGGGCAGCCATGGCCTGATGTGTTCCAAGATGAAGGAATCCTGTGGTGATACAGCTGAACACTTCCTGTGCACTAGCCTGCTTCCATCACATCTGATTTATAGGATGGGATCCAGCAGAGCAACTTTTTCCTGAGAAATCTTCACAGTGTTTCTGGTAAGAATCAGCAGGTTCTGAGGCTGCAGGGAGCAGCGTACCTTGTGGCAGAAAAAGGAGTGTTCCACCAAACACAGTGTCCTACAAACAGCTGAAGTTGATCACTAGCTGTACCAGGCACACAATGGCTTTCATTCTAGCCCTGTGGGCCTTACCATACACAGCACACAGACTCCTGGTCCCTTGGCATCCCTAGAGCACTCCCCCATCTCCACAGCAGCTGCTCAGCACTTCTAAGCCATTTCAGATGCTTTGATACAAGTCAGCAGCACCAGAGGCAAGAGGATTCTGACACAACACTATTGCAAGAGGCAAGGGCTGCTCTAACAGTTCAATCCCTGCTGAAGACATGAACACAGATATTACAGAAACACTCACTGTAAACCTTGCCTCAGTGACTCTTTGCTGGGAATCACTTAACTCAAGCTCTCAATGAAGAGATGCTGGCTTCTTGTCATGATCACAGCTGAGCTGTGACCCTAAAGCAAGAATAAAGTTATCTGAGGGTCAAAAGGCAACATCCCCACCAAAAGGAATGTCCTAAGGTGTTTCCTCATCCTCTAAAAAGAGTTAATCCATTTCTTGGACATGAAGAATGCTCTCTGCCTCTCACTTGCTCCAGTCTGGCTCCAGAGAACAGGCAATTGCTGCTGGAGGAGCAGAGTGGGACTGAAGCAGCAGTGGGCTGAGAAAGACTGCTCCCTTCTCTCCTCTTGCTGTGCTCCATCTGCAGCTCCTTGCATGCAGCAAGCACCCTGGTGCCTCACAGGAGTGACAAGCTGCTTGCTTTCAGCACTGCCTGAAGTGGGTGAGGAGCAGACCTCAGGAAATGTGACATGCATTTCCTTAGGAGATGAAAAGGGAATATCAACTGGAAAAATGACAAAGCCCTGGGATAGCTGGGTGGGATCTCCAACCCACTAGGGAAGGAAGACAAAAGCTCAGTAAGGACAGCTGATGGGTCTTGCCACTCACAAGTGTTTGCAAGCTAAGGGGAAGCTCTTGCATGCCATCACTTTCCCAAAACTCCTGCAAGACCTGGGAAAGCCTCCAGTCAACTCCATGAATGACTGAGGGCCAGCCCTGACTGCAGAGAGGCAACACAAGACATCCTGAACAGAAAGGCAAGGAGAAGGGAGAGGCAGCAGAGCCAAAGGAGTGCAACACACCTAACCACAAATGTCCCACACTCTACCCCATCAGGAAGCCACCCACTGCTGAGCACTGGGGGAAGCAGGACAGCCTAGGGAATGCACTGTAGGAGTCAGGAATGCTGGCTGCCTTCCCTGTCCGGGGAGATGAATTCTCCATTCCTGGAGGTGGGAAAGAGGAGATGGTCAACATCAGAAGACAAAGAAGTGTGAAGTAACTGTAAAATATATCTATTTCTACCAGCATCAAGTCTTCTGAAATCCCCACACAAGGCAGTGGATATGTGTTTTACAGTTCCCAGAGCAGCACAAGGCCTTCTCACAGAAAGAAATGGCTTTCAGCCTCTTGCCTTTCTTCTTTTTTTGGTTGTTTTCTTAATTTGCCTACATGCCAATCACTGTGGGTTTGCACACTCAGTGCAAGAAGAAATCCATGCTGGGTGAGCCTCTTACAGCCATTCAGCAGAATGAGGGTGGCTGCAGTGGGCAGTAACACACCTGACTCTTCTCTTATGCTTGCAAGAAGGAATAAGAAACCAAAAGCAAACCCAAAGCCAACAATAAAACTACCCAGAAAAAAGCTGCACAAGAAATACACACTCCAGTTCTGCTAGCTGCAGTCAGAATCTAGCAATGGCTCAGTCTGCAGGAGTTCAGCTGAAGCCCTGTGCTCTGAGGACATGGCATTTGCAGTGCTCTCCCTGTCCCAGGCACTTGCAGCCTCAGGAGCACTCCCCATCCGTACGGAAACTCTGTTTCCGGCCACGCTCCTGTGAAACTGCAGCTCCCTAAACTCTTGGGATTGTTCAGAATGGTGCAGCTGGGAAAATAATTCATAATCCCAGAACCATCTGGCTTGGCTCTTCATAAATCATGTGGCAAGCTCAGCACGCTCTCTGACTTAGTCTCACTCATTTGATCAGCAGGGAGAGACCTGATACCCAAGAGGAACGCTGCAAACCATGGCTTGCTATCAAAGCAGCTTGGAAATGAGCTGCTCAGAGCAAGGCTGCAGTGGAATTCTTGGGGCCTTGGGTGTGCCTGCTTACCTACAAACCTCAGGGCTAACCAAGCCAACTTTGCTTTCATGTTGTCTAAGAATGCCACGTGAAGAATGTCAAAAGCAACTTGAAAAGAGATACTGGTGCTTTGAGTAACCTTGGCTTGAACATGTTGATGGGAAGACAAATTATAGAGAAACAAAAAAGCCTGTTATCTTCCTAAGAAGATCTCTCTTCAGAGGTTCTTTAGCTGAATGTCACTTAACTGCTGACAGCTTTCTGGAGGCTACAGAGGACATTTCCCTTCATTATGCTCAGGTGCTGCCTGCAATAATGGACTTGGCAAACCTGGTAAGGTCACTTCTACAAACAGCAGAACAATTCCAGAAGGAGCTGCAGATATCCATTGCTGTCCTGCAGCTATAAAAAGGAGACAGGTTTTTGCCAAACAAAAAAGCTTTTGTCTTTGAATGGAGAGAACCCTCAGGGTCACACCTGGATTAGCACTGAAGAAGTGTCCACAACAGAGTGAAATAATGGAGAAAGGGCTTAAAAATCACTCCCAGTGGAGAGGATGACACTTCAGATGAGGAGATGGGAGTTGATGCTTGTGCACACAAGCAGAAAAGCAGAACATGAAGTCATCATCATAAAACTTCTGTAGGAAAACCCAGCTTGCCACAGTATTTTAAAGCTATTAAACCCAGGCAATCTGCACTGTATCAAAACCTGACCACTGATGCCCATAGTGGCTCAGGAGGGATCGTAGGGAAGAGTTCTGCCCTTTGGGGCTACATCTATCCCACGTCACATAGCAAGCAGCTTTACTTGAGATAAAGGAAGCACTAGACAGGAAAGAATTTACCCATTGAAAGGTGCTAGCAGTTGTCTTTTCAAGAGGAAGAAAGGAAGCTGCGCTTTTCCTTTGAAGGAAAGATGCTTTGCCTAAGTATAAAGACTTCCTAAACTAAGTAGTAAACTGTGTCTAGGAATCATTTCTTCATCCTGCCTCATTTTAACATGAATAATTAAAATGGCTATTTAAAAAGCTAGATTAGAAACCTGCTAATTGATCAGCTCTCCCCTCTGGAGTGATGCCAGCACGCATCAGGCTGGTAGGAAGGGAGCCCAGCTGGCAGCACATGCAAGAGACAAGCAGGCTTTGGGCTCTCACTGGCAGGTGAGGGTCAGCCACCATAGGGTAGACATCAGCAATTCCTGAAAGGTCAAAGATATGACATCCAAAATGAGTGTCCCAGGGGGCTCTGGAGCAGAGAGAGAAGCTGTAGTAAAAACCACTCATGGTTAAGGCTCAACACCCCAGCTAATTAAAGCCCAGCAGGAAGGAAACTTTTCAAGCAAGTGAGAACAAAGCATTATGATCAGACTCCTTCTGCTTTGATTTGTTTTACCTAAACAAGAACAAAAGCAGAAAACTGAGAAACCTGTGGCTTATTCTTCTCTTTTTTTTGGACACTGGGGTTCAGGCACAGCCATGGATGACAAAACTCCCTGCTGGGCTGGATCCAGCAATGGAAAGAGGCATCTGTGTAGGGAGGGTTCTGCAGATGGAAAGGGCTCCCTGAGAAGAAAGCAGGCCTGTAGATTTCATTTGTCTAGTCAGCTTTGTGCTGATTTTACTCCCCAACAGAACTGTTGGCCAAGAGGCAGCCAGCCTTGTTCCACTCCAGTGCAGCCTTCCCCTGCTGTACAGGTAAAGGGAGAGGCAACACCACTGCCACTAGCACTGCTGCTGCCCAGTTCCTGGGGAGGTTTTGCCAAGTGACAGCCTGGGATTTATCACCTTCCCCCCAGCTCGGCACTCTTCTGCACCTGGAACCTGTTGAACTCAGCAGGCCAGGCAGACAGCACGGGTTACAGGCTGTTGGAAAAGTAAATAGCTCAGCTCCATTGCTGCCCTTGTATAAAAACAAATGATTATTTGGTAAATGGCACTGGCAAACCTAATATTTCCTGTGTGGGTGTGCAGCACAGGGGCTGCACAAGAGAGACTCTGACTGTCCCTGTGTTCTGGGTCACTGGGTGCACAGGGCTGCTGCCAGCAAAGCCAATGAAGTATGAAACCAGAACCCTTGTAGCAGGAAGCACAGACAAGATTTGCCAAATCATTACAGCCCAGCTATTTAACATGGCCTTGGCTTACTCAGCAGAATAAGCCTTCAAAAAGCAAGCCATGGCTGGCAAAGCCACAAAGCTATTGATTAAATGAAACTTGTGTTGTCTGGGAGTTTCTAAATGACTGCAGCTTGCCTCTTTGGGGCAGTGCTATTATGTTAAGTAAAGCTGTACAAGATGCTCAAAAACAAAGAAATTAGAGGGACTGCAAGAGAATGTTGCTTCACTAGGGATTACACAGACATCCTTCACAAAGCCTAGAGTAAAACCATAGCAACCCTTGCCCAGAACCACACTAATGCTTCCCACCAGAGGCCAGAAAGCAAGGGGAGGTGGACATTCCCACGCCCAGCTCCAACACTGGAGATATACTACCAGCCTTGGAGGATCCAAGGGTGAGGAAAGCTACACACAACAGCAGGAAGGTACCCCCCAACCTGTAAATAGCCTGCCCTTTTACAGAAAACTACAAAATCCCACCCAAAAGCAGGCCTATTCTCCAGAGCCTGGCACATGACACTACCTGAACTTCTCCCTTTCTCCTTCTCAGTCTTCTCTTTCTCTCTATGATTTCTGGATGGCATTTTCCTGACACGACTTTTCTCTATAGGATATCCCACTGCCAGTGCAAAACCATCTTGCCCAGACAAGGTTAACACAACAGGGATATTCTCCATCTGGGATTCAGATTAACTTGCTCGGGTATCATGTCCTGGACTATGCCAGGCAAACAGATCTTCTGTTCAATGGTGCTCTTCCCCAGGTCAAACCATCCAAGCTTGCCCAAGTCTCTACTGATTCTCTGTTATTTACATATGTTTAGATCTGTGTCTGCCTTTGATCTCTGCTTCCTCTGGACTGGCTCAGGACACAGCTTTCAGAAAGCTTTTATCAAGCTACTTAAGCACATCATCATTTTTGGTCTCAGTGTGTTACCAGAAGTGGGAGAAGCACCTCCTGACATTTTAGCCTATACCTCCCTCTCTCTCTCAAAACTAGAGGATCTTGCTAAAGAATTGCTCTGACTAGATCACACAGATTTGGATGTACAAACATCTAGGAGAAAATAGGCTCTGTTCCATGCTGTCCTTCTGGAGTTGTACAGAGCAGGGCAACTTAACAGTGAAAATGTGCTTGCAATTATCTGTGGAAGAAGACTGAAACCTGGGAGGAGGGGAACAAGAAAAGGGAGCCTGGGAACAGAGAGAGACATTCCACAACAGATTTATAACACAAATGGCAGAAAATAAAATTAGCAGCTCCAGGGTGGGTAGGGATTGTTGCCAGCATTTTTGGCCAGCCTCAGGGTATGTCTACACAGCAGTCAGTCAGTCCCAGTAATCCTGAGACTGCAAGACACTGCAACAGCAACACACTCCTGTGAGCTCTAACATGGAGAGTGCTGGCACTAGGAGAACAGAGCTGGGGCAGTAACTGCCTCAAACAAACCATCCTGCTACTCAGGAAGCCTTGGTGCAGCAACACAGGGACTAGGACTAAAGCTTGTGTGGGATTGCCCCTGGGATCCAACTGCCTTTGCTTTTCAATTGCTCCACATGCAGCCAGCTCAGTTCCACCCCACTCTCTTGCAGCACAGTCAGGGTCTCACCAAGATACAGCAGGAGCTGTGCCCCAGCTCTCTACCACAGGGCACAATCTACAGCCAAGTTGCCAGCAGTGCCCCTGCACAGGTCTCTCAGCCAAAGCCAGATCCTGCCTGCCACAGGCTGTATCCCTGAGCCATCCCAACTGGATACTACAGGCCCACAAGATGGGCACCTCTGCAAGGTCTCTCCATGGCAAAACATTCCTGCCTGAGGGCAGGTGTTCACTCCAGCCTTTAACTACATGCTGAAATGCTACCCTATGTGCACAAGTTTGGCCTCATTCACAGCACACAGGGGCTAGAGTTAAACCTGAAATTGTCCAGATAACTCTCAAACTGAGACTTTGGTGCTTCTACATGTCTGATTCTGCAACTGCAGTAATGTTGCTTTTCCTGCCTTTTGGGAGGTAAGAAGTAATCCGGGCACAGATTGCTTCCTGGCAATTAATTAGTGTACTTTTGCAACAGCAATGAAGAAAAACATTCCACAGAAATTCAGGTCAGGCAGAACCTGTGCCTGGGAAATGTGGGACTACCTCCTGCCTCTGCTCTACTTCAAACAGCAGTGTCAAGGTCTGCCTCCTTTCCTTGCTGTCAGCACCAGAACACTCCAGGATCCTACTGGTTGCTTTGCTCCTGCTTCTAAAAAACAGCCCTACCAAGCAATGAAGAAATCCTGGCAGTTGCCATCCCCACAGTGCAGATGGGCAAGAGAGCAACACAGAGCAGAGAAAGAAGCTCAGATGGGAGATTTTGGGGGAAAAAAAACAGGGTTAATGTTTAAAGTCAGCCAGGATAGAAACTGCACTCAGCTATCTACATCAGCAGAGCTCTGTGTCCAAGGCTAGACTAAGTGTTCCCTTACCTGCTTGAGCAACACCACAAAGGCCTTCTTAATTAGGCAGCAAATAATTAGGCACCCTAAAGTCATTTTAACCAAGCTACATCTATCAACACTTAACATCCACAGCAAATAATCACACTGGACACAAAGCTGCTGGTTCTAAACTCTTCTCTTGTCTGATTCCAAACCCAGAGCTGTTTGGTTTGGGCACTGTAGGCTTTTTACCTTTAGTCTGTTGCTGCTCTCATCCGTTTCAGCTCCAAGTGTGAGGCCACGTGGTTCCAGAGTGTTGGCACCAGAGTGCTCTTGCCTATTGTCCATGGATTTGGATTCCCCTCCTTAAAGGCATCCCACGGGGCCTGGCTGCCTGCCACAGCACCTCCAGCTATTCTCTCAGCAGGCAGGCACTGCCAGCTTCCACTAGCTCATGAATGAGAATTTTCCCTCCTCACCCAAGCCTTCCCCCACCCCACAACAGAAAGCTGAGGCTGTTGAAAGACCCAGGACTGGCCACAAAGCTGGTGACACACCTCTGGCTGCAGCCCACCTGCTCCACTGAGGGGGAACAGCTGCACAGAGGAAGCCCAGCTTCTGCTTAAAACTCGTTTGCCTTGTTCTTTGGAGAATGGCTTCAAAGTGGTTAACAATGTCCCACGAGAGAACCAGGGCAGGGGGCAGGGGCAGAGTTGTTCAGGGTGGTCTTTGGGCTATGAATCTCAGATGACTCCACACGGGTGCAGTTGCTGGAACAGGAGGGAAGCACCACTCAGGATGCTGTTGATGACAGGAAGGCACTGTCAAGCTCTTTACTGATGGGGATGCCTTGCTAGTCTGAGGAAAGATGAGAGTATGACAGTGTTCAGCATATTAAGCTGTTTATAATAGGAAGACCTTGGACTTAGACTTTGTAAGAGTTCAGGGAGCACTGTGATCCCTGTGTCTTTCCCCTTGGGTAGATCCACCCAGCAACCCCTGGATAGAAGGCAGCTATCAAGTGTGTTATTCTAGAGGATAGCCACTATTGCCCCTGCTGAATGAAGGCAGGAGGCTTGCTGACAGTCCTGTCCTGTATGGTGAGCACTTCCAGATTTGCAGTCTGCTCACCCATTCAGAGGTCTCTACCTTGTCTTTTGGTTAAAAATTCTTTTTGCAAAATTCTCTGCTGGACTCTTTGCAGAAAAAATTGTGTCTAAATGGCTGCTCCCTTAGTGTCCATGGAGCAGACTTACCACTCCAGACTTGAAGCTCTAAGTACAACAGATAGCAGCTACATCACTCCCCTCATCACTGAGCAACAACAGCTCTGTAAAGTTAGACCTGGAGATGAACTTTCCTAGGAGCTAGGAGCACCACCCCAATGGATCTATGTCATGATGGCTCCATGTTTTTACAGTGCAGATGTCCAGAAGAGTGTTTTTTGCAGTGAGTCCAAATGACATTAGTGTCAGATTGGGAATCTGACACATCAATTAGTAATCCATTCACTTCTTCCAAAGCCTACATCAGAAACTCTCTGTGAATGCCAAACTGGGCTTGTGATCTCCACAGACATTTATTAGTCTTAGGGCAAGTAGTAATAAATCTCAGCCTCTCTACACTCCTGAGGAACTCAGCCTGCAGTAAAGCTCACAGCTACAGCTCTCCAAAATTCTTATTTTTGCCAATATGGATGTCTATTTTTTTGATTGGATTTTTGTTGTTGTTTTTAATTAGGAAACTTGCACCTAGCTTTCCTTGGTTTTCATTTTTAAACCTGAAGCTTCTTTGTCTTCCTCTCTGCAATGGGTTTCCTTACATTTCCCTTAAAACCCATGAGTTTGTAGGCAAAGTCTGCAAACAATCCTATTGGCACAAGCCATGCTGACAGAGGACTGCTCAGAGCATCCTAGACACCTAGGAAGGTCAGGGAAAAGGTTCCTGTTGACTTCAAGGCCAGACTTTGAAATGAGTAACTATGCCATGGGTGGCTGACCCCACCGAGGGATGATTTTGGTGCTTAGCTTGGGTGGTGAGGCAGTGATGGCATTTTCCCCCTGCTCTGTTTTGATTTGGCACACTGGGGTTTGATATGCATGCTAATGGCTGGGCTTAAGCAAAAGAAAAGGGGTAGAAGGGCTGGAGAGCTTGCTCCAGGGTGTGACAGAACTGCAACTCCTTGTTAAACAGCCTAACCTGGAACATGTCCCCAAAACACCTGTGGCAGCAGAATCCTGCCAGCAGCTTCTCTAACCTCACCCAGCTGGCTGCTGCCACTGGAACCTTCCTGGCTCATGTGTGCTCAGAGAGCTACACTCCTCAGACCCAGCCACCTCAAGATCCCACACTGGCTCCTCCTAATCTCTCTCCTGGTCCTTCTTCACCTGCAATCCTCATTGAAGCTCTCCATCTGTCCATGGAACCCGTGACTCTCCTGAAGCAGAAGATTCTCTGCACAACAGCACACTCACTATCCAAACCCTCTAGGTTTCCTGAGCCCCAGCCACTCTCTGCCAGCTCCTTCAGCTGTCTCATGCTCTCCTACTGTCACATTCACAGGCACAAAGAAAGAAAAGCAGCAGAGAAAGGACATTAGCCTCCCACCACCAAAACTGCCCTCAGAGAAGAAAATGGAGTTAGCTCTTTTCCGCATGGATGAGGAGCTGCATCTGAAAGCATTACATCCTCCAGTTCCTCTGGGGATTTGATGCAAGGCACTGTTAGAAGGAAGCCTGACAGCTCTCCTGAGAAACTTGGCAAACAGCAGGGCAGAGCAGTCTCACTCTTTCACACAGCTGGATTTTTTGCAGCTCAAGTATTTTTCCCTCTTGCTCTTGGCCCATCCAAAGATGAGTGCTGAATTTCCCTTAACATTACCCACAGGTTAATTTGTTATTAAGTTTAGGCTCAGTTTAACATCTTGGCATGCAATTTAAATGAAACCAAAACCAAATGTCCTTCATTTCTGCTGAAACCACCCTCGGTTTGGCTCAGCTGCTTTTGATGTCACTGGAGGGTGAACAAGAGATTCATTCTCATCTTGTCATTTTTGGTAGGAACCTAAATATCCCCCCTGCAACCCTGAAATACACTGCCATAAAGGAATTATTTGCCATGGAAGGAGACTGGCCAGAATCTGAACATCACATATTGGCTCTGACTTAGCTGTCAAATACCTGTTACTGTAGGAAAGGAAGATACAACAGACACAAAATACAGGAGTCCAGAAGGGTGCTGACAAAACTTACACACCACTTCTTCCTAAAGGAACAGTGGTGGGATTTCCACCTTCCAGCCAGAGAGGTGAACGAAGGAGTACTTGAAAATCCCAGAGGTACAGCCCTTGTCAAGCTGACTGGTCTCATTCTGTACCTTACACAGTCTAACTTAGGTACAGCCCTTGTCAAGCTGACTGCTCTGATTCTGTACCTTACACAGTCTAACTGTGACACAGTGCAACCAGAGGGGATAAAGCTCCTAAGGCTGATGAGCAAGTGCATCCTGCACTTAGCCTGGAAAGCAGGGAATGTTGATGCAGTTAACTCATGAACTGCACTGAGGCCATGAGACTCTCCATCCACTGAGACTTCTCCAGTCAGTTTGGTTTCCTTCTGCCCATGGGATACTTAGAGGCAGCTTTAAAAAGTCTTCAAAGTTACCTGCAGAAGCCTCCAGAAATCTCACTGTGCCAGTGTCTGTGTGACTAGGAATGACCATGGCTTTGCTGGTTTGCTCAGTGGGTTAGTTAGCTGTGACTGAGCTGATACACTGAGTTTTCCTTCTGTTGATCAAACATTACTGCTTAAGAGTATTTCCACAATACTGATGGTTACAATTTCAGCCACAGTAGATTACTTCACATGCTGAGATGAAGCAATTACCAAAGCATTTCACTATTAAAATCCTTGACACAGACACCTGAGCTTCAGAACATATTTAGCAAGTTCCAAGATGTTGATGTGGTTTTTGTAGATCTATTCTAACAGCATGAACAAAAGCACAACTCATCTCTAACCCCTGCCATCAATCATTCAGGAGAATGAGGCCTCTCTGTGCTACTCACAATCAAAACATGGAGTGGGAAATGAGGGAAGATCAAATGGAAATAGTTGTGTGTGCTGAAATGAATATTTACATAAGCCTCCGAAAAATTATTTATCAATCTGCTCGATCTATGAAATGATAACAAACATGCCACACCAATAACCTCACCTGTATGGCTTCAGATAAAAGCATGCTCCAGTGGCATAAGTACAGAGAGAAGCAAAAGGACAAGCTCTTACTTGTGCCCGAGCTCATGTGCAATTGTAAATGCCAGGTTGAGTCCGTTGTCTTCAGCAAGAACACACTTTCTCTTGGCACTGCAGACACCTCCCAGGTAAGCAATTCCTGCCACACAAACACAGAGAAGGCTCCCATCAGAGGCAGTGAAACAGCTCAGGCACTTCAAACAGAACTCAACCAAAATGATAAAAAACATGCCTAGGGTGAAAAATAGGAGAGCAGTTTGCAGATGAAGTCATGAGGATTTTGCTCATTACCCTACTGAAAAAAATCAGTCTAGAATTTTGTCAGACAGCAAACAAGGTAAGCACCTTCCCCTTCACTGCTTGCCTTGGAATAGGTACTGACTCTGCTGCCATGCACCCTGATGGTGACTTACAAAGAATAATACCCTCACCAACAACAGCCTCTTGCTGCTAACCCTACTTGAGAGCAGCAATTTCTGGGAATACTTGTGGCAGAAGGAAAAAATACTGTTTGGGAAATTGTCAGTTTATTGTAAAGCCAGTAACAGAAGGTCTGAAATGAAGAGGAACTGCCACATTTTGGTTAAAGGGAAGCAAAGAATGAGCATTTGAGTCACAGAAGCTGGAGATAAAAAGGAGCCACTAGGAGACTCAGCCAACCCTGTGCTTCTTTAGATTTGTGCCTCTGTGCATTTTTGAGTCCTTAAATCCTCTTGCAGCATGCATACATGAAACTGGGTGCTTGGGAGGAAGGATGCTTCCTGCCAAACTGCTGATGCACTCCATAGCTGCCTCTCCACTGAAGCATACTGTGTTGTCACAGGAGACAAAGCTGTGCTGGCCCATTGGCTGCTGGCAGTGCTGATGCCCAGAGGTGAGCAAGGACAACTAGCAAGGGCTATGGACTTCACCTTCACTCATTAACCTGCCAAGCTCAGGCTCTTCCCAGTGCTTTGACCCTGTGGCACAACCACCACCTACTCCAAGGTCACTCCAGGAGCTCCTTCTGCCTCTTGAGGATGAGGCAAACAGAGCTCTGTGATCCAACTTAGCCAAAATACAGTTCTGCTGAGTAGGGAGGAATAGTCTGGTTCCCTTTCAGCAGTTTCAGGTACAGCTAAGAGCAATGCCCAGAGCAGGATTCTCACTGAAAATTTTATTCCTACTACTAAACCTGAATTTTCCACCTTTATCTCCCATTTAACCAGCACCAATATATCTGTCAGTTTTATCTGACAGATGAGGTTTTCACTGAGAAGCAACTCAATAGCACTGCCCCTCTAGCTCTGTGGTCACTCAGAAATGATTCATGCTAATCTCCCTCTGATAAAGGCCACAAAATGAGGCTGAGTCCAAGTTTGCTGTCACCTGGAGATGGAAGTGGGCAATAGTTCCATGTTTGGGAGATGTGGTGTAGCAAAATAATCGAGAGTTCTGTCGATATATTAAGAAAGGTTAAACATCAATAAAAATGTCAAAAACATTCCCGCAAACAGTAATTCTTCTGAAGTCTTTGTTTAGTGGCTCTAATCCCCACTGAAACTGGCAAGAGCACTGCCCTGTGCTAAAAGCCTCATTCTTCAGAGGTGGAAAACTAATCATTAAGGATTTGTACAGCCATCAGTGGCTGGACAAGAGGTGACTGCAGCTCAGTCACAGACTCTAAGCCACCCTGGGTTTATTAGTTATTTCCAATGCTTTATGTGGCTCCCGTGTGGCCATTTTATAGTACTCCCAATGATCAATTAAAACCTGTAGACCTCTAAAATCAGTTTATTATCACAATTATTAAAGACTTCTTTTGCAGTGGGGCCCAGGGATCAGACAATATAGGAACACAAGTGGAAGCTCATAATCCTAGCAGAGCAGAAAGCAGTACATGAAGTCAGTGAGGGCTCCAGCTCCTGAGTGCTTACTAACAATCATCTGGAAGAGCAAGCCAGTTACAACAAACTGTTATAACATTCTAAGCCTGAACAAGTTTGCCTCAAATATGTTTCTGAAATATATCTTTTCTATCAAACTATTTCCTAAGACTGTAATTTCCTTTCAGGCCAATACATTTCACCATTCATTCTTTCATTAGAACATAAATAGCAAACACATTGTTGAGCTGCAAACATAACACAGTTGTTCAGTAAATCTATCTGAGCCATGAAGATAAATGTAATTTTCTGTAATGCTCCAAGTCATTGATATGCAGAGCAAAACACACCTTGAAGGAGCAGTGACAGCAGATAGTACAAAGCCTGGGCAGCTGCATTAATGTGATTTATTTTCTGTACTGGGATGAATGGAAGCTGCTGTTTGCCTCTGAAACTGCGAAGGTTTTTAGCTGAGCCTTTCAAGTCTACAGAACTGAAATGGGAACGTGATGAACTCAGACATGTTGGTGAAAATCCTGGCATGCTCTGGTTCTACATCACACAAGAGGAACTTCTCTTATTTGGTAATTTTGCTCCTGGCCCTGTGTGGGAGACAGGTGTGTGAAAATGAAAAATAGGGAAGAAAGCTGAACTGAGGTTTTTTTGGTTTGCTTGGGTTTTGTGCTCCTCTGCTCCAGTAAACAGACTTTCCTCAGGGCAGGGGGAAGTCCTTATCTTTCCAGGTACACTACTAACTGCCAGCAATCACCACACATCTATTTTTAGTATCAAAAAAAAGGTCAGTCAGGAGCATCAGTGGTAGAGGGAAAGGAAAACCAATTCCTATTTTTACTGTTACCAAGTGTGAGGGGTTTTTTCCTTTCTCTCATGAGGAATTGCATAATTACAGTCCATGACTTCTGTGCTTGGGCTGAACACACAAAGCTATCTGCACTGCCACAGCAAACCTTAGGACACAGGCAACTGTGTAAACTCAGATTTATCCAGAAAGTTGTCATACAGAAAGAGTTTGCAGCTGTTGGCCTTCCTGCCAGCTAATGAGCCCGCTGCTAGCAGTATCTCTAAGGGCAATGACCACATTTATCCTACCAGCTCAGCTAGGCATTAGGATGTTACATCCTTGCCACAGTGATAGCCAAAGTTGGAAGAAGACAAGTTGTGGTGCTTGAGTTCACATTCCACCCTATTCTGAACACCTGGGGCTTCCTTCTGAGGACTGTGCAATATTCACTCAGCAAGTGGTTTGTCCAGGTACTCCAGCTTTCAACTCTCTAATATCTTGTTTTCATTGCACTCCTAATACTTTAATCTCCTCTTTTGCCAGCCACCTCTGGATACAGAACTTTACTTGATTAAAACTTGGCCAGCTTTCTTCTTCTCAATGTATTTGCTGTTGGGAAGGGAGCCAAACTCGAAGTCCTGAAGTCTGCTTGGCACAGATGGAGACTCACTGCATACCCACATGCACACTGCACACTTCCCTTTCCCCACCAGCACTAGTTTGGTGTTAAGCTGATGTTTTTCTCCTCCTCCCACATTGCTCAGTTTGTGCAGCTTACACATTGCCATCAATTACACTCCTGCAGCCTCTCTGAGCATCCTAGAGCAGTAACATCAGGAAACCCTACAAGTGATCCATGCCCTGCCTTTCCCTTCAGTGGCAATGATAGCTTTGACAGAGATGCCCTGCCTGTATTTACACAGCAAGTCAGTCACCAAGGGAATCTTTCAGCACTTACACTTTAAAATGAAAGATACTTTTCTTTTCTATACAGCCTACACAGAAAAGGTTCCAAAATCTAAAAAATACCAAAAAACCAACCCAACATTAAAGCAGCACCCACTAAACTGCCTCCAAGACAGGGAATAACATAATCTCTGTTCCACAGCTGAATAAACAGAGCTCCCCACAAGTCAGCAGGATCCAGGTGTAAAAGAACAGTATCCATGGAAGGATCTTCTCAGAGAGGCTCATCACTGTCCTGCTGAGCCTCCAGTTCCAAGTTTGCTTGACATGGCTCATCCAGCAGAAGCTAAGAGGGGAGCTGCTCCTTCACTTGATGAGACTGTGCTAATTGAGAGCCAGACCTGCAATCCGAGTGGCACAGATTAATTTGGCTTAATGCTGGCTAGTCATCTAGATGCCAATTCCTGTTAATCCTGCAGTAACAACCTGGTTTCCATTAGTTTCAGATCCATGCATGGAAGCTGTTTGCCTTAACAATCATTCTCATTGTCATTGTCTTTAATGAGAACCACACTGGAAACAATGCTCTCCTTATGAAACACAAGCACAGGGATTAGGGTACAAGCCTGCAATGCACCAGACCAGCTGCAGTCAGGTACAAACACAAGTTCATCATCATGCCAAGTTCCCAGACTCCAGTGTAAGAGCTCCTGATGCCATGGACCATCCAATGGGCCAGGCTCCCAGGCACAGCCTATCTCAGACAGGCCTCCCCATAAGTGTACCTTTACCCTTAAAGGGAAGGTGAAACATGAAATAAGCTCAAGATCTATGTGCCTGAGAGAGAAATCTACATGACAACAGGGACACCATCTGTCCTTTGTTTGTCCTTAAAGGACAGAGGATATAACCCACTACTTGTCTCATTCTCTTGGTGCCACCCAAGAGGCACAAATGAGTCCGGAGAAGAAAGGAGTTGACAATTCACTTGAGCTTGTGGAGGGGCAGAACATCCACTCCCTGCTGAGGGCTGCAGTTCCCTCCAGGCAGAGGTGCTTAAAGCACACTGAAGAAACAAGGCAACACAGGACTGATCCAAATCCAAGCCTCTGGGCAGCCACTCAGATAACAAGGGAACAGTCCAAGTCCTCAAAAGGACTTGCTGCAAATGGGCCCATCATCACAGAATTCTCTTCTTTCTTTGGAGAATCTACCTTACCCTGAATTTCAACATGACCTCTAGAAAACTCCATTCCATGCAGAGATGCAGCACACTCCCAGCACTCAGTGTACTCCATGAGGACCTCCCCTACAGGACTGGACACTGGAAAACCTCTTCTTCCTAGGAACTCTGAAAACACTGTCACTTCCAGTATACACAACTACTGTCAGAATCCCCAAAGCTCAGAAAGAAAAACAAACAGCTGAAACACCAAGCACAGTTACTTTTTGAATCTCTTGATTTTCATTGCACATACCCTGAAACACTAACAAATAAAATCTCTCCCTGATGTTCACAATAGAAGCTGTGGTGTGTCTAGAGCTGATAATGTGACACTCCTCAGCACACAAGCTCCTCACAGAACAGAGGAATGAAACACACAATGCATCCTAGAGGAGATTCATATCTGACTACTGGGAGTACTTGAAGATACTCACTACTGAAACACTGTGCTCAAGGCTCTAGCAACTGGCCCTGGATAACATTTGCCAAGCCCAGGACTCTAAGTGGGAGAGCCAGATCCTTTGTGCAATGCCTGTGCTTCCTGCAGACTCACCCACATGTGAGCCATGGCAGCCCAGCTCAGCAGCACTTCTCAGCTGCCTGCCTCAGCCTCCCCTGCACTCTGTGCAGGAATGCCCTACCCCTGCTCTCAAACAGAGCAGCTGACACAGGTTTGTCTCTGCAAGTTGCCCTTCTCTCTAGCTTTCTGCTGACCTGCAAAGGCAGCAGGATTCTGTACATCATCAGAGCTTAAAGCAGTGCTTCTTCTATCTTCTTTTTCTCTTTAATTACTCTGTGGGATGGCAATTAATGGAACATGTGGAATCCCTTCCCCAGCATGGCCAACTCTCAGCTTTAGCTTCCAGTCTTTCTGCAGGGCTTTTGCCTATCCTGAGAACCCTCCTGTGGCTCTTCAAGTTCAATGGATGAATTATTTGCTTGTTCCTTCACTACCTTGCCCACACACAGACATTCCCCAAGATGTCCAGAGCCTTATTCCAATCGATTCACACCGTGCTCATTCACTGATCCAAGCAGAGCCTCTCCCAGTGTGCAAGGGGCTGCCCAGACAGTTGAAAAGCCTTAGAGACTCATGACTTCAGGGACAATTGTCCTCAGCCCAGCTAGGAAAAGGTCATTTCAGTTAGCAAATGCATGGAGATGACAGCTGATGTATGTTCTAACACCTTTTTGGCCTAAGAAAGGGTTTAACCAAGGCCTACAAACCCATGTCAGACAGGCTGCATTATGCTACCAAAGAACAGATAACCTTCAGAAACTCCCAGAGCTTTGGCATGGGCACCTCTGAAATACACATTCCTTTCCAATGCCATTCAGTAGGGATTTGTGCTCACAAAGATAACTCTTCACCACACTGATCATACCTGAGGAGACACAGAGCCTTCACAGGAACTCAGAGAAGGCAAGAACAAGCAGGCTGCTTAGCTTCATCAAGCAGATAGCCATCAGAAGTGACCCAGGTACCACTGATCCTGCCTTGCAGCAAGGGAATGCACTAAAAGACCACCTGTCTAGCCCTAATTTTCTCAGCTTTCATGGCAAAGTACTGGGATCTAAGACCTCAGCAAAGGAGGAGATAGAAGAAATAGTCCATTTATTTGCCATCTGCTCTTTGTTGAGCATGACATCCCCTACACCATTCCCATGGCTCCTCCCTTTCAGCAAACCATCCCTTCCCTAGGTGACAGCACACTCATCAATCCTCTCCAGCTAACATGCCAGGAGGAGTGCCTTAATTAACTGGAGCAGAGGAAGCAGGCTATCAGCTCCAGGTTTACTCCCCTTTGATATGCTAACAGCCACATTCCAGAGAGCTTCTCCTGCACACTCCCCAGCAACAGGAGCCCAGACTGCTGCTAGATGCAGATCTTCAACAGGCAAAACCACAGTTCCTTTCTGCATTGCCGTTTCTCCACCTAACATGAAGTTTGGGATGTTTAATCCAAATCAAGCCACCCTTCCTGAATGTAGATTCCCCAATCCTGGCAGCTAATTCACCATCTGTGTGTAGACATTAAAACACAGTGCTGAAATTCTCCATGCTCATGCACATAGATGGAAATACAGGAGCTTAAAGCAAGATATGTTAGAACAGCTGGACTCCTGTCAAGAGGAAAGGCAGAGCAAGGGAAGAGCTAGCTAGGTGAGGTGAGAGGATTCCAGTTGGGGAGGGACTGAAGAACTGCATGAATCAACACATAGTGCTGGGAAGAATACACAAGCCTTGCATAGTTCAAATTTACTGAACAAGAGAGAAAAGCAGATGAGAAGAGATTGGGGAATGAGAAAAAGTGGGGACAGAAACACAGCAAATGGAGCTAATATGTGTTTTTCAGAAGTCCTCAAGAAACATGACTTTGATCTGGTAAGCAGCAGGGAGTCACTTCTGCTGGAGACAAGGGTCAAGGAGGGCAGGGGATAAGATCAGAAGAGGAGCTCTCTCAGAACTTCTGTCTACACTTACTGCTGGAGAAAAATGGATCTACAGCCTCAGGTCATATGGCTCTGGCAGCAGGGCTTCACATGGGAAAAGGTAGGAACTGGACTGCAACAAGGCCTGGCAAGGACATGAAGTATTCAGGCAGGGAGGCCTGGAGAAAGCAGCACTTGGCCTAGGGAGAGCTGGCAGAACTGGTACAGAAACAAGCAGTGCAAACCAGGGCCACACAAGCTACTGGACTAAGAGACAGGCAGAGGGGACAAGGTTGTTCAAGGGTATCTTACACCAAAAACCAATCAGGTCCAGCAGAAGTCAGGAGAGCTCTGATGCTTCTGAAAGACTACAGGAACATCTGACTGTGAACTCAAACACCAACAAGTGTGAAACCAAACTGTTGGTTAGGATTTGGATTCTGGCCCTTGAAAGCCACCTCTGCCTGGGGATCAAAGTATTTGGCTTTGAGTGTCTTCTGTTGGTCTCCTTTGTTAAGTGAATGTAGACTGCAGAGATGAACCTGTTGGTCCTTTCTACAAGCCACTGGAATTAAGCAGGATCTCCCGTTGTCACATGCATGCAAATATTGGCATGACAATATGCAGAAGACAGGCAACCTACCAAGGCAACAGGAGGACTGAGCACTGGGTTCAAGATCTGTGCAGCTGTGTGAAGAACTGTCCTTCACTTCAATGGCTGAAGCAAAGAGACACAGGATAGAAAGGAATCTCCGTCTCTCACCTGCTGGATGGCTTGACAAGAGGCCAGACCTGCACCTGTTCCTTCTCTAAACTATTCATCAATCTCACCTTTCACCTTCTTAGATGTTATTAAAAATCAAAATCATTTCAACATGACAGTATTCTTGGTTTGACCTGTCTGTCCTATTTGGTGGAATAGGCCTGAACTCAGCAAATGCTTCCGTGTCCTCTGAGCTGCATCTTTCAGGATAGAACTCACCAAAAGGACAAACCAACCAAACCAAGAGAGGAACAACTCTGCCATCAGAAAGGAAAGTATTTGAGGGATACCATGCCCCATGCTCACCACTCTGCCACCTGCCTATGGTAGTCTTGAGAACAGGATGGGTTCCCATTTTCCAATGAATGGAAATACAGCTCTGGCATTGCCTGCAATAGCTGCAGCTTTGTAAACTGTGTAGAGTTCCAAAACCAGCTTGAATGCTATTTTCATCTCACATTTTGAGTACTGTGACTTCTAATTTTGAATTTGTCAGTTTGTCCCTGCAACTCCTGTGAGCCATCTGCTTCAAGAGAGGCCCTGAGATCAGAAACAGTGAAATGATGGAAAAGATCACATCAAGCCTTTTAATCAGACTACTAAACAAAGAGAAACATGGAATTCAGCAGCAGGGATCCTGCAGCCTTCAAATTCCTCAGTATCTCCCTTTCAGAATGAAGGGACCAGGTCAGACTTGGCAACAAATCAGAAAAAATATTTAGAGTCCCTGTACTAAGCAGCATCTGCTTGAAGAGCTAACAGTCAGAGGCCAGCACTCAGCTCCTTTTTTTTTGCTTGCAGTTGCCAACACTAAGAAAGTCATGAAGCTATTCAAATCAAGTAAACCAGATTCTCTGAACAGTTTCAGGAGCTTTCCTGAGCCATTCCTCTCTCAGCTGCTGTGGTGTTGGCCAGGGCTGTGTTCAGGGGCAGGGATCAGCCCTGCCCTTGTCAAACACCTTTCAGCCAAGTGCCTGCTGGGGAGATGGCTGAGCACCTGTGCTGCTGAGGAATGGCATTGCTGCACAGCTCACAACTGCAGCCTTGCTCACAGAATGACTAAGCAATGGTTCAGTTGCACAGAGGGGATGGCTCTGACTTCCCAAGCATGCTCTTAGTTGCAGGGTCTTTCAGTGCTAGGCGCGGTATGCGTGTGGAGCTGTGCTCTTGGCAGGAGCAGAGCAGGCCAGCACACATGATTCACAGCAATCAAACTCTGAGCAGATGCTTTTCCAAATTGCTTCTGTGATACTTCTCAGTTCCAGCTCCTACACCCTGAGGTACAGGGCTGTCTGAGCTCCTGGCTTCACCCTGTCAAGCTGCCAGCTAACGCACGCACTGATAAACTTATTTAGCACTTCTCAGGTCAGCTCTTCCGCTTGAATTCTCTGCTGAGCACTGATTTAAGTTCACAGCCTGCCTGCCTTGAGACATCTGACAAGCCTGGGGTTTGTGCCTGATAACATTAGTGGGGTTGAGCTACCCTGCTACAGTCAGAACTTGGCTTGAAAAGCTTGTACCTTGCAAGAGAAGGATCTGGTCCCTAACACCTCAGCACTGGCTCCTACCTCTGCTGCCAGGAGCAGGGAGTGCAAATGATCCTGCCACATCAGCAGGCAGCAAGAAGAGACCAAAGCAGCACACTGGTTCTGCCTCTAGCCTCACACAGTACCACACTCAGCACGTTTGCTCTGGTAAAGCATGGCAGTATGGTGGAAGGAGAGATGGCAATAAAAGGCAACCTTAAACTTACCGCAGAATTAATGGCTTGGTTTCCTACATTCATATTTCTCCTTGGGGTTTCTGATGCCAGTGTGGGTCATGCAGCCTTCCCCTCAGTGGCAGCAGCAAAGGCAGAGAGCTTTCTCCTCTACTCAGCTGCTTAGTTTTCAGAAAACTTCCAAAAGCCTAATGCTTCAGAGATCCCTATTCTCCAATTTGACTCAAGCTGGCCAGTGAGTTAAGAAGCTATTAGGGAAAGCCTGTCGTTGGGATAGGCAGACACAAGCCCAAAGCACACACACTCATCAAATCAGCTTCAAATGACTGTTCACCTAAAGTGCCCTCCTCTGGATGACCAAGCAGAGCTCTTCATTCTGACTTCCATCCCACAGGAAGGGAAGGACCCACATGCTACTTTAGACAGACGTCAACACATCACAGCACCAGCCTGACAGAAGAGAATGGCTAATTTCAGAGGAAAGAGAGCTGGAGATATTCTTCATATGTCCTGAATCTCTTTTCTTTAGTGCCTCTTTCTCTAAAAAGAAAATGTCACATTTAAAGTAACACAGGCTAGAAAGCCATTTTTCAGTAAGAAAAAGACCAGCACGAGCTCTTCTCACACTTAATAAAAAGGAATGTGCCCTGTTCAAACTGGAGCTGCTGTGAAAGGAAACACCAGTGTGGATGAATGCTGCTGAGCTCCTGGTGATGACTGACAGCAGCCAGAGGAGCCCCTAGTGCCTGACAGACACAAGCCAAGGCACAGACCCAGTCCTCAGGCCTTTGTAGTCTGAACTCAGCAATGACAGCACAGGAGGCTCACAGGGGACTGCACCTGCAGGCAGCACTAAAGCAACTTGCTGTCACAGCATCCTGCAGAAGCCAGGAGCTCATTTTCCTGCACGTGTGTTCATGTTACTGCTCTAGGTCTTGGTGCTAAAGCATCAGGACCAGCAAGGGGAGAATTGCCTCTTCTGGTCTGAAGTGCTTCTGGGAAGTGTCGAGGCTCCTGGATAGCTGTACACTCTCTGGGTGACATTTCCAGTTCCCTGACTGGAAGCCTGCTGCTGAGCCTGCACCACAGCTTCTAGAGAATTTCCAGTGGCAACAGCTGTACTTGCCAGCTATGCAGAGAGGATATTTTTGTCCCAGCCTGCTTTGGTGCCCAGTGGCAGTGGCCTCCTGTCAGCTGCCATGTAATGAGATGCATTTCCCAACAAAGCCACCTGATTAATGACAGCATATCCAGCCTTGTGGGCTTCACAGAAACCCAGCTGAACAGGTATTACATCCCATCTCACTGCACAGCTATCACAATCACCATGGCCTTGATCAAAGCTTGACTGAAACCAGCAGCAGCATTACCACCTTTGAAGAAGGCACATCAAGCCATTGCCTGGATTCTCTTACTCAGTTCCCACCCCCAGTAGGCTGGTCTTTGTCTTTTTTAACGACAGTGTAAAGCCAAAAAGCTTTATTTACTCCTGTGTTTAGACTATGCTGTGGCTGCACGAGTAGGGATTCTGCATCTCTGTGAACACAGCAGCTCACTGAGCAGAGATGGACTACAGCTTGCCCATGTTTGAAAATGCAACCAGTGGCACAGACAAACACAGGATAGAGGGAGATTGTTGTGAGATACTCAGCCAGAAGGTATCACTTTAAAATGTGCCAACAGGCATAGTCAGAAAAGCAGAGAAACGAGGGCACTGAAGGTAGCCAATCTGTCTACAGGTTTCTTGAACAGATACAAAATATAAATGCTAAAGAGAAATACAACTTCACTCTCACTTTTCTCTCCTTTCAAGAACAACAAAGTCTGATTAGACTGATGGATGGATTTTAGAGCAGCAGTTGAACTTTCCAATAAATAAAAACATCCACCCAGAGTTTCCTAACACACTGGCCAGTTTCCTTATAAATAACTACAGTGTTTACTCTGTTTGCCTGCTGCAGCACAAATACTGCTGTACATGCTAGAGCCTGATGGATGACATTACTAAAACCAACAAGTAGATCCTCAGCAGAACTTTCATGTGTACCCAGCAGTCTAATTATGGTCAGGCAGAGCCTTAATGCAAACACAACAGGCAAAATGGCTACACAAAAATGTATGACACAACTACACAAAACCAACAACTATCTCCAACCTGCTGACTGCTCATGACTACTAACTAAAGCAGAAACACAAGGCTAATTCCAGGCTAAGCAAACACAGAAATCCTTAGCATTCTGCAGATCATGCTGAAAGAGCACAGAAGGAGAAAGATAGCTGATGGGTTGGGTCTAGGATAGGGTTCTTTTAACGTTCTTTATTTTAATAAGTTTTACATATTTCTATCAGTTTATCTAAAAGCTAAAAATACTTGTTAAACTTGGGTTTCTTCTATCTCTTTTTATCACCTCTACCCACTTATATTTTCCCATGAAATGAGGTGAAAAGAATTGTGCTGGATTGTCTGGACATGAAACAGAGAAGTGAATCTGCTGATTCAGCAGGTCAGCCCTTAGCCAAGCACTCTCACCATGACAGATGTTCTAAGCTGAGGCCAAAAGAAAAGCAAAATGATCCCTGAGACATCAATCCTGAACAAATTATGAAATTATCATCTTGCCCTTGGACAGTGTCCTGTGGAGTACAAGAATCAGCTGGGATGGCTGAGATGGTGAGTGCCTGCTTTCTGCATCAGCCCTCCCCAGAGTCTGCTGTCAGGGAGCAGCCAAGGCAGGTGCTCCTCCCAAAGGGAAGGGAGGCTGAGCTGGAGCAGGAGAAGGCAGGGAGGAGCAGTGGCCTCACTGACAAGGACACAGTCCCACTGCACACAAGCAAGGGAAGCAAGGAGAGAACAAGGCTCTTTCGAGTAGAGCCTTCTTGAAAGTTACAAACTGGAACCACTGAAGTTGAACCTAGGCAGCCAAATTCACAGGAGGGCTGGGGAAGCACTCAGAGCCCTGACACCTGCCATGCTGGTAATGCAAATGCATCCTACACCCCCTGAACTGCCACACTTCACACTCCTACATGTCATGGTACCTGCTTCATGCTCTCTCCCAACTTCCTAGGTGCTTCTCTAAAGGTCTTCTCCACTTCTGCCAGCAACAGTTACCAAAGGAAGTTTAGTGCCTTGAGAACTTTTTTGTTATAATAACCCAGAGGATTCACAGTATTGACACAGAGAATCTCTGTCCAACAACCAAAGAGAAAATGATTAAAAAGAGCATGCTGCAATGCCTTGGACTTTTAGTTACATGGTATGATTTTTAGTTACAAGGTATGACTTTCCAGGTGTGGAGTGGCCAGATAAATGTGCAGTGGTAGAAAATCCTGTTCCATGCCCAATTCCTATCTGAATTATCTGCAGCACAAACACAACCAAAAGGCTTGGAGTTTGTGCTGAGGCAGTGGGAGTGGGAGAATTGTTAAATGAAACCAAACAACATCCCAAGGACTTAAACTGACTCTCAATCTATTGAGTGCACTTGGTGTAGCAAAATCCCTTCAGCACCATAGGCTAGGTATTGTACTAGCTCATTAACCACCGTGGAAAAAAAAACAACACGAAAATCAGGGCAGGTCAAGCTTGCTTCTTGGAGACAGGGAAAAAGTTTTATGTCCACTTCCCGGTGCTGTTTGCTTGGTTATCACTCGCAAAATCTCATCTCTTGCCATTTCAAACTTGCTCTCCAAATTGCATTTAGTCTTGGCAGCTGCAGCACAGAAGAAATGTAGAAGTACAGTAGGCAACTGTCCTTCATTTCCTTCCCTTACTCTTACATATCCTGTGTGCAACTGGAATGCTTCTATTTGATTATCCAGTGGAGCAAAGGGTACAATGAATGCAATCATGCCTTATTCCCCTCCATGGCTGTAGCCTATTGCACAGCTATGTACAGATGTTTTTACACAGCTCGGGTTTTTAGCTACAGGGTCTGTGAAACAATAGAAACTATCTGAAAGGTTTTCAAGCCAGCAAAGGATAAAGGCACTGTAAAGCAGTCAACTGGATCAAAGCCATCTATGTCTGACAGGAGGAGAAGAAAAAACTTCAGAGGTTTCTCAATCATAAATGCATCAGCTTTCTTCAACAAGATGTGGCTGCAGCCTGAAGCAAAATGACCAGGGTGGAATGTGTAAACAGAGGTAAAAACCCAGGGAGTGGGAAGAAGAAACACAAACCTTTGGCCTGCTGAAAGGTCGAATCGTTATTTTACTGACCTGAAGAACTGGCTGCTGCCCAAAAAAGCTGAGCTTCCACTGTAAGGCCCAAGCAAAGGTGGCACTGCCTCCAGCTGAGGGCTCTGGCCTGAGACTGGAGAGCTGTGGCTTAGCCCCCAGCCAGCTCTGCCATTTGGCATGTCCCCTCACTTCTCTAGGCTTCATTTCCTCCTGCAGTGCAATGGGGATAACAGCTCTGAATTCCACTCAGCAAAAGCCCTATTTACAAACTCATTTCCTTCGCTCAAGAAATTCTCTTTTACAAAGAAAATGCGAAGAATTCCTGCATGTCTTGTTTACTAGCACAAATCTAGCAGGGAGGCACCATGAGTTAGCACCTAAGGCACTGGGTTGGAAGTCGGGAAGTCCAAAATCTGTTCCCTGCTCTTGGACATAAAATGCTTTTATGACTCCTATGTTTTCCCTGTCCTTGTGGTCTGGAGTGTGTCAGAGAGAAAATCCTGCTTTCTGCTGCAGAGAGTCTTGGGTTGGCATTTCTAGCCAAGATAACAGCAGCAAGCAATGGGTTATTTATAGAGTACTGACAGCAGGTCTGACACTGTAGAAAACAAACAGTATTTCTCTTTCCACAGCCTTATATTATAGAAGAGAAAAGAGGAAGCAGGATGAGCTATGAAAGCAAAAAAGAGATGATTTTCCTTTTTTGTTCACTCTTGCAAGCATCCCCCAGAGAAAGGAATCCTCAGCAAAGGGAAGTGATGAAGCTGGGGAGTGAAGCAGTGCAGAAAGCATGTAAAACCTGCAATCTGCAAGTCTCCACTCACGTGGATGATGTGAGAGACAACAGCAGAAATACTATAAACCCCACAAGGCACAAATGGTCTGTCCACAGACCTAATATAATGAGGTTGTTCTGCTCCTGTCTGCCTCAAAGGCTTCTCAGCTTCACACACACAGTAGCAAGGAGCAGTTCCAGACCTTCTCTTGACAGTTGTTTGGCAATGTATGCTTAGCTGGACATCAATTAGGCTTCTGCCTTCAGCCTGTCTGTTTGCAAACACAATGACCACTTCCAGAGATAAACAGCAGAGATTTTTTTGTATCATGATTAAATGGTATTTAGCCATTAGCAAAGCCCTGGTTCTTGGGCAGTGTTCCACAAATCATCTCTAATTTAGAAAGCAATCAAGGCAGGAAACTGTCTAGGAGAGTAAACTGTGATTCAGAAGTTCTAGTACAGTATATTCAGGTGAACCAAAAATGTAACAACTGCTTGCCCCACAAAAGAACAAGAAACATTAAAAAATCATGTTTCTGATCTTTTTTTCACTCCATGCTAGCAGGAAAATGTAATTAATTGCTTCTGACTCTGTCACATTAATTGGGAGCTGTTAGTTAAAACAGTAATAATGAGTCCTTTTCCTCCCCAGTGACTACATGTCAAAGCCCTAGCCAGAGGAAGGGGGTGAGGGGTAAAAAGATGGGGAAAGCAACATCTTACACAGGTATCTGCCCTTTAAGCTAGGAGACTGACATTCCCAGGTGCTCTGTGTACATGTCTCTATAATTTTCCCCCAGACAGAAATGGCCCTGGAGAGGAATGCACTACATGTTTGCACCTGCACCAGTCAAACTGCACATAAAGTGAGTTATGACATGGAGCTGAAATGAAAGAATAAAGGCAGAGTATCAGAATAAAGAGAAACAAACTCATGGCAAATATTTTCCCTCCTGATATATTCCTTTTAAGCAAGGCATCAGAAAGAAGCTCAGTTACACAGCAATTTGACATTAGGCTCGGATTTGGCTTGGAGTCCTAGATGCCTGATGGGAAAGTACCATAACACAGTTCTTGCAGCCAGGGAGTTTCCTGAAGAGCTCTCTCATTTCAAGAGTGATCAGCATCCACCTTGTATAATGATGAGATGGGGATGGCCTGAAGGATATTTGCTCAGCAATATGTTGCCTGCTGAAGGAATGCTCTGTCTCCTTCGCACAGCATGGCAGGCAGCACCACGAGCCACTAATAAAACCCCAGAAGAAGGCAGAGTTTTCAAGCGAAGCTAAGCTCCAACATCCTGCACCAACTCTGGGCTGAGTCACAGTAAGGAAGACAAAAGCTCTGGGTTTGAGTGAGCAACATGCAAAGCAAGATTTAAGATCAGGGAAGGTATGCTAACAAACAAAAGCAGGGTGGTAAGCTGATGAGAAGATTCTGGACACACTGTCTCCCAGTTGACAAAGACTATGCATGGATTTCATCAGGGCAGCCTAAATCTGTGAGCACTGATTACAAAGAGGAGTTTGATGGTGCAGGAAATGAAAGGTATGGAGCAGGAAGTGTGTTATTCCTCCTCACTGACAGTGTTTAGTTCCAAACTACTGAGGACAAGCTAGCTGCAAACACCCACCACCACGGTGAGGAATACTGTTTTAAATTAGGAGATGGGTGCTTACTGAGGAGACAGACAGACAGATAAATAATTGGAAAATAAAAGTACTTGAAAGACATTTGGGGGCTACAAAAGCAGAATGATGTATGGAGAAGAACCAAGAAGGAACTGCTGGAGGTTTAGAGAGAACAAAGTGTGGTAAACGTAGGGAAATTCCATGACCTTAGTGGGCAAGCCATGTGGTTAGGGTGATGGAAGACAGACCATCCAGGCCTCCCCAGGGACAGCAGCCTCCTGGTGTCCAGGCCCAGCCAAACAAAGGGAAGACGAAGGAACAAAATTGAGCAAGAGCTTCTAAGAGCTCTGAGCTACCACCAAAGAGAAACAGACCCCTGGCAAAAAGGCAAGGAAGGGGGTTAATCATGAGAGCAACTGAGGGTCTGTGACACTTCAGAACTAGGGACTGGAAACACATGGAAGAGGGAACAATGATAAATGCACAGAGAAGCTGTCACTAACCCTCCCTCCACTGAAGCCTTGCATTCATTTTAATTACACAGTTCTTGCCCCAAGACATGAAACAACAGAGAGAAGATGAAGACAAGAGTTAACTAGCAATTCAGTTGATAGCTCTCAGACTGATGAATTTTAGGAACAGAACAGACTGATCAGTCACCTTCTCTCTACAAAGAGACCACATAAGCTCCAAACTAAGGACAGCATCGTGTGTTTGGCTACTGAGCCTCTCCCAGAAAGAGAGTCATTCTTCAGCTATGGAGACCAAGAATCCACCACTGCCCTTAGTATATGGAATGGATAAAGCCAAACCTAAACTGAGCTGCAAGACAAACCCAAAGGCAAATGAAACTCCAACGCTCTACTTTCCCTAACAACAAAACCAGGCAATAAGTCTCTATGAAAGAGTATCATCACTTCACTCAACCAGCTACACTGCACACATTTTGAGTTTTCATAGAAATCAATGAGAAAGTTGATGTATTTAGCAATAAAGATTTAATTTGTGAAAACTGGCAGATCCAGCTTTTGATTTGTTACATATGTGAAGCAGCTTGGCCAAAGCCTTGTCCCTGACACCCCCAGGACACTGAAGTGAGGAAGAACAAGGGTTAGGGCTGCAGGAATTGCTGATTACTGGAGTGATCGTGCTTACCCTAGTGCTTCTGTTAGAATCCATGCAATCTTAGATTACAGTCACTTGGCACACAGCTTTTCAGGGGGAATTTGGAAGTGAGATTGCTAGCTGGTGAAAAGGAACTGGAAGGCTCTTGTGGGTAGGGTGGGGTCTGAGAGCTGGTAGTGAGGAATATGCCCAAGAGCACAGTTCTGCACTGTCTGGGTTGTGCCACTGAGCATTTATTCCCTAGCAACCAAAAGGCAAGGGGAAAAGCCTTCCACTGCAGCACACCACATCTCCCTTTGGTTTCATGAAGGCAGCAGCCTGACTCTCCATTGCCTACACAGCCACAAGTGACAGAAATGTGCAGTGCTGCAAGCTCTGTCTTTCACAGACGCCGAGTCAACTTGGCACTGTTGCTTCAAGGGGCATTTTCACCTACAGAATGTTCATTTGAATGCATTCACGTGTGTGATTTTGCTCTGCAGGCAGTCCCAGCAAGGCTTTTGCTAGAGGCAGGCTCTGCTTTGCTAATGAATTGTTTGAAGCAGCAGGTATTTCTATTTATCCTGGCCTCCGACACAAACCCGCCCTGGAATATACAGAAACATTCAACACCAACCACCATGGAAAATGTTCTGAATGTGAGAATTCCTTTGCTTTTCCACTCAGCAAACCAGCTTAGTCTTTTCCCTTTCCTTGGAGATTCATCCTCTGTTGTGACACTGGAATCAATATTATATAGAGAAGATTTCAATGTCTAGTACAGGCAGGGCTGGCCAGAACCATTGCTTCCTGAGCACAGGAGACCACCAACTCTGCAAATGGCCAGGAAAGGGTAAAAATGCACAGTGCTTTACATGGAATGAGAAAGGGATGAAATCTACTTGAGGCATAGACCAAATGTTTCATTTGTAAAACCTGGGCATATTTTGAAACACTTTACCTTGATAAACTCCTAAGAAAAAAACAGGGTGTAGCTACAGAAGGGTGGAAATTGGTTAGTAAGATCATGATATGCAGCTCTCTGGTAGCACTTCTCATCCAGAGCTCTCCACATACTTTGGAAAGAAGGAAACAAGAAATAGGAACAGAGTGGTACAGCAGAGGATGTCACCTGTGCAGTCACCCAGGAGCACAGTGGCCAAACCAAAACCCTATCTCCTCATTCACATTTCAGTGTTTGGAAGACTCAAGAAAAATGACACAAATGATACAAGGATTTATAATCTTCAGCACTTCCACTAAGTTATCTGTGAGTCCTTTAATTAAAGCCAGCCAGGAGATTGGAATGTTTTTCACAAAACATTGATTCCCTTGTGGAAACAGCCTGGAAAAGGATGTTTCTCAATCAGCTCCTTCAGCTAAACCTGCCCATGTGCTGCATACACACTCTGCTCTGCTCCTTTCCCCACATCAAGCCACAGAGAAGCACACGCGACTGCAGCAGGGGGAAAGACATTTTTAACCAGGGCAATTTAAGGATATTTAAGACACATTCTCATTTTCCATTTCCCAATTCCACACTGCCCCCACTTTTATTACCAGCTGAATACAGGGAAGCTTCAGCTTGGATCTGGGGTAACATGTACACTGTGGAACCAAGGCCAAGCTTTGCCTTGAAATATGCAGGCTCATTCCTAACTAACCGTAAAGCTGCTTCTTTGGCACCAGCAGTGGAAACACTGAACCAAAGGGGCATTCTCAATCTGCTTATGTCACAGAAAGGTTGGATTCTGACAACGTGCAAGGCTCCAAGCTGCAGCCTGATATTAATAGCTAGACATTAAACTCTCCATTTGGCTGCCTTAGAGGCAGCTCGATTGGAACAAAGATTTCTCTGCAGGAAACGGCAGAGCTGGCGAGAGTCACAATGTGGGAGATGGGGCTGAAGCAGCAGCACACCACGAGCTTTCAGCCTGCCGTGTGACAAGGCAGTGTCACACAGAGCAAAGCCTCTCTGCTCAGCGTGTGTCAGAGGTCCCACAGCCCAGGCTGCTGGAACACAGCTCTTGCAAATGCCTTACACATAGGCATGCCATCTTCCTGTCCACCTCTGTTCCAATCCATTCATTCTTCAGGCTAACTCACACGCCCAGGTGGGGCAAGGAGCACTAACAAACTAGTTCTGAAACAACTGTGCTCCTGTTTCTTGCCCCAGCCAGTGGGGTACCACCCCACAAAGACATACCTACATATTTTCACCATTTTTGAGCTGGATTCAGCCATTATGTAACCTTCCACACTACCTTGGCAGCTGGGCCAAGAAAACTTGAACGACGTCCCCAGTGAGGGTGAGGGGCCCCTGCCAGAACACAAATACGAACCTCCTGCTGCTGTTTTCTCTCTGTGTCTGCATGGCAGGAAAAGATTCCAGGCAGGTTTTTTAATATGGATCCTTTTGAGCACAAATGAACACCTCTTATAAGCCATTTAAACTTCATAATCCCACTTCCCCAACAACAGCTGGGCCTCAAGACTTCCACCAGGCAAAGTCCTGCTTCCATGTTTCTCAGCATGTAAAGAAAACCAAGCCACTGCCACTAAAAACCCTGTTACCTACAGCACTCTGAGTCCTCCTCTTTCAGTACACATCATCTAATATTCTTTTTAGTCTCTTAAACATGACTAAGCAACATTAGATTCTGGACTTCTACTGCATCACATACCCAAGGACATCACACTGCTTTATATGACAAGCTCTGAAGCCATGCAATCTGCTGTAGCTTTGCACTCAAAATCCACATTTCACAGAGGCAGACAGAAGCATTCAGAATGTGCCTTGCCAAATGTCACCCAGAGGGCCAGTGCCAGAGCTGGGAATAGAAATCGGGAGTCTATAGTCCAGATTCTCTGCCTTATATGAGCAGTAGGCTCAGTCTCTCAGTTTGGGAAGAGTGCCTGCTCACCAGAAAGATGTTTCTTCCTTTACAGGATGGCAGTGTAACCACATTGCAATGGCCAACGTCATCCATCAGCAGGAATAAAACCACAGAAGGCAGAGACCATGATCTTTATATAAATCACAATTAAATGAGAGGTTCAAAGCATCACATTGTCCATAATTATCAGACACTATCCTATGGGTTTAAAATCCACATTTTATGGATAGGAATCCATCAAAATCCACCATTCCAATCTCATTGCACTACTCCTTAGCAAGCTGATGGCCAGAGGAACTGGATTTCTTCTTCAGGCTCTGCCTCCAGCCACTCAGCATAAGAAGTATTCCTCAAGGCAGGGACAGATGAGCTGCCAGAACATGGCACTTCACTCAGACTGCAGCCCTACCACAACAGCTCCCTGCTTTATGGTGTTGAAGAGAGCTTTCCAAGTCTGCTGCCAGCATACAAAACACAGAGATAAGGGGCTAAACTGCAGATGATCTTAAACAACAGCAGCAACTCAATTTGGGTACAGGCAATAATGCTTGGAAGTGGATGTTATCAAAATATTAAACTTATTTCAATAGTATTTAAGACAAGATGGCATCAAATGATGGAGGATTTCATCTACACTCAGGGGTAAGAAACACTGCCTCTGGGTTCAGACAAACAGCAGAGCACAGAAAATGCCTAAGTGAAGATGCCAGTGCTTTGCTGCCACATGAAACTGTCAGGAGAAAAGGAAAGAAAAGTAGGATTGAAGAGAGAAAAGAGGCCAGACTGGGTTTGTCCCAGGAACATTCACCCTCTAAACATTTTGGAAAAACTATGCTGGAAAGAGGAACCAATGAGTTTAATGTTTACTGCTCTGATGTTCCACTTTCTCCACTGCAGCAAGTCACAGCACAAGAAAGTACTTGGGTATTGGAAGAAGAGAAAAAAAAGTCATAAAAATACTTCCTTAGTCATTCTGTCTATGGTAACAGAATTCCCTGAGCAGAGACCTTCAACAATACTGTCTTTAAAAATGGAAAGAGCTGTGACCTTAGTCAGCATGTGTCTTCCATCAGCTCCTCTTCTTTATTGTCTCTTACCACAGCCATCTCCAGATGCAGGTACATAAAAACCTTCCTCAGTGGAAGCCTGTTCTCCACTGGACACAATAGATGTATTGTGAGGGATTCTGACTGGAAAGAAAACTTGGATGTAGAGGCCAGTCCTTGCTCATGTTTGAAAAGAAAAAGTGTGTATTTTTCAGCTCTGTATTTCCTCCTTTCACCTGATCAGGCTCCACAACACAGAGAGGCAAGGACAGAGCTCCAGCTGAAGGCACTTTTCCCCATGCTCTTCACCACCTCCTACTGTCAGCACAGCAACCCCCAGACTGCTAGCATCTCTCTGAAACACTGGAGTGTAAGATCAGCTGAAAATCAGGATCCATTCCAAGTTCACACAGAATGTAGGGTAAGGGGCCACTTGACTTTGAGGCAAGTCATCAGAAAGGGGATGTTGAACTCTGACTCCAAACACTGCTGCTACTGTGGGGACTAAAAAAAACACCAGGAGAGCAGATACAGTGAGGGCTACTGCTGCCTAAGTTAAATAAATAAATAACCCAAGTATTTCATGTGTAAGATGTAAGGACCCTGTGTATCCAGGGTTTGGATAAGATTAAAGGCAGTTAGGAAGCAGGAGGAGTAGGAGGCTAAAAAGAAGATTTAACTTGGCTTTCCTACAATGAGGTATTCTTCTCTCTGGTGTCTGAGTGCCAGTTTGATCTGGGAGTGTTACACAGCTCCTTGCAAGTGGAAACACATCCATTAGTTAGCAAATTCTTGGTTTAGGTGAGAGCACTGGAAGGAGCATTATACAGACACACCAATAGACAGTTTGTTCATCTCCAGTCATCTAATTCTACATCCATTCCAAAGAACCAGAAATACTTGAGATTACTTCCTGAACCCAGAGACCTCCAGGTTCATGTTTAATGGCTTATTTATTGTTCATCCCCTGCTCAACGAATCCATACTTGCTTCACAGAGGCATACAGCACAGCAAAAGCCACATTACAGCAAGCCAAGGAATGAAAGATTGCCTCCAAAGCTCCTCTTAGCACAGAGGTGGCTATCCAAACACTCTGACTTACCCACAGTGTCACAAGGCTCGTCTTTGTGCACGCAGAAATCTGTCCTAGAAAGGAAAACAGAAGAGAAGTGAAATGTATCCTGTGCCTCCAGACTCCAGGCTAGGCAAAAGCACTGAGGCATGACTCACAGATCATGGGTGTTGAGGTCTGGGGGTTTCTAAAACTACTGTGCAGACTGCAGCCCTGACAGCAGCACTGTGCTACTGCACTTAGCAGCAGTATGGCAACCAGCTCCATCCACTAGAGCACAAGCTAACACACTGCACAGCTAGCAGGTAGAAGTGTGCTGCCTCACTCCGTGAGGTCTTCGGCAACTGGATTAAAACTGAACCTCTTCTGCTCACAAGAGAACTGTAACAAGAAGGAGCAGACACCCTGTGATGCAACAGCACCATCAAAAGTGAGAGGAGGAGCTCTGTGGGGACACTGCAGACACAGAACTGATCAGGTACACCCAGAAATTCACACTTCTTCAGGTTTTCTCTTCTTCCACTAAAACAGAAAAGGACAAGAAAGCAGCAGGGCTAAACAGAGAAGGACAGATGCTGACAAGGCAGAAAACAGAGATTTGCAGGATTTGCCAGGTAACAGCTAGGTGAATTGGCTTCAGCTAAACTTATTACAGTCAGATTTGCCAGTTTATGATTTGGATCCAACACAGCATGGGTCAGTATTTGGTCTCTGCTACTCCAGCACATCTCATCCAGTCTCCCCAGACTTCATAAAGGCAAGGAGAGGCACTATATATGCCACTGGCACCCACAGATCAACCAGGGATCCACAGAGCCATGTTAAACAAACAGAATAAAAAGCCTTGAAGCTCCTCATCTAAGTGATGGCACATCATGTGAGAAGGCTTTGTAAACCAGATTCCTCCTAACAGAAAAACAAGTGTGGGAGGAAAAGGATTTTATAACCAAATTAATGGTTTGAACACAGTTCAATAAGCACTCAGAGATAAACTTTTAGGAGCTGTCTCCATCAGAACTGCTTTGCAGTGCAATTCACTTTGAAGAAGAGCTGGGGAAAAGCATCACATGTTCTAAAACAGTTCAGAAGCTCCTTAACCCAAGGGAAGCTGAGGAACTCTAATCTCTATCATTATGGTTTTCCTCACCCTGTGGGGAGGCTAGTGAGAGAATGGTATTAGTACATTTGGAGTGTGTCATTTGGAATGCCTGAGCCCTCAGTGGGATTTTAAGAGTTTGGCAGAGGGAAGATTAAAAATACTTAGAGAAAGATAATACTTTGAGAATACTTAGATAAAGATAAATACTTAGAGAAATATAAAAAGGAAGATTAAAAAGACTTTTTTCTTGAAGAAAACTATGAAACAAGAGTTTACAGGAAAAAGGATTTAAGGCCCAGGACCGTGGCTGCTGAACCCAAACCCTTCTCACACCAAACTCCTTTGATAGTCACAAATCAAGCTGTCAGGGGCTGGGAAGGAGAAAACAACAGCTCTTGTTAGGCAGACCTTGAAAACTAACCATGCTTCAGTGCAGAAAAACCATCAGAAGCAGCAAAGTGTTCAAAACAATCAGACAGCAACAAAGGCAAAGGGAAGCTAGGCCCACCCAGCAGCCCCAGCTTTCCTGCTTCAACAGCCTGGCAGCCTGTGGCCACCTTGGCCCTGCAGCCTCTGCACAGAAGACTAATGACAGTCTCCTGACGGAGCTGGCACGAGCACACCGCCGCAGTTCCCAGAGCCAACCCCACAGAGGTTTATTTAAGGACTTATTATGTTATATAAACTGGTAAATCAAACAGATGCTTTTCTTGTGACAACAGATAGCTCAACTATTAGTAGATGGCAGGAGGCCACTGCTCAAAAAGCATCTCTCTTCAGGGGCTGGCCAGCTCTGTAAATAAAGCACAGCAGTTGTGCTCCTTGCGCTCTGCTGTACTCTGAAAGGTGGTCTGGCACTTCCAGGCACTTCCCACCTGCCATAAAATGAGGGGCCCTGGAAATGATCCAGCACAACTTGCAGACTCCCACAGAGGGAGAACAATCCTTGTCTGTAAAGAGTGCTGTTGCTGTCTGGTCAGAGAAGGACTTGAATCTGATCAGCAAGGAGAACTGAATAGAGTTGCTCAGTTCACTCCATGCAGGCCTGTAAGTATGGAACCTCCCCAGCCCATCCCTGAAACTGCCATAAACACAAGCCCAAGAGATGCCACCCTTCTCTTCAAAGACCTTGTACCAAAATGCTAGGATTTAAATCATCCAGATCTACTGTAAGCATTTTACTCCAAAATAGAAAAGCATATCCAAGCCTTTAGTCACAAATGAGCTTGGTGGGTCTCAATCTCCTTCCAAAGTTGATCAGCCACCACTCCATCACAAAACTTACACCCCATAACTCCTGCAGTCCTTTCCTGGCAATCAGAGGAAAGCCAAGGACTGAAAAGGCATTAGGAAAGATCTATCTCACCTCTGGATCAATTATCCCACTGAGGTGAGATAGCCCCACCATGGCACTGAAACTGATCTGCTTTTAGGAAGGTTTCAATCACAGGTCTCCCTCTGGTCCATTTCTGAGCTTGACTGCATCTCTACTTTTGAAGTTAGAGCTTGACATGCATGATACTATAATGATACACCAAGGATACAAAAAAACATATCTTAAACAAAAGACATTCACTGCATGTGCACAGGTCTCTCTCACAGAGACACACTTGTTAGCAAAATCTTCTCTAGAGCTATGCTGGAATAAAATTGTTACTCCAGGAGCTGCAGTTCAAATCCAAGATCAGACCTTATTACAGTAAGGCTCAGACAATATACTCAAATCACATGCTGTAGCTGTGAAGCAGTTCTACTCCTCACTTCTAGCCACTGACTGAATCAACTAGGACACATGTTCTCATCTGCTAGGGACCTGTGAAACTCCTGGTCACCAACACTTGTGGTCCTGTGCACTGGGTTTCCTTTACCAGACTTAAAATCCTAGACTGGTTTGGGTTGGAAGGGACCTCTGGAGGTCATCTAGGTCATCTAGTCCAATCCCCCTGCAGTGGGCAGGGACATCCCCAACTAGATCAACTTAAACAATTCCTCTAAAAAACTGACAACAAGTCAGCTGTTTTGTTCAATAAAAACAGGCAGAAAAGCAAAGCTCAGACCTCCTCCTACAGTTATTCCTCCATCTGGCTCACACCAGCTGGAAAAAAATACCTAATAGTACTAAGCTCAATTCTGCAATTCAAGTCCTTCCTGTAAGAAAGAAGGACAGTAGTTGAAGTGTGCAACATGAATAAGAAGGATTCTGTTTAATGGCCACTTCCCAGCATCCCTCAAATGGCATCTTTTGACCAGTTTAACCCTGCAGGGTCATAATGCTAAAGGACAGAAGAAATTGGTAGAGTCAAAACCCTGCCAGGACCAACTTTCCACGTCCATACATACATTCAGTAGCACTATGTGCCCAGCCTCCTCTATGCACACTGAATGGCTTCACTAGCCCATTTCAGGGGAAGGCAAAGGGCTGGAGAAATGTGCCAGGAAGGAAATGGAATAACTACACCAGCATGTCCAGGAAAAAGCCAAGTCTCTGCTTCATGACAGCTCTGAACTCTGCTGTTATCAATGTTGTGTCACTCCTCCCATCACCTGGAGTCTGGTAAGTGACCCAAACACCTGCAGCCAGGTAGTGAGGAGAATATCAGCATGTCTGAAGATGTGCAAAGGCAGAAGATCAACAGGGGGAATGTGTTTCAAATGAGCCATGCTTCTAAGATCACTAAGATACACACTGGAGACAGAAGTTAGTCTGGTCAGCTGCCCAGTAAAACATTAAGTACATTACCCATAGATGCCAGAGAGCTGAATTTCTGCAAGTTCAAAACCAGAATGTGAACAAGAACAGTCTGATAATTACAGAGAACACAACACTGCACCCAGACCTTCAGGGCTACAACAGATTATTCCCACTCTCCTTTCTTTACTGAGCCAGACAATGGTACATCTTATTTCACAGAAATGCTGTGCCCCTCACCTGGAACTCAATCAGGTGGATACTAGTAAAATCCCACAGGAGGGCTATATGCAACCTAGGTAATCTCCTTGTGCATACAAATGAGTATATGGAGCACATTAGTTGGAGATGAAGTTTCCAAAGGCAAGGCGTGCCTTGGTGTTTGCAATGAACACAGCCAGATTGGAACCTGAGGCATTTCTGCAGAGGTTGACCCCAAAGAATCTGTTTCTAGTCCTAAAGCAGCTGCAGCTGCTGGAAATTCAGCTTCTGCTTTTTCTGGCTCAGTTGCTTGTCCTGGACAAGCTGTTGTTCCCATATCCTCTACCACTGGTCCATCTGTACAGTCTGGGGAGGGTCCAGGGACACACACACACACTTCCAAAGCCAAGAGTAGAAAGTTTCATTTCCCTGATGCACGAATGGGACTGCTGGCCCAGAAGTCTTGTGAGCAATGTGACACAGTCTATGTGGCAAAGCAGGATGGGACAAGGATGACAAGACACAGCAAAAAGGAAGGGAAAAGACTACAAGTACACACTGCAGCCCTATCAACCAGGAAAAATGCTGCCTTTGTGCACAGCAATGTGCTCCCTGGCCTGAACCTTCTCACAAAATCTGGATCCAGTTTCTCATCCACCCAAACCTGCACTCCTCCAGCTACTCTGACTGCAAAACCCTGCCTATCTGCTAAACAATTCTTCCTACAAATTTCCTTCTCCAATTCCTCCTCAGATGCCTCAGTCCAACTCATTTAGCCTGACATTATGCATTCAGCTTTATAAGCTGCAGAGACACTGCACAGATGAAATGCTCTGCTCATTCCCTCCACCCCATGCTTCAAGCACATCAGAAGAGATTCTGTCTGCCTCACTTGTCATGCAGGACAACTGGATGCCCAGATGAGTTTAACAAAAATGTTAGTTATTTATCTAGGCCCTGATCCAAGGAAGCACATGCTTAACTATAACCAGGATGTGCAGCCCACTGACTTCAAAGGAAGTATTCACCCTGTCTAAAATGTTAAGTATCTGCTTAAGTGCTGCAGTGGACTACGCTGAATACAGAGGAGAGAGGAGGATTTGGGAGAACTGCACACATGTCTGTGAAGGTGCATTCTTAAGAACTTTGCTGGCCCAATGCCCTGCTCACCAGCTCACCAAAATCCCATGGATAGTTTGCAGTGTGACTGTTAACACAGTAGATTATTACAACCAGAATGGCAGTTGATCCAAAACCATGTATTTCTACTCACATTGTTGGCAGAGGAAAAAAGGTGAAAGAGTAGCAATGAACTGGCATGCAGACATTTCCTGTCTCAGACTGGGGAAGGGAGTAAGAAGCAGTGTTTTTCTAGCATATACAGCACCCATCTTACACTCT
This sequence comes from Bucco capensis, assembly GCA_013396975.1. Lineage (NCBI taxonomy): Eukaryota > Metazoa > Chordata > Aves > Piciformes > Bucconidae > Bucco > Bucco capensis. The sequence goes on along the minus strand of VWZO01013821.1, from coordinate 272,440 downwards.
ATTTTTGTCCTCACTCATTATTCAGAGATCATTTCTACTACAAGGCATTCTTCATTTACATCTTAAAGTATCGAACCCACTTAACAGACCATGGATTTGCCACTCAAGATTCATGGTAACTGTGAGGAACATGGAACTTACATTATATTGCAAGGTTGAGTTCAGGCAGGAAAGTTAGAGGAAGAAAAGATGATTTTTCCCCTTATACCAGCTGGTGTGAAAGTAAGCACCCCCAGTGCTCCAGCCATGCCTTGCCTGTATCCTGACTGGGATATGCTATAGTGTCCATGACCACAACAATGCTCTGGTTCAGGAAGAGAGGCACTTGTGCACAACCTTGTCAAGTATGCACAGAAACCATCTGAGGCATCTGAACAGCATGGAGGTAGCAAATGAATCATCATTAACATTTCTTAGATTACTTAGACCATATAACCCCACCACTGACTGCTGGCCATTATCAATGGGAGCAAACTAATAAGCCAGACCTTAGTATACCTGGTTACAAAGACAGCAGCATCCACAGGAGGGGTGTCATCCCTTGCACCAGGCACCTGGTTGTTACCAAGGTATTTAGCTCCACCATATTCTTCATTTTGCCATTGACAAAAACTCTCCAGAGACCTCTCTCCATGATGCCCAATAGACAACTTTGCCTTTTGGGGAGAAAAAGGGATACAAAGGAAGAAATATCAGCCACAGTCTCTTCATAAAGCATTAGACCTCTGATGAAAAATCTGAGGCTCAAAGACATAGATGTGGTAGAATAAAAAGTGAAACCAGTTTCATCTGAGCAGGTGAACCAGGGACTTTGGAATCCCCCATTTGATCTACAGAATAAACACCAGCTGGCAGCAGTCATCAGCTTCTACAGCACTGCACTCCAAAGTCTTCTCAGTCTAGAAGTTATATATTTGACACTAGAGCCATATAACTTTTCATCTTTATAACAGTTAACTCCTGAGACTGGTTCACAACTATAAGCAGTCGAAAGTTTACCAAGAAGGATCAATCCAAGGACTGCAGCTCCTTTCCCTCCCACAGCCCCAGCACTTCCCACCTTTAGTAGTGGCTGCTGAAGTGTGGCAGCACTGCTGCCAAGCTGTGGTCCTGTGAGGGCAGTGAGAGCAGCAGGGCTCAGAGGAGCTGGCACTCACCGGGCGGCTGTGCAGCAGCACTAGTTTGGTCACTCGAATGCTGACCTTCATTCCAAGGCTCTGATGTTGAAACATGTTGTACACCTGTCAAAATGCAAAGGAAACATCCACAGCATGTCAGTGACAGCACCAAGACCTAGTAAAGCTTGAGGGAACTTTGACTCAGGTTAGTCCTTCAAAAACCTAACCCAAAACAAACCCCAGTGGGTTGTGTTACTACACTCGTATTGTGTTAGCACTCTAACAGTTCCACACACTACCACAGTGTAGCTAAAGCACTTGCAAAACTAGTGTAGGTTTGCTCCTACCTCACCACACTGGGCTTCACCACCTGATCAGCTTGCCATGGACTAGATCTGAGCAAGACTCAGCACTCAGTGAGAGGAAACATTAAAGAACAAAATGAAAAATACACCAGCTAGTTGCAGAAAGAAAAATACTTCTAACTGGAATAAACAAGAGAAACAACAAAGGAACAGCAAACAAAAGAAGATAAAGATTCCAAAGCAACTCTCAAGGTAACCCCAAGTCCCAGGAACATGGACCTACGGTACGAAGCATCCAACCAATATGGATCTTCAACCTTTAAATGTCAGAGATAGCTGAATGCAAGATGAAATAATGGTGTGTTTTAGACTTCAGGAAATAGAATGGAAAAGCAATTTCCCTCTGCTATTTTCCTATCTTATATAGAGAATAGTAATAAGGCAGCAGATAATCACAGGAGCCTCAGGAAATGCAAAAATAGCACCGGAAACTACCTTGCTGCTTGCTCCAGAGTCTGCATTCCAGCTCAGATACTTCAGCTCACTCTTACAGCTTACAGCATCAGATGTTAATTGAGGCCACGATTTTCATCCACCATTTCTCTGGGCACAAATGCTTTAACTAGACTATATCAGAAAAGGTGAGGGAGAGGTTTTAAAGAGGTGTAAAATACCATACCACCACCTCTGGATGAATACTGTACTCCCTGCTCACTCCTAAAAACTCAGATCAAGACCACTGAAGAGAGATGTGACTAATGGGATGCAGGATTTGGCCCCAGGTAAGCTGTCTTCCTTACTCACAGCTCTTTTGGCTAGAAATACCACACAGGGCTCAGCTAACTTCCTACTACAAACCCAAGACATGAACACAGTTTGGATAGTCTTGTTTTCAATGCCTGGTATTTTTCCTATTTGTGCAAATACTCAGGAATGTGCTCAGTGTAAAGAGTGTTCTTAAGCTCTTTAGTGTTTGGAGCTGCTGGATTTAAGCACACACATAAATGCTTCCTATAATTTGGGCACAGATTGCAAGACAGACACTACTCAGGATTTGACCTGGTGACCTTCAGCATGAGCACAATAAGCCATTTATCTCCCCTGTTGCTGGTACGCAAATGCACACAAGTGCTGGTACTATTTGCTTAGCTCGGGGCTATGCTGGTTGAGTGGCTAAAGCCTCTCACTAGAGCTGCAGGGATGAACTTGGCACTTGAAGAGAAGGGCTCTGACAATTGACCTCTGTGTAAATGGAGCCCTAGCCATTCAGCTGAGAGGGTCAAAGGGGCATCATGGTGACCAAACTGATCTCTCAGGTACCACTACAGAGGCTAACAAACATTTGCCTCTGATGGATGCCTTGCATTTGCCCAGCTTGCTGACCATCCCATAAAATGAGTACAGCAAACAGGTTCTTATCATTAAGCCTAATGCATGATGGTGTTTGCCCTTCCATCAGAGCAGACAAGCTGCCTGCCTCCAGACCCAGCACACAGAGATCCCAACCACCACTGACTTCAAAAGGGAGTTTTCACTGGCCAGTTTTACACAGGAAGAGCCAGCTGCTGGAGAGCTGTGCTATCAGCCCTTCTTCCATCTCTCTTGTGCTCTCTGTTCTAAAGGGTAACTGACTGCATTTGTATTTGCATCCATCAATGATCTCTGAAGAGCTCAACCTAGCTAGCAGCAGCAGCAACAACTGGATATCAAACCAAAAAGACAACCAGGCATGCAAAAGCAGCTTTACTTTGCTTGTTTATTCAAGCTTTGTTTGCTTATCTTCTTAAATGGAACCCAAAGAAACTCCAGATCGATGCTGCTTTATGTTGCCTAGTAGGAACAATAACCCTTGCCTCTGCTAAATAAACCTGACTGGTACAAGCTGCTGTTCTACTTCAGCACAACTAAAGCATTTAAACACAACCCACCAAGAGAAGAGGCAGACTTTTCTCATCAGAGACCTGCTCCAGCTAGCTCCACTTCCATCCCCCACTCCAACTGCCTCAGAAGCTGAAGCAGACTTCTCAGTCCCTCAGCTCTGACTGGATTAAAAGGGAGACACTTGCTTCAGTGCAGCCAGACTGGTTCCTCTGCACTGCAAGCAATAGTTTAGTGTGTGTACAGGTAAGCATCCTGCAACTTGCCTGACTCTGATGGTGACAGCTTGCTCATCAGCACTGTAGCACAAGCCCAGGTGTACTAGCAGTGTTTCTCCTGATGGCTTAGGGCAGTGCTGAATTTTGAGGAGGTGGTGCAAGCAAAAGCAGCAGCACACACTCTGGCCATGCTTGAAAGCTCTTTAACTACAAGAATAACTCTAAGTAAATGGATTTATTACTGACAAAAGGCAAGAAAAGCACAAGAGCTAACAATACCCACATGCTGGGGTAAATAATTTCTTAATGAAGTTTCAGAGTTTCTTCTCAGAGATGGATAAACAGTTGATAGAGGAACAGTAATTTTTGATTGTTTCACCCAACTCTGAACTGTTTCTCAGCATCTGAAGTGTGATCATAATAAGCTCTACTGAAGAAGACATTAACATTGTGATTTAAGATGGTCCAGCAACCAGAACTGCAGGAAACTGTCGAAGTATCACAAGTACTATTTCCAATCTTCTTTCATGAACCAAGCTGACGACTGGAGAGACATCTCCAGCTTCATCTGCCTTCACTGATTATTCTGTTTCTTTTCCTGTCAGCAAAAAGCCTCATAAAAGTTTTACACAGGAAAGTCTACATAGATTTAGCTGGGAACTGTTCACACCCACCCACCAATAAACTTGTCTTTCAAAATGAGCTAAGATCTGCAGGCAAATTAGCAAGAAAACAGACCTGAAAGTGTGCCTGCAAATTGGTCTGCACAAGCCAACATCACCACCCAAACAGCTCTTACTCATCAACTGAGTGAATACAGGAAGGATACTCTCATCACTACACTGAGAAGACCTTCTCAATTAAAACAGAGTGCAAGAGAGTGCTGGCAAGTGATTTCCCTTGCATTTAGCCCAGATGTAGGACTGCAAAATGGAGACTGAGAGGTAACCAGCCACCTGAGCTTGTCTGACTAGCTGCTGGCCAGACCCCAGCCAGCTGCTCTCTCAACTCCTCTGCAGGGCAGATGGACAAAATAAGATGATGGACAAAATAAGATGAAAAAGCTAGTGAGTTGAGAAAGAGAGGGAAATTACTTGGCACTTACCCTGGTGTGCCAAACACTTGGCTTAGGAAAAATTCATTTCCAATGAAAATAATTTGTACAGAGAGAAGCAAAGCTAAATGAAAATGATGCCTTCCCCTTACCCCATCTCACGACTTTTCCTAGGCTCCTCCATTCCTGACTCCTCTACCTTCTTCCTCCTCACCCCTAGCCATGCAGGGGGAGGAGGAATGGTGGCTGTGGTCACTCCTTTAACAGCTCCTCTCTGCTGCTCCACCCTCTTCACACAGGGCTCCTCTGCATGGGCCACAGTTCCTGCCAGAAGAACCTGCTCCAGCACAGGCTCCTCTCCGCAGGCCGCAGTACTCCTCAGGGAATAGCCACAGGCTCCTGCTCCAGGGCAGGCTCCTCTCTACAGGCCCCAGTACTCCTCAGGGAATAGCCACAGGCTCCTGAGATCCTGGGCAACCTGCTCTGGGTGACCCTGCTATAGCTATAGCAGAGGGGTGGACTAGATGATCCCCAGAGGTCCCTTCCGATCCCTACCATTCTGGGATTCTGTCCTCCTCACCCAGCCTGCAAGGAAACCATCACCCCCAGACTCTGGTTGTCAAAGCTTTTCAGACACCACATCCAACTGGCTATCAGCAGTACAGGAGCTTTGGGAGCAGAAAGAGGTATGGTAAGAGAGTCACACAAAACAGACAGAAAAATGGAAGGGCAGTGCAGAAGAACAAGGAAAAGAATAAAGCCCATCTCTGTCATCATCTTCCATCTGCACTTCCCTGAGAGTTTTACTGTACAGAATATCCTAGAGAAAACAGAAGAACTTGAAGCCTGAGCCATCCTTCTCCTCAGTTTGCATTCCTCCTGCCTTTCTTTCTCCTTACAGCTTTGACATGGAAGGGACAGAATAAAGGCAGTTTTGGCATGAGCTGTCCAGGACTGTCCCCAGCATGCATAAAGCACAACCCAGACATGAAGAACTGGGCTAAGAGAGGAACTAAACTACCTCAGTTTAATTTTAATTCTCAACAACTTCCTCTGCAGGTGGACAGTGGGAGGGAGATGTGTGTGTTTCAGACAGTTTGGAGTTCAGAACAGCAACCCTGAGGGTAAATGGACTTTTTCCTTTCTTTCTCCCTAAGTGTTGTTGCACTCAAGCAAGAGCCTCCCCATTGCCTTGGCTGCTGGAGGACGTTTGGAGAGCAGGAGCAGTAGTCAGGTTACTGAGGTTGTCTTTCACTTGTTTTGAGAAGTGCTATAGGATTTCTAACACCCACCTCAAGCCAAGCTTTCAAATTACCCCATTAAACATTAGGAAAAAGAACATACTCAGGGCTTTTTATAAGATACAGTTGACATAACTCTTTCTCCTGGGGCTGCTGGAGCAGAGAGAAATCTGTAGACAGTGATCAAATACTTCTATGCTTTTCCTTTACATTCCTGTTCCCATCATTAACATTCCAGATCAGGGTTAGGGAACTGATTATCAGTGGCAGCTCTGGAGCCTTTACGTGCCAGCTCCCAAGAGCACAGAGATATAAATCCATCAATGCATGGATGATAAAAATGATTTTATCTGCTGCTTTTATACTGAACAAAAACTCTCACAAGGGAAATCCAAAACGAAAGAGGATCTGCAGAGTGTAAAACAATGCTGCAGAGAGTAAACCAGTATTATTCCTAAAGAACAACATAAAAATGCTCCCTCTTAATGACATCCAAGAGATCACTAACTTCAAGTTCCTGCTTTCTGCTGCAAAGAGCTTCCACATTCATGGCATGGCTTAGCAACAGCTGCAGGAGTAACACAGACTGCAGGAGCTTAGCCTTGCATGCTGTTTTCTCAGAAAAAGGCAAGCTCCAAACCAAGCCACACTTGTAATTTATGCCAAACCACCCAAAAATGCATTTAGGGGAGGAAAAAAACCCAATCCTTTTATGTTTTCAAACCCAAAGAAAGCAGATTTTAAATGACTCTGCTGTGGTCTTGGAAATTGTGACATCTCTGTCCCTAAATGCTCAGAGGGTCAGGCTGAGTGGCTTTGCCAAAAGGAGCCACTGTTCACTACTTACTGTTCAGGTGCTGGCAGAAACCAGCCACTCCTCATCATTACAAACACTATGTCCATGCACAGACCTTTCCAAAGGGTCTCCTACCTCTTCCATCACATGCTTCAGAATCATTTGGATCAGAGTTTTCTCCAGGAAGCTGAAAGCACAGTTGTGAAGAACAGCCACAGTAGAGGCCAGGGCAGTTTGCCTGTCTACAAGGCCAAAGAATCTCCTTTTAGTCTTAGTGGCCATTTCTCTCAGATGGAAAGAAAACACAAAAGCAAATAGAAGGACAAAATTCCTGCAAGCAAGCAGCGCATGGCTCATGCTTCAGAACCAAGCCCAAAAGGGCAGCCACCGGAGGCAGATCCAGAAAAGCAAGGGAGAGGAAAAGAGAAAGCCAGTGTACTGGTCTTGTAGCTGCTGGGTGGCAAACCTGAAGTGCAGTTTAGATTAAGCCATGAAGAGTCACAAGAGCAACATAGGACTTGATAAAACACACAACACCCATCCCAAGTGCCTCCACAGGGATGAAGTGCCACGAGGAATCCTAGCTGGCAGCTGCAGACTAACAGCACTGGGGAGCCAAAGCAGCATGTTTGACCACAAAGGCACTTTCTCTGGGAATGGAGAGGGAGTTCTAAACACTGGCAGCTACTGAAGGAGAGGCTGAATGGCAGATGCACCCAAGACAAAAGGGGAGGCAAGAACTGAAATGCAGACACTGCCTCACTGCAAAAGCTCACTAACAAGGGAGCTGAACTTGGCAAAATAAATCAGAACCTCTAGGTAGGTTTCTAACTCTGCACCTCTGTAATTCTGCTGGTATCTCAGATCCAGTACACCTACAAACTCACTGCAGGTTAGTACAGGTGGTGGCATCTGACAACTCCTTTATCAGTTTGTGGTGGCGTTTCAAGCATTATCATAAAGCCATCAGGAATCACCCTTTAAGGAACCGGTGCTGAATCAAATACCAGGCCAGAAAACAAGAAAAGGTCTCATTTGAGAGGTGGTGACTTACAAAAAGTTAACTCAAAGCCCTGGAGCCATGCTTGTTCCTACTCATACATTACAAAATACCTTAGAGGGGAATTCTTGTTGGAAAAATCTGTCTTACAACTTCTAATATTAGTTTAGTAACTGGAAGAGTTTGCACATCTACACTGGCATTCAGAAAACCACCTAAGTACCTTTAATGGGAATCTATTCTCTGTTCTGGGGGGGATGGTCAGACCTACAGAATATTACTGAAAACACAACATTTGCTCTATGAAATACTTCCCTGCTATTTCTGGGTTGCAAAAGGGCTTTGCTGTGTTTCCTAGCTGTTATTCTAGAGGGGGGTGGTGGGGTTTTTCCCCTAAGATTCTCATTTGCCAAGGGAGCAATAAACCAGTATTTTGTAATGCTGACTTTTTTCCCCCTTCAGAAATTCTTGTAACATAAATAGATATTAAATACTTTAAGGCAGATCACTTTATTTAAAATGCCTATAAATATAAAATGCATTAATAAGACCTCTTGTGCTTGTTTTGTGGTTTGACAGTAAATGTAATGGCTTACAGAGAGAAGTGAAGTTAATATACCCCTGACCAGTAATGCTCTATTTGCTTAAAAGCAAGGAGCCAGCCAAAATTAACATTCTGGTTTCTTTTAGAGGCAGCTTGCCATCCTGCAGAGGAGCTGAATAAGCACTGCCTAACATCCTGGGGCAAATCTTGTCCCCCATCTAGCAGTCAGAAGGCTGACAGAAGTCGTCTTGAGGCAGGTAGAAAGCAAAGATCCCATGCAGCCAGGAGGCCTTCACCTGCATGGTTACACAGAGCACAACCAGGGCTGCACCAGGGAAAGAAGAGGAGGGACCAGATGTTGTCCTAAAGACCTGCTGCTTTGCTACTCTTCATACCATAGACTGACAGATGACAAACTGCCACACACAGCTTCACCATGGCTGATCCAGGCACTAGCCAAAGAGTGCAGGGTCCAGCTAAGGCCTACCTCAACCACAGCACTATCCTAGCTCTTCCTAAAATAGATTTGCTGAATTACTCTTCAGGCTTTTTGGCTGGGATGAAGATCAGCTTGCATTAAAAAATCTCCTTTGATTTCCTTGAATTTCACCTTGATTTTTAGGCTCAGAATAAAAGGATTTACACAATAATGCCATATATGTGTTTGCCTGTTACCATTCCTCAGTATCTTCTGATTTTGAAAGCCATTCACAACCAGTTTCCTCAGGGAGGTAGAGGCCTAGCAGAGAATATTCCTGCAAATGTGGGAGGGTAGGTAGCAGACAAAGGAGAGAGAGCCTGGCAGTGCTGCTCTGAAGCACATTCACATCCTACCAGACATCAGAAAAACCTCATGGGTGAGCCCCTAAGAGCAATGACTTAACTGTGGGAAGCATTTCAGCTGGACTTTGCACCTTAGGAGATGTCAGATAAATGTGTTCCTCAGCCAAAAGTCCTCTACCATGTGCACTCTCTAGTGTCTAATAAAGGGGTGAGCTCACACTACAGCATCAGAATCTAACCTCAAAGTCCATCAGCCAAATCCACTGGAAACTAAGCTTCGCTATTTGTTCAGTACATGGTTTTAGAGAACCCAACCCATCCATCAGCACCTCTCCACACAGCCACACCTGGCAAGCTGATGTTGCTGAGATGTTCTGCAGTACTCCTCAGCCTGGACAGACCACAGGATCCACAGCCATCTCTAACAATCTTCCCAGGCTGATAAAGCTACACAACACAGAAATGCACTAATAGCTTCACTCTTGGCACAAGGATCATTAAGATAATTAGACATGATTCCAAAGGCCTCACAGCCACAGTGCCCTGCCCCAGCCACAGTAGAACTGTGGGGCACAAGGGCAGCTTCTTACTACCCCACTGATGGAGAGTACACAACAGATTTTTAGCCCCTAGGCTGCCACTGCAAACTAAAAGCATCCAATACCCCCCCCGCCCCGAGGTCCCAAGCACTGACATAAGGACCTGACATAAGGTTAGTGACCTGAGAAGCAGATTTGGTCAGAGCTGAACGTATGTTCTGCCCACTCACTGCAGAACTGGTGTGTGAATTTCAAGTTGGAGGAGCATGACATCCTTAGAAGGAAGAAAGGCAGAAAGCAGCCCCTGAAGTGCTGGTGACATGAATGGATTGGTTGCAAGAAGAGAATCCCTACAAACCAAACCACATAACTGTAGAGACACAAGGAAGCCCTGTTAAGGGACTACTGGCACAGCATGGGGGAAGGCAAAACAAAAGGGAGGGGAAGGGACACTGAAAAGCACCTTGTTAATGGAAAAGGCTAGTTAAACTGCCTGCTTAACCAGCAAAGCATTTCACTCCAGGGGAGCTCCCTCCCACCAGTGCATGACAAAGGAATACAAAGCTGCTGTCCCATAACTGGATTTTGCACTGAGCACCCATCACTCTCCACTGGGATGCATGACCAGCCAATTACTGGTCAGAACTGTTCTGTTTTTCCCAAGCCAATTTGCTGCTCATGAACAACAACAGAGCAGCAGTCAGGAGAATGAACTCTTCCTGGATGTTACAATAGCATGAGCATAGGAATACAAGCTTCCTCCAAGACATCCTTGTACAAATGCCTCTGGAAGGACCCCTGCCATCTCTGAGCAGAGTTTCCAGTCTCCACATCCAATTTAGCCATTATCTCTTTATTAGCACTGCCAACAAGAGACTGAGTGAGCATTCATTGTGGAGGCTTTGTGTTCCCTTATCAGCTGAGGGGGAAGGCTAACAAATTAACAGCCCCACTTCAGATGAGCTTGGCATCTCAAAAGGCTCTCCTCACTCCTGGCAGATCCTCTGCTGATTTTCCAGAATGCTTCTGAAGCTCAGCTCCATCCATTCATCAGAGTTATGACTAGCACCACTTCATCTAGCACAAGAGGCCCCAGGGTGAAGAGCAGCTTGCAGTTTGGTGATAAGTCTGCCCTGTTTTCTAGAGCAAAGGAGGCAGCCATTTTCATGAGGTAAAAAGCAGAGATGAGAAAGTGTCTCTATCTGAATTAAAGCCAGGTTTTCTGGTGGAAATCAGTATGACTGCTATGACAATGGCCACCAGAAAAACCTCTCCTATGAAACAGAGGCAGCATGGAAATCTTCAGGAACCCAAGAAATAGCCTATCAGATAAGAGCATCTATCTACTCTGGTATACCTCTGCCAAGGGAAACCAGGGCAGTACAAAAATGGGTAGAAAACACCACTCAGGAAATATTCCATCATTTTTCAGAACTGAAAACTTGCCATTTCCATTTCAGGTTTGTTTTGTTGCAATGTCCTTAGGCAAACAGAGAATTGCACAGCTGGGGGAGAAGAGGCACATAACACAAGAAAACCCAAACATTTCCTCACACCTCAAGGTCAAGAGATTTACCCATTTCAGCTGTCAAGGAAGCCTGAGTATGATCTCATTTACTCTTTTTTCTTTTATGATTAAAGTGCCTACTTACCATATTCATAACTGTGAGAATGAACCTCTGGGCAGCCTCTGCACCATGGTACTGCACCATATCAGCATCTGCCACCACCAGAGTCTCTACTGTGTACTCGCTGGTCAGTCGAATGGCATTTCTCCTCTCCCTCCAGTCACTGGTTGGTTTCATTTTCTTTTGTCTCTTCTTTTCTAAAAGCCAAAACAGTTATTAAGGCTGGCAGATTACAATGAAGTCTGTATACTCTTTTCAGCAAGCATTCTTGTGCACAGTCAGATTGCAATGACCTCTAATTGAAGTGTTCTTGGCTGACTAAAAGAAGCAACCAAGGATTCCACTGCAAGTTCATCTTTACCTCTGTGTGCAGACCGAGATGAGACCACCACATGCAGATAGGAAAGAGCATGGGAGAAGAAATGCAGACAAGCAGGAGATTAACTGTAATTCAAACCAAGAAGCCACACTCTTGCACAGATTTCAGAAACTGGAACTCTTGCTCATGAAAGGACTAACATTCCACTATAACAGGACAGGTGCTTATTAAGGAAGACTCTCTTGCAGAAAAGTTTAGGCTAGGAGGCTGTGCTTTGGGGTGCACTGTACACTCCAGGCTCTGCAGGCTCTCCTCAGCCAGGGAGGTTGTAAAATATTCCTGGAGTCAACATTTTCATCAGCTGCATTCTCACTTGCTACCAGCATTACTAGAGCAATGTAAGAGAACACAGGGTAGAGGCTCAGAGACTTGACATGAAGTCAGATTGTTTTGGAACAGGCATTGCTGGCCAGCTGTGGAGGGCTCTGGATGCAAGCCAGGAGTGCAGAAGGTCAGGCTAGATAAGACCTCCTCGAGCTTGCTTTGCTCATTTATTGCTGTTGGCATGAGCAGCAGCCCCAGCAGCTGCAGGCAGTGGCCACCTACGTGCACAGCTCCCACACCTCTGCTGGGCTATGGCAGCTGAAAGCAGGGGACTCCGTGAGCAGCTGATCCTGCAGCAACTTCAGCTACAACAACCTGGGAAAAGGAGCCATTCTAGGCACTAAAAGTGAAGCAGTGGTCAGCTACTGTTGACATGAAAACTACAAGGGACTGATGTATCAGCTATCTGTCCTCTTCTAAACAAAGGTGCAATGTGTTTCACAGCTCAAGGGCAGATGTGCACAGCAGCTGAGGCATGAACAAAGGAGAAATCAAGTTCAGATCTGAAACCAAATCTACTTTACTGCAGTCACAACAAATGTATGCATGTTTTCAATTGTAAAATTAGAGAAAAGCCGATGAAATCATTAAAATAAAAATTCATTTTGCAATAGGAAAGCAAGCATCAGTATTCACTGAAGTGACATCTGCTTGCTGCTCAGCCTACAGCATGCTATGGATAAGGACCTGGCACTGTTGTTAATGCTGAGTCCCTCCAAGACATGGGGGGCAGAACACACAGCAGGTCCTAAAACAGCCTCAACCCAACACACAGAGCAGAAGTGACACAGCATAGCCCACAGGGGATGATCAGCCACACACCTCTGATGTCACACTACACATGCTGCTCATTTCAGCTTGAATCTCCCTTCTTACCCAGGCTGCTAAGTGCACTCTCCTGCTGATCACCAGTTTCCCCCCTGGCTGACCCTTCAGGGTGCTAAACCCCCATCAGCTGCAAGCCCTCCAAAGCCCACCTGAAACAGCCTCCCTGCCTTCTGCTCCTTTGCTCTCTTGTCAATCTGCACATGTGCACGTGTCCATCCCATCTCCCTCCCCGAGCTGTCTAGCAGTCAGCCAGGAGAGCTCTGCACATGCTTTTCTGCCCAAGGCATCAACTGTCAGCACTTGGTACATATTTTAAACTGAGAAGACAACCATGGAATTTGATTTGAATCTTTAAGAGTTTGGAAACATCCCCCTGGGTCTAAGAAGACAGACAGGAGCCCAGGGACAAGCAACAAATGAAAGCTTAGGATGCTCATAAATAATGGAAGCTGCATGCCAGCAGCAAAGATGAAAACAAACAAGTTCCAAGGCTTGCTTTCATGTGGACTGCAGGACAGCTAGAGAAGAGCATGCAAGCATGACAGAGCTGCCATGGAGCAGGGCATCTCTGTGTTTCTAAGTGCTTTAGAAAGGCAACAGAATAAAATGGAGTGACTACACCAGAAAGAAGGGAAGATGAATGCACCTTCCATCTGCCAACTATGAAATGGAGAGGACTTCACCAAACTGGTGTGGAAAAGCTCCCATATCTGTTTGTTTATTCATTTCATTCCCCTCATCCCCTCCACACAGCTATGCATCTTCAGCTGCAGTCCTTTCCAGGTCATCACTTAAATACCAGGGGAGAAAGCAGATAAAAAGACAGAGAAGGCAAATTACTTCAGTAAGAACACTGACCTTTTGGATCTTGCTGCTAGCAATCAGAACCTTCCCCATCAAATTCTTACTTTGGTCATTTCCTAATAAATTAGAAGTTTTCAGCTGGTGTAATCTCCTACTTCTAGAGGAGCTGCTCTTACAGGGGCTAGGCCTAGACTCCAGTGAGTCTGGGCCTGCCACTGAGTGAGCTGTAAAAAGGCTGAAGGGAAAGACAATAAATTCAGAGTACTCTGGGTTTTCTCTTACAAAAATAAATCTCATTTTTGGTGAAAGTTCCTGGTGTCAGAGGAGGAACTCACTCTGCTTGACTGTAGCTTGCCCTCCAGGCAGAAGAGGTCAAGCCATGGTCATTTGCCAAGGGATTGCCCAGCCTGCTCCCTCCTCCAGAAGCAGAGGAAGGAATTGGGCAGGCTTTGCCTGTTCCCCTCAGCACCTCTCTGCAGAAGGCAGCTGCACAGAACCCTGCAAGGTGTGATTTCTGGAGAGCAGCAGCATGAAGGGACTCCTGGCAAACTGCTGGGTCCTCCTGGTTGATGCAAAGCCTCCTCTGGCCCCCACTCCTCCAGCAGTTGTATGTGAAGCTGTGGATTGGCTCTTTTCCACTGGGTGGTAGGGATTAGAGGCTGTGTGGAAAACCACCACCCCCCAGGCTGGCCTAGAAACAGAGCCAAAGTGACCTAACTGAAAGAATCTGGGCTCTCTCATCCTCTCCCTCACATTGTCCAAGTGTAAGCTTCCTGAGCAATTAAAGCAGGCAACACGGAATGGACTCAAGGGAGCCCACAAAGAGCTCACACACTGCAGAAGGGGCAAGGCAAAGCAACTCACACTACTTGCACAGAGCAGTGAGGGAGAGTGTGTTCCTTGTGCTTTTCCTTGCCCTTTTTAATTCTGTAGCTCCTCTACAGGCTAACTTTTCTCTATTCTCTTTTGTCCTGGCAGAGGGCTACTTCCAGAGAGGTCTCTCTTTGCCTCTTCCTGCCTACCACACATGCAAACAGTGGAGAAAACACAACTATCATTGCATGGATGAACCACCACAAACAGGATAAAAGGAATACACATCCCATATCACAGACATCTGATGAAGAGGAGAAAAAGATCCATAACCAAAAGTAAAAATCCTCATTAAATGTAACTCATACCTGAGGTGACTCCACTGTATGGAGGTACCAAAAAAAACCCCAACCTCTGGAGCCTCACATCAGAAACAAGGCAGCACTGAGATGTCTCACTCCCTACCCCAGATGATTTATGGACTATGGGCAGAGAATCCCTCCATGAGTACATGAAACCCCAAACTAAAATAAACATCAGCCATTAAACCAAGGATTAAATGCTTGGTGGATTCTTTATTTGAACAAACTGATGTTACAGATTTTGTGGTGCAGATGTTAAGTGTTAGTGTGAAGGCATAAGAGGCCATAAAACATGGGCAGGAGCCTGTCAGGGGAGTTTACATTGTGGGGAGCATACCTAACCAAACTGCACACTGTTTTAGGAGTCAGGTGTTCCCCCCTGAAGAGGTCAGAGAATTTCATGTGAAATATGAGCTGAAACAGTCAATCTCCAACACAGGACATCTATGCTGGGGATGCCCAGGCACAAGGGATGTTACTCTTTTGCCAGTCACTTTGACAGTGGGTTACACAATCTCTCTGGCCAAAAGCTCCACAAAACTCAGGACTGCTAGGTCATGGGAGAATGGTGATACACTCCCAGATCTCGAGTGTAAAACAGATGTAACACTGCACAAGCTCATTAGCTGACTTTTACTTACAGGCTCTTACCTTTCCCTGGCTAGTCATCTGCAGAGCAACACAACCCTACCACATTCTGCAGCCCAGCAGTCTCTGAAATCTTCTTCAGAATGGCAAGAAAACACACAGAAGCACAACAGAGCTCTCCTGAAGCCTCAGTAGAAAACTCCTTATGTTCAGTGCTTTTCATAGCAACCCAACAGATGCACAATTCCAAAACAACCGCCCCAAATGACCTTTTCCTCTGACACACCAAAAGCCCTGTCTAGCACTGTCTGGGTTTTGGCACATTCTTGCTGTAACTGCAAAGTCCCTGCCTGCTCCTCCCACCTTCCTTCCAACAGCACTCCCCAGACTCATCTGAAAAGCAACCTCTTCTCCTACAGCCTTTCACTTCTTTTCCTCCCTCATGTTCTCCTTTGTAATTGTAGCTACTTCATGCTAGCTAAACTCACTGAGTTTCTGGGTGCCACAAACAAAAGTGCAGAGTCCTTTCTCCAAGGCCAGATTCTTCCCTAGCAGCTTTTCTGCTGCCTTAAAAATCCTCTCCAACTCTTGCTCAGGAAACCCTTTGCTAATTTCCCATCACCCCTTTATACCTTCACATGGAGAGGTCTCTGCCTTCGTGCTGTTCCTTCAGCAGCAGTAAAAGGAGGAGAGAGTAGGCCAGAGGGGCAAAGAGCTAACATCAGTCCTCCTTATGCTCCAGGAGCTGCTAGAGAATCTCTCCCTGGTACTCACATTAGGCAAGTTTTACTAGTTTCACATCAATTTAAAACTCATCACCTGTCTAAGCAAAAGAGAAAGGAAAAGGAGATCGAGCACACAAACCAAGCCTAGAAATTAAAGCAAGGCAGTTCTTCAGCTCCAGGGGCCTTGCTCCACACAGCTGCTTCCTTAGCACCTTTCCTGTGGCATCCACCTTGGAGCAGACACAAGCAAGGAGTGAAGGAGGAAACCAAGGACAACAGACAGTGCTGAAGTTGCTGACACAGCCAGCACTCCCCAGTCTGCTTCCAGCCATGGGAACATGGAGACCTCCTCACCTCTGTCAGGACACAGCACAGAATCATCCCTGATCTTTTATACCTCTGCTAAAAGCTTGGCATTTCAGAGGAGCCACAGCTAGCTGATGCCAGTGGGCAGTCTGAAATTCAGGGATTAAAAGTGATTGCTCATTCAGGTCACAGCTGATTACAGACTGAGGTGTCCCCTCATTTTTAATGCCTTGTCCGACAAAATGGTTATGCATCCCCCAGTTGAGTTCTGACTAGCATGGCACACACAGTCATGCATGAACTGGTAGGGAAAAAAATCACCATAGCAGATTGATCCATTGCTCCCTAACCCACCTCCCAAACATGCCTGGTTTGGGTCAGGTTTCTTTTTTGGTTGGTTGGGATTTTTTTCCTTTTGGCTTGTTTCTAGTTCTGTTTTGTGTTGACAGAGCCACTTCCATACCAAGTCTGGCACAGCAGCAGACACAAATGTGAGACGTCATGAACTCTGTGCTGCATCTCCAAACACCACAGAGGTTTTACTGCAAGGATTGTTATCCAAGTTAGTCTGTGGCTTGGACACATCAGTTGAAACATTATTCTTCTGCAACCCATACTTAGTCATCAACATCACACACCAGGACTTAATGTCCAGCCTCCAAGACAGCACAGACAAGCACTGTGATCTCTCTCCACTCACTGGTTCCACCTGTCAGCAGAATTTAAAGGACTGACATCCTTAGATGAGCATTGTGCACTCATCCCTTTGAAAGGACTCCTTCACTAGGGGCTTTCCATCCACCTAGGAACAAGGACTCACTCATGGAAGACAGAGAAAACTATTTTATCTTCTAGAAAGCAGGCACAGTGAGCATGGCTTCGTGGTCAAACTGTTAAGGTGGGAATGGAAATCCCTGGCTACTCTCTCAGCCTCTGTGCCTCAGTTTCTCATCCTATATTTGATTTGCTTTGTTACTAGCTATAAATTCTCTGAAGCTGAACTGACTTCCTTTGTGATAGACACAGGGGCCACAGGAGAAGATCCTGTAACACCAATGGAACTAGGTCCAAGCAACAAGGAGTGATGGACTGAGACTCTGAACTCGGACTCCTGGGTTTTGATCACTTGAAGTCAGCAGATCTAAGGCCAATCACAAAGCACACCCCTAATCCCCTTTGGGGCTTTAGAGACTACAAAACACTTGGCTGCAGTTCTACTGTGAAAAATGGCATCACTGGCCTCCAGGTTTAGCTTATTTTAATGAGTCTTTAGTGAGCATGCTTAGTTTGCAAAGCCTTACCAACTCATCCTGGCCTTTGGCTTCTGCTGAGGGTGGAATTGCTCAGGGACTCCCCAAACCAGGGGCTCCTTACCTACAGCCTGACCTCACCATTACATCTATGCCTTGAGAGAGGTGGCACAGACCTCCTTGAAAGCCAGCAATGTACTCCCTGTGATTTGCAAAAGCCAGCAGTTCACCTCCTGTAACAGTGCTGGCTCAGCATGTGGAAGTGAAGTAAAAAGCAGTGTATTAGTCATTTTCAATCCCTGATGTGTACAACAGGTATGTCAAAGGACACAGGCAACAGATCAGCCAAGAAAGAAACTGGCAGTTTATAGAGCACCTTCCAGATGGAAGGGCTCTTGGTACTGCTGCCAGCTCAGAGTTAGTAGCCTTCATTCCCAAAGAGCTAGAGCTTATAGCCTAAAAGGCCTCTCATTTTTTTGTGCCATGTCTTGTCTTCACAGTCTGGGGCATCTCTGACTGACCCCTCATAACCACAAACTACCTCAAAGGAAGCTTCTGAGGAGAGGGAAATCCTGCCCCAAAGTGTTCTCTCCTTGGTGACACAAACATCTAGGTGAGTGCCCAACATTTGCTAGCTTTTAGAAGAAAAGTCCCAAGAGATATGATGAACGTTGAAGGTCAAACTAAATTAGGAGTTGAGGCCAACAGAGTCCCAATTCCCAACTCTTGGCTCTAACCCTGAACTATGATTTATGATAATGCAGAAAATAGCAAAGAAAGCTCAAAGTGATGTGTCTTAGTCTCCTGGGAGCGACCTGTCTGCCTTTCTAGGCCAGGGTGACCACTGGACTAGCTGTGAACATGCTGTCCCAAGGATGGTGTACAGCACACAGTCCAACTCATTACCACTTTAGACTCCATCAAGCTCCAGTGGAAACCAGCACTACAATTCATTAGGATCCAAGTAAAGGTGCAGTGCAGCTCTACTGTATGCAGCTGCTCTGCCAGGGCAAGAAAACCATACACTGCACCTCTTTTCATGGCCTCTTTTGCACCTTGAAGGACAGGAAGAAGCCAGGGGAGTCCCTCCTGCTCCACATCACCCATGCTGCCCTCATGCTGAGGGCTTCATCCAGAACAGAGCAGCAACAAAACTTCACCTGCCACATGGGATGGAAATGGACACCTCTTCAGGGTGCACTGCTCCAGGAGGCTGCTTTTTATCAGCCATAAGGAAACAATCACAGGCTCCCAGGGAAAATCCAGACTCCCCATTTGGAAGAGCAGGGACCAGGAGAAACCAAGGGATTTATCCACACAAGTGAGACACACTCCCATGGGGAATTCCTGACACAAGGAATGCTCCTGTGCTTGCAAACACTTCATCACATCTCCTGCATGGCCCACTGGTGAAACCCTTCCTTTCAGTCCCCAACAGATGCTTCCTAATATGGACTAACACAGGTTGGATTCCAGCTCTCTATTTTTAGTGCACATGCTTTTTGGCCATGACAACTGCACTTTGAGGCCAAGTCAGACCTGCAGAGACAACACAGCTAACAGACAGTGATTGAAGAGGGGGAAATGCAGTAACATGTGTTTAGGATTTATACCTGTTGGGGAAGGAGTTCCCTCCCTTTGATACCTGCACACTAGCACTTACTGACATGATGACCAGCCTTGCCCAACTGTTAGAACAGGCTGAGAAGTAACTGTGCAGAGAAGCAATGCATTGGTATTTTAGTGAACTAAAAGGTTGATCTTTCCTCTCCATGCAGCACATTTGCATGAGATGAAAACTGGTTCATTTAAACTGACAAAAGGGTTTCAAGCAAAGCCACATTGAAGAGTAATTTATGAGGTCTGTACCATAAACATGAAATAACAACCTTCCCTCCAAAGACAAGCTGCTCTCTCTCATGCTCCTGGACTGTATTTTATATCAAATCTCTTCTCTGTGAGGGGACTTTAATACATCACTGGAGACCTTTGGAAAAGTTATAGCAGAACTTACTTTTCCCAAAGAAGCAGAAAAGGTTTTATGGTCTGGTTAGAAGAGATGCCTATGCCTTCACAACATGGTTTGATTCTGTCTGTAACATTGAGATTTGCTCTCACTAAGAAAAATTGAGGGTTGGGCTTTTTTTTCCCCCCACCCACAGACTTTTTTCCCCATCCATCAGCTCTCAGCAGATGAGTTAAACTACTGTTGTTCCATGATAGTTAACATAACTCTATCCATTTACTGCAGCTGAAAGTGTGTGGGGTATTGTGACATGGAAATAGCTCCAGTGTATATATTACAAGGTCAGAGAGAGGCAGGACAGTGAAACAAACCCTGTCTCAGATGTCTTCTACCCCTGTTCTTAGCTAGAGAGTGGTACAGCTCCTCCATATAGTCTGCTCTGGTCTGCTCAGTTCCTCTCTGCCACAAGCAATTCCTGTGGGGTCAGAGACTGGTGGAAATCACAGACACTTCTGAACCAGAAAGATTGGCCCTGCAGCTACCTCTTGTCCCCACAAATCAATTAAGAGGTCTCCTCGTAGATGGTGCATTACAAGAGATCTTTCTCTTGCCACCTGGCTCATCTGCAGAGAAATTCTCACTTCTAGGCATTAGAGCCTACAAACACTCCCTTTGACTCCATTCTCTCTCCAGAAACACCACTAGCCTAGGACCTTGGACAAGAAAGTCCCTTAAAATCCTGGCAGTGTGTGGCAGCAGGTTTGTGCCCCAGATGCAGCCCAGTGCCTAGAGGTGAGACCTGAAGAAGTGTGTCACCTCACTGGTGTGAGGCTATTTCCCCTGTTCCTAATGACACCATCTCCTTCAGCCAGTGAAACCCAACCTTCCCCTCCTTCCCCCTCACAGCACACGCACCTGGAAACCTTTTAAGAGCTTTTCTGTTTGCCTCACAGGGGCTCATGTTCCTGCCTGAGCAGAAATGTGCACTGTGACTTGAACTGTCTCTCTGCTGGATGACAGGTGATAAAAATAATAGGTACCCACATATCATATGACTAACAAGAGCACCTGGCCCGTGGGGATGGCATCTGTCCTTTGCTGCTGGAGCACTTCAGAGCTTAAACAAAGGAATTAAAGCATCAGCCTTGAATCCACATTCTTTAACCCATTAGTAGGCACTTTCAGATTCAAAGCTCAAGGATCCAGTCATGCAAGACCCTAAGTACTTTCCCATTCCTGACTACAGCTAGATTAATCCTCTTATATAGATTATTCCAGGAGAAACTTGGCTCCCACAAAGTTCTCCTGCAGCTCTAAAAATAATTGTGAGTGCTGTAGGACATGTTCTGCCACTGAGACTGAAGGAGTTGTTTCAGTTTTTAACAGCGACTTATCACAGCAGACTGCCAGCACTACCTAGCCCCAAGGATCTCTTCAGCTCACTTCCCTTCTCCCATGGCTGGGCTCTGTGAGGAAAGCACCACTTCTGGGGAGAGCACAAGAGGAAAGCTGTGCTCCCTCTGTCCCCTCAGCAGCACTGGCCCTGTACTGCTACACAGGCTTGGTTAAATACAAAACACTTCTTGACTAAGTTCATTTTGGTTTCTTAAAATGCTTTCCTCCTGCCCCTACAACTACTCACACAAGTCATTACATCACCATGCTTGCCATCAGTTCAGCTCCTATATCACAGGAGCCTTGCTGCCAGGAGAAAGCTGAACTGAGCAATTTAGCCCTGTTTAAACTCTTCTGTCATGATCCATAACTAACATTAACAAATCAGCATCTGGTGCTGTGGGTTTTATTTGAGACCCAAATAATCCCAGATCAGGCCAGGTACTGCTGAATCACAACATTTTAACAACAAGGTCTTTTTAAAGATGACTCTTGTCTGATCAGAAAATGCAGGGAGAAGAGTGAAGGACTGGAAAAGTGCCCAAGCATGGCAATCCTGTGGTTTTGAAAAGCATTCATTTGAAGTTGTATTTACACAGGCATGTATTTTTCTGTCTCTATTGTTCCACAATACAGGATGTGTATCTAAAATGTCTAGCATGTGAATATTTCCCATCTATTTACAACCTCCATTCTTCCCTGCCAACTTTTAGCCTGAGCCAAATGACAAGCCAGTGAAAAACAGCCTCCAGTACAAATCTCATCAGCCCTTCACTCTGGCGAGGACCAAAGAGACCTTTTCCCAAGAGAAACTCTGGAAGCATGCCCCTAGATCATCATTTCCACCCAATTTCATTAGGAATGGACCTTTTGTGTGTCAGAGAGGATTAATTTTTTTTGTTTCTAAACTCCTTGTGCACAAAAGTTAATCCAAACCAGACAGGAGTCAATTAGGTCGTTAACGTGCTAAGCCTATTAACAGCCATGACTTACATTTCTGTTCCACAACAATGGAAAACATTCAGGAGTCTGCCTTTAAGTGGCAAAGCCCATGAGCAATTTCATTATTTTATGACCCAGCTACTTGAGGCTGTGGCTGTTTGCCCCAGCAGGCAGCAGTCCCCACTGAGCAGCACTTGGGTGCTTTGCTCCCTTTCTGGCATAGCTAGGCTCTAGCCAACACAAGGAACCAGCACCCAAAGGAGACACATCCTGCTCCCAGCTGCTCTGCAAAATCCTGTGTGATCCCAGGGCAGGCCAAGATTCACACAGGCCAAGATTTTCCTCACCTGTCTGCTGGGGAAGCAACTAAAGCTATCCTGGTCCATGCTCTCCCCACATCCAATCCTAGCTCAGCCTCTGAATCAGCATCAGGTGGGAAAAAACCCACTCTCAGAACAAAATCTGTAGCCCTAACTAAATGTTGCATCAGACTATCAACCTCCCTCTGCCTCAGAGCTCAGATAGACCCTCAGCCTCTGTGGCCTGGCCACAAAAGTGGTACTTTGAATGAGCTGAGCCATGGTAGCAGCATGTGCAGCTGTCTGAGGGTACTCTGAGCCCAGAAAGTGGGAAGAACTTCAACACCTTTGCTGGCAGCAGGCAATTCTAGTTCCTCTGGCTGCCCATGGCTTAGGAACCTAACAGGTAGGTCATTTGCTCTGCTGACACAGAGTTGAGTGCAATCACATCATGTAGACCAAGAGTCCACCTAGACCATGCCATGAGGTCCCACAAGCTCAGGACCTGCCTTTCAGTCACCTCTGGCCCAACCTGAGGAAGACAAAGGTCTCAGGAAGAATCCCAGCAACTGTGGGGTCTATCCACACTCCCTTTTGGACAGAGCAGAGAAGAGCAAGCAGGTAGTGGGTCTCCAGAAGCCTTCAGAAAGCAGTAGGTGCTACTGGGAACAGTTATTTCAGTTTCTCCTTCTAGTGTCTTATTTTTGCAGTTCTCATTCCTCAGCACTCACTCACCTCCTCTTTCCATCTGTGGTCCCATACAATTACCCAGTGTCCCCCCAGTTTTAGTCCCTCTCAGGGAGGGTATTTCAGTTCTGCCAAGGACAGGTAGCACCCTGCCCCTAGACAGAAGGTCAAGAAGTTCAGGCAGATTTCCTGGGCTGATTTGGGCTGGTTTACGTTCCAGTGTAAGAATTCTGTACTGCATTTTCTGTGAACACAGTGCTGCAGCACCTACGGCACTTGGCTAGGAAATCAGAGTGGTGCTGAGTTCTGTTTCCTCTAAAAGGAGACAGAGGGGATCTGCAACTCTAACCAGAGCCAAGATTTCATGCTCAGAAAATCAAAAAGAAGATTGGCTTAGTCTGAACCCATGAAAATGATAAACCTGCTGAACTACTAAGAGCTCAATTCCACACAAGAGCAAATAAAGGTCCTGGCTATAGGATTTGCCAACAACAGTGTCAGCTAGGAGGTAACCTTAGGAGCAAGCACAGGTCATCTCTGCTGCTACACAGGCTTGGTTAAATACAAAACAGGCAGTTCATGGCTGCCCATTGCAGTCAGTTCCTTCAGAGCTCTGCTCCCCAAAAGGAAGCCTTCTGAGCCTCTTGCTGCTGCCATGTCCAACAACAGCATTCGTTCCTCAGCACTCAACGTTCCCATAGGAGTGGGTCTTACTCTTGAAGCCATCAGACCTGCCAGTTCTGCTTCCCACTTTGCCCCTCTGGCAGCCCAGCAGAAGGCAGCAGAGCTGGCCTGAGCCCCTGGAAGCTCACCTGCTACAACCTGGCAGTGCTCCTCAGGAAGGGGTGGCTTGGCGGGACGGCTGGATCGTGCGGAGCGCCTGCGCCTCAGCAAGTGTTCTGTTCCACTAAAGGAGGTCTCTGAGCTATTCACTGGTTGTATTAGCATGTGCTCTGATCCAATCTGGATATAGCCAACCTGTCCACAAAAGAGAACAAAAAAGCCCCATCAGTTTGGTATCCCGACCTGCTCTATCAAGCCCAGCCTGAACCTAGACCATCTGACTGCAATCATTATTCCCAGTGTGAGGAAGGGCAAAGCGATTGGGATCATGTTCAGTCTCCAAATACAGGCTAAAAAACTTCTGCTGCCGCTCATACTGACTTTGGATACCACTGAGCACTACTGAGACACACCATGCACTGGACCCATATAAAGAAAAGGTAAGGGTTCTTCCCAACCAAGGTCTCACAAGATGCTTAGCTTACCAGAGGACAAATAAATCCTATTAACCAAAATCCTTCATAATCACCTAATTGCCAGCTAGAACTGCATTGTTATTAAATGGGATGTACTACCTCAGCAGAGCAAAGAGGGGAGATTGGCTGCAAAGAGGAGACCACCTGTGTATATCCCTCTTGCAGACAGAGCTAAGTGAATGGATGTCTTAAGGATGACTTGCAGGGCCACCCACATCTTCTTGTGTGGGGGCTAAATGCCTCTTCTTGACTACAATAGCGGCCACAGAGTAAGCACTGCTCTCCCTGCAAGCCATGGGCTGGGTTTCAGAGGGCAAGCCAGGAATGGGCTGCTGTACCTTCCCACTTGGGAGATTTTTCCCCCATTCCTGGCACAAGCAACACTAGGAGAGCAAAGACCCTGTCTAAAGAAAAAAGACTCCACAGGCTACAGGTCAGAGCACTACAACCCTGCCTTCCTTGCACCAAGTCCAGACCTTACACTTTGGAAGGCAGCTTCTTTCCCAGGAGAGCACTCCTCTGCTTGCAAGACAGAGTTTTTAAGGTTCTTTTATGCCTTTTCCACTCTTTTTCTGGCATAAAAAGAAGAGAGCAAAAGCAAAGATATCACCTTAAAACTTCACAAAGCCTCCAGGTTTAGTAACCAACACTGAGGTTAGAACACGTTGGAGAAAGTCAATAGGTACAATGAGAGCTTCTTACTTTTCGTTGTACTAATCCAACAATTATTTAAATTGCAATTAAAAGTCTTGAAATACAGCTCCTTGCCACATACCCCGAGAGAACAATCTAGGTCTGCTCCAGCTTCCCCTGCCTGATCTGGTATGCCAGTAGGCATCAGACGGTGCCTATGGTACACCTTCTAGGTAGAGGAGCTCACAAAGGGATCTCCTGGGCTGCATGCCTCTAACACCTACCCTATACATACAATGAGAAACCAGGTTTTTTTTTGCCCTCTCCTGGTGTTCTGTGCCAGGCAGGCAAGCATCCAAAGCAATGCTCCGCACGTAGATGCAGATACTGTCTGTTCAACAGCTGACTGTGCTAGTATGATTTATAATACACATTACATACATACTGGATACTGTACATTTCCACCCCTCCCTGCCAAATTCACTTCTCACGTACACCCAGGAAATCCCTTTGGCCTAGTATTTCCAGCAAGAGGAATTTCTGCTAACAGAAAGGAGAGCTCTCCTCTTCTGACAGCTGTACTAACCCAGCAGCATCCAGGGGAAAACAGGACCTCTCAGAAAGGGTCACTGATTCTGAGAGTGCACTTGAAAAAAAGAATAGAATAATAAAGATGAGTGTCTCTCTTTGCTGTGGCAAAGCACAGCAGTAAACCATCAGTCCCCTGTCTCTGAAGAGAGAAGGGACACCGCTTCTGGGGTCTTTCAAGAGAGATCTTGCCCTTGGAGCGAGGTCACTGATTAAGTACAAAATGCTCTGACATCTCCCAGAAGGCTTTCCATTTACACAGTAAAACTGACATTATTTCTTGGCCTTACAGAATGCACCAGTTCACAAGACCCACTCTGCTCTGCACTTTCCAACAGGGTTGCCTCTTCATTTAAATTCCTAGTTGGGCTTTGTCACAATTGTTTCAGAGACAGCAAAAGCTCTACTGCCTTATCCTTCCAGCCTCCTTCACGATGCTCTCCACTACTTCCCCTCCTTGTTCCAATCTTCCAGCTGGGAGGTAGCCCCAGCCCCCTTTTATAATATAGGTTTTAATTATTTAGAAGAAGGGCTGTAAATCTGGTGCCATGGTACTAAAAGCCACACCAGAGCTCCTGAAAGGCTGCCAACCATTTTTGTTGGTGCCAAAAATATGTAAGAAGAAGTCAGTTTCATCACCAGCCGACACGATCCCAACTTTCTGGCATCAAGTGTGAAAATAATTTAAACCATTGGAAAGGACTTATGTTTCACATTTGCTGTGGAATTGTGAAACCTATGGAGGGAGAGAGCCATGAGTCTTCACCCTGGAATAGGTTAAGAAGCAATCTCAAGTTTAATCTGACAAGCCACGTAGTGTTTCAAACAGGAAGGATTTGCAGGATCAAGCCTGTAAAGTATTCCTAGGGAGTTAGCATTTTCCCCAAACTTGCCAGTTGGGTTCCAAAGAGTCCTCAGACCTGTTGGCCCAGAGGAGATCTTTTGGACCTGATTACTTAAATACTGTGGTCATTATTTTGGTTTTCCTGTAAGAAATGCATTCCTCATGTGGCCTCCCTCAAATCCTCCAACTACCAGATACTGTATGGTGCTCATCTCAGCATGAGATACCAGACAGCAGCACTAGATAAATACCCTATACCAGATAAATAAAATACTAACACTAGATAAATACCCTCCACATTTCTTCTGTAGCCTGCATGATATTCAGGGACAGCAGAAAACTGGATTTGGAAGATAAAGCAGTAAAGCAGACCACCACATAACTGTCAGAGCTACCTTCCCCACCTGTCTGGAAATCATTCCAATTAAATAAAATGGTTTGGATCCACCAAAGCCAGGGGAGATGCATATCACAAGCTGGGATAATCCTTCTCATCCTCCTTTCACTGTGGACTCTCAGAGGAACAGGACCTGCCACTGTGCCAGACCCCAGCATTGCCTGGTGTCCAGAAAAGCAGCTGCTGCCCAGCCTCAGCCCCCCAGACACAGCAGCCACCAGGAGCCCAACCATTCAGAGGTGTGGAGAAGTTCATCACCAACTGCATTATAAATCTAACCTGGATTTACAGAGAGTGTGACAGGGCCATGTACAGCTCAGCTAACAGGAAAGGCTGGAATGATTTCAGCCTCAAAAGGCAGGCAACTCAACTGACAAGTTGATTAAAACAAACAGTAATCCACACTTCCCACTACAGCCCCACTCACCACTGTGCCTAACAGTGGCTACATCTTTCATATTAAGGATATTTCACATGCTTAATGTAGAAGTTAGCTCAGCATTGCTCAGTAGCCTGTTCTCCACACCACCAGAGCTTTAGACAGACATTGGTCACTCCAGCAATCTGCTCACTCTTGAGCCACTAGTAGTTCACTCCTCTTCTACACGTTATCCTCCTTGCTACTGGAGCTTGTCTCAGGCTAAATGACAGCAGGGAAAGGAGGAAGGTCCTCACATAGTCTCACTGAAATGACACAGTCACAACAGGACTATTAGTGCTGGCACTCCAACAGCACTTGGAATCACACAGTCCTGCTTCCCTGCTCTGCCTCTGTCCCCTGCTAGTATTGCTGGAGCCACAACAGCTTGAGGCTAACCCCAAACTCCAAACCACATCTTCCCTGTTCTCTGCACATGGTTCTGGACCTTCCCACACGTTAATACTCTCCAACAGTTACTCTGTTTTTCCAGCCCTTTTTATTTTCACAACATCTTTGAAGGAGATCTGTGAAATGCTGAATCTGTAACAGATTTTTCTCGTGTCCCAAGTGTTCATTAGTTACACACACATGAACACACTGAAAAGAGAACAGTTTTAAACATCTGACAAATTCCAACCCCTTCTCCATTTCTCAACTGCTACACTGTAAATCTTACTTTAACCATTTCCTCCAAGTTAAAAGGAAATTAGTATTTAAAAGTGATGAACAAAACCCAACACAGTTTAATAAACTTCACATGGCTTTTAGTCCTGTCCTTACTAACCATGCTTCAGCTTTAAGTCAGTTATTATTTACAGGGGCAGATTCAAGCAAATTTAAAATAAGAATTTTAAATTAGGTCTTGCTCTAGTGTCACTTCAGGTTTATACTCAGCAGAGCAGATCACACCCAGGAGCATCTGCCTGCACCTCTGCCCCAGCCTAAACAAGGAAACGACAACGTGCTCTCCTTTGTCCACTGCGCAAAGGGAAAGAAAATCCCAGCACACAGAAACCCAGCATGGGAATTTGAAGAGGTTTAGCTTTTCAGCTCCCAGACCTGCTGTGGACGAATGCCAGACAGACCCTTTCCCAAACAAGAGAGTTCAGCAGAGCTGAAGGTTTCCTCAGGGGAATTGGTATATTCCTAGCATGTCTGCACTGCCCTGCTTCCTCTAACACCATCACCTGAAGGGTAGCACCACCTCGATGCACACAAAGAACACTCACTGCCTCTGGACAGGGGCTGAGCTCACTGAGCTGCAGACACCTGCTCTACATCAGGCATCATCTCCCTCTACAGCCTGTGAGGAAAGGCAAACACCTCCAGAGTGACTAGTCACCAATCTTAAGTACCCGAGAAACAGGACAAACCTCTCCTTGCCAAAGCTTCTCTACATCTACATCCTCACCAAGTCTGTGGGTGGAACCAAGTGAAAGGGACACACCAGAATGAAGAGCCACCTTTCAGAAGTACTTTAGCAAGCAGATTTGCCCACCAGGAGCTGCAGGAGGTTTAACAGAGGTACATTGCCTCATCCACTTCCCCTGATTCAGCCTGCACAAGGAAGTCTCACCGAGCTCCAAGAAACAGATCAAGCAAACCAGGAACTGACCTCAGACTTAGAAGCAGAGACCTAAGTCCACTACACAACCCCAGGTAACACACACCATGGCCTTACAAAGCTGGAATGTCCCAAGGAAGAGCCAACCTCCTGTATTGCCTACTTGTGGTAATGGTCAGCCCAGCTGCAGAACTCTGCTGCTGCCAGTCGCCCCACCACCAGAACAGGACAGTTCAGTCCTACAGCATGGCCACAGTCCAAGTGTTTACACTACTGCATTCCCCAGCCAGGACACAGCTGCCAAGTGGAAGGCAGGAGTGCTTTTCAGGAAAACAGCACCTCCTGTCTATGCTGCCATTCCCAGGCTGTCAGGAGGAACAGGAGGGCTGAAGCATCCTCACATCTGGTACTTTAACTGGCAAATGAGGCCTTAGGTACATCAATCCTAAAGTGCTATGGCCTCATGTAGCTCCAAGAGCATGGCCACCCTTCTCTTGCAAGCAGTAGACACTACAGCAGCCCACATACTGGGTAACAGCAGCATCTGCAAGTGGAGTTTGACAAACAAACCACAACCTCTGGATGTCACACTGGGAGTCTGATGGCATTACCAGGAAACAATTGCTCCATCTGGTTGTAACTCAGTTTTCATGCCCCTCTGTCACGGATTTAGGTTTTATTAGAACTCCACTTGCCCTGATCATTTTCTACCAGGTTTTGTGTGATTTATGGCATAGTTGGGGAATATGATTACAACCAAGTCTGAGCCAGCTGGAAATCAAGATGCAGCATTACTACCTCCTCTCCCTCTCAGCTCTTCCAAGTGAGATGTTCTGATCATCCAGTTCAAGCTCAACCAGTGCACTGGAGTTTGCAAGAAGTCTCCCTCTGCAGCACCTGGCACTGCTCAGGAGACAAACGCCAGGATAAACATGCTGCAAGGTTTCTACTACTGAGGTCTTCCTCCTAGCCAAGACCTTGTCCACATCTCCACCTCTGAAGCTGTACTGCTGATGAGGGCAAAGCCTTATTCTTGCTGCTGCAAACAGGGCTTAAGGAGGCAATGTGAGAAATCAGAGCCCACTGCAGTGATGGCCTTGGTATTTTTAACTGCCAGAGGAGAAGGCAAAAGATCTGAGCTCTGGAGTCACTTGATTTCAGTTCCATTCAATGCAGATTCAAGACTTCCTAGATAATTTGAAGCAAATTCTTAATTCCTCTGATCCCTGAAAACATCTTACCACTGAACTGCATAGCTTTCACTACAGGCATGCTGATTTGGTGTGGCCACTGCAAAAGGCTGCACAAACACCGAAAGCAGGCTAAAATCCAACGTGTCATCTGTAAGACTTGACTTAAAAAGCCAAAAGGTCTGTTTAAAAAAGCCATTTCAAAAACCGTTTGAACATTCTGAACCACCTTCTAAAATTTTCACCTTAGGTTTGAGTCCACCCTCAAGACACTTGAGTTTTCTGCTCTCTACTTTTCCCAGGGGTACTATAAACCTTAACTCACACATACCTATCACGCACCTGCTTTTAGCCCTTTTCCAATTCCTGGTGATTACCTGAATGAAGAGGAAATGAATGGATTCCTCCAGTAGGGAAGGTGTATCCCAACATGTAGAAACACATCTCTCTCAACGTATCTGCCCACATCACTCTCGGCACTCCCAGGACCACATCCACAGGTAAAGGAAGTAGAGCTTCACCAACATTAGATGGACTAGATGATCTCTAAGGGTCACTTCCAACTCTAACCTTTCTATGATTCTTCCTAACATTGACACTTGGACATGTGGCAGGATGGGCTCTGGTGCCCAAGAGGTGCCCCAAACAAGCAGCTGTGACACCAATCCCTTTTTGATCCCAGATTCATTAGCTCAGTTATGTCAGTTTGGCCACTGCTTAGAATTCACATGCTACAGACAGCTATTGCAATATAGTGGTTCACATTTGCAGAGTAATGAACAAAGGCTAACTAGTCTTGTTTCTTTTCCAACTTTTCTACTGGGAATATGGCCAATCTTTTTCACTCCCCCTCCTCCATTCCCTGATCTCAGGGAGTTAATACTGTGCCTACAACTACATTCCTCGCTTTAAAGAGGTTCCTTCACTGCCTCTTGGTGCTTTTCAGCCCTGCTGAAGGAGGTAAGGTTGGAAGCCCAGAACCTCATGAATGGGATGAACGAAACAAGCCTAGTGACAAAAGTGTGGAGCTATTAGTGGTTCAAAGCTCCAACCAGAGATCTCAGTTTCAAACCCTGAGAAAGCTCTGGGTGGCTGGCACACAGCTCAGCTCCCAGTGCCACTCCAACAGCAGCTCAGAACCACTGGCTCTGGTGGTTTTTAACCTGAGGCACAGCGCCCTCATATGGCTCAGGGATGAAGGCCCAAGAGCAGAGCACATGAAGAGTTTCTTAGTGCAGAGTTGAAGACTAAATCTCCACCAAAAGCTCTGTGCCGAGAACTTAAACCCCTATCCCAGGTCCATAGACTGGCAATCTGTGTTTAACTCCCCAGCGACTTCCTGAAGTACTTGCAAGTTATCAACAACAACTAGCTAGCCATTGTCCTAA
Organism: Bucco capensis; assembly: GCA_013396975.1. Taxonomy (NCBI): domain Eukaryota; kingdom Metazoa; phylum Chordata; class Aves; order Piciformes; family Bucconidae; genus Bucco; species Bucco capensis. Next base: position 241,384 of record VWZO01013821.1, on the reverse strand, counting down.
GCATCTAAGTCTTCATCACTGATGAACAGGAAGGCTGTCCCATGCAAGATCACCTCATCAGGACACTCAGAGAAGAAATTCCCTGCAGAGCTACCTGAAAATGCCACAACCCACGGCAGCGAAATCGTGATACCTGAGGTAGGAAAAGCATCCCTGAGTGGAATGGCTCCTCTGACCATGCTGAAGTAGCAGGTGTCCCTAGGTCACAGCTCACACACCAACAGCTGGGGGGAAAGGGCTGGTGGGGACCCCAGGAGCTCCCTGTCCCAGGCTGTACTGCTGAGGCCATGCACAGCTGCTGGAGGAGGGACCCGAGCAGGGAGGTAACCAAATCTCCCACACTGGGACCCAGCTACCAGCCAAATGGCAGAGGTAGAGTGACAAGAGCAGGGTCCATCAGCCAGAACACTCCTCCACAGCACCCTCAGGCCCCAGTGCCCATCCACAGCAGACATGCTGAGGCCAAGGCCTCCTGAAGCATGGCTGAAGCTGGGGCAGCTCCCACAGTAGACAAACCCCTCCGTGGGACAGCAGCAACGATGGCCAGGGCCCGAGGAGGCGAGGGGACAGCAGGCAGGAGGCGCAGACCGCTGAGGCGAGGTGAGGGCACGGCTTGATGGCCGCTTCCCGCCTCCAGAGGGACAGGCTGGCTGAGGGCAGCTCCCAGCGCGGGAAGCCGCGGCGGGCAGGGAAGTCTTCACAAGGGACACCGGAGACCCTCCTCAGGGCCCGGGGAGGTGAGGGGACGGCGGCCAGGAGGTGCAGGCCGCTGAGGCGAGGTGAGGGCACGGCTCGATGGCCGCTTCCCGCCTCCAGAGGGACAGGCTGGCTGAGGGCAGCTCCCAGCGCGGGAAGCCGCGGCGGGCAGGGAAGTCTTCACAAGGGACACCGGAGACCCTCCTCAGGGCCCGGGGAGGTGAGGGGACGGCGGCCAGGAGGTGCAGGCCGCTGAGGCGAGGTGAGGGCACGGCTCGATGGCCGCTTCCCGCCTCCAGAGGGACAGGCTGGCTGAGGGCAGCTCCCAGCGCGGGAAGCCGCGGCGGGCAGGGAAGTCTTCACAAGGGACACCGGAGACCCTCCTCAGGGCCCGGGGAGGTGAAGGGACGGCGGGCAGGAGGTGCAAGCCGCTGAGGCAAGGTAAGGGCACAGCTCGATGACCGCTTCCCGCCCCTGAGGGACTGGGGAGGCATGGGAAGCGGAGGGGTAGGCCGCAGCCCCCGGGGAAAGGTCAGGGAGGCTGCCCGCCATGGGGGGGAAAGCAGGGCAGGGTAGGGTGGCAGTACCAGCCCGGCACAGGTGCTGAGGGAGACGAAGGAGTCGGTGCGGTTCAGCACGTGTCCCGTGTAGAAGCAGAGCCGCTCGTCCGGGGGCCGCCGGGGGCCGAGCGCCTTTCGCGCCTCCCCGCGTCGCTGCTCCACCACGAAGCCCCGGGCGAGGAAGCGCAGGTCACGGCGGAGGTGCAGGTAGAGCTCGGCGCCGGCGGCGGGCAGGCGGAGCAGAAGGGCTTCCGCCCGTTGCCGCGGCAGCGCTCGCCGGCGCCGGGGGCCGCCGCGATCCCCTCGCGCGGCGGGAGGCAGCAGGTGGATCTTCTCCAGCGCCACTCGCTCCGGGATCACCACTTCCAGCTCCGCTCCGCCAGCTGCAGGCGAGAAGGAGAGAGGCTCAGGCGCTCGCAGTCCGACGGGGCGGTCAGGGCCTCCGTGCCCCGCCAGCCCAGCGACCACGACCAGAAGTGCCCCGTTCCCCATCGGGGCGCCCCGTCCTGAGGGGCGAGGACAGCTCTGCGCTAGGGCTTCGGCACTGGAAATTGTGAACGGGCTGCAGATACAGTGGAGCCAGCGGAGGAAAGGGATTTGTTGCTCTCTCTATGTACATGTACACACATATATTAGAGACGAAATGTGCAGGGAATAGAGGAAGAAAGCAAACGCTAAAGCTACTTGTATCATTAAAGAAAATATATAGCTTAGACACAAGCATCGCATTTCACCAACCCCAATAAAAATCTGCAGGGAGAAGGGGAAAAGCAGAGCAAGCCGAAGCCGCAGCCAAGGACAGTCAGCAGCTTTCCACATGAAACGTTACAGCAGCAGCAGCGAGAGAACAGGAAAAGAAAATAGAAAAGCCTGGAGCAATTCATCCTGCAGACTGGGACCGCGGCCACGCAGGGGATCCGATGCATGCCCTGCGCTCCGCGCCTGCACGCTGCTGCCCCGGGGGTCGGCGCCCA